>JAFMSR010000019.1:9084867-9263183 GCA_022818135.1 Saxidomus purpurata
GATATCTACAATGTAGTTAAACATTCCGTAATGCATTATATCAAATACAAATAGCATTGTTACATAAGCGGTACATGTTGGTAACAATTTACTTGTTTATTTACGGTTTTCAAACGTAGTCAAGTGGTTAGTTTATAAGCAATCTAAAACTCTTCTTAAATGAAAGTCGCTGGGAAAATATCAGAAACTGCTGAAGAAGGACGTTCGAGTCAAAATCGTGAACTCTGTGTGCCTTGCCAAGATGATAATAGCAGAACAGATGCAACCGGAGCATGTCGAGAATGTGAGGAGTATATGTGTGACACGTGCTTCAGGCATCACTTAAAAGCCAAATTATGTAGAAATCATGTGCTGGTTGCTGTAGGTGCGTTGCCGCCAGCTGCATCTAAAAGGAGTGAAGACGATATAGGAACATGCAGGACACATGGCAACGAGGTTATTAAATTTTATTGTCGTACGCACGAAGTAGTCGGATGCGGAGATTGTATGGTATTAGAACATACAGCTTGTAAGCCAGAATACATTCAGAATCTGGCAAAGACATTTAGGAAAGACGAAATGTTCAGACAATTGTTTCAAAAAGTTGACTTGATGGAATTCTTTGGAAAGGAAATTAAGGTAAAGGTAGAAAAGAGAAAGGAAGAAATTGATTTTCTAAATGAGAAAGTTTTGAAAGGAATTAGGGAATTTAGGTCAGAAATGAACGTGTACCTTGACAAGGCAGAGGCCGAAATAATATTGGAAGTAAAGAAAGTAGCATCTGAAAACAAAGAGCATTGTAGAAAGTTGGAGCAGGACGTCAGGGAGTTTATAGACTCATTCTCAGACAACTTAGACGAAAGAGCTAGAAAATAAACATTTTTTTCATGTGACCAAATGTATGTGTTTTGTTTTTCAATAGGTACGGATATATATTGACTGTTTATTTCTAGAATTTCACCAGCTAGGAATGAACAATTTTTTCGATACATGCCTTTTAGTTGATAATGGTGTGAGCTTTTAAAAAAAATGTGAAATATGACATTTAATACTTATATTCATTTTAGTGATTAGTTTTTCTTTCAACTGTATATATACACAACAATTTTCATTCCATATATTATATTTTATGTGTCAAAACATTTTTTTATGTTTTAGATAAGTTTAGATAAGTTTATTTTCACAATTCCAATAGACCAAAAGGTCTGTGAGGCATATACATCAACAAACACATAGAACATGGCAAATCAGAACATGATATATAACAAAAGAACGGAGAATGTATTTAAACATTACAATAATGTAACGCATAACCATCCATTTTTACGTAAATTTGATATACCAAAATTTTACGGAAAATAAACAAAAATTAAACAGACACGAAGCTCATCTGGAAAGTGAAAGATATCTACAAGAAAATTTTTGTAATATTTTTGTTTAAAAAAAGTCTGCGCTATAAAAACATACAATGAGCACCCCAGCTGATCTTATCGAAACGAAATATAAGACCAGTCTGGTTTTAACATGGCATTTGAAATAATAAATTAATTTAATTTGGTACAGGTGAAGACCCAACTATTCACCCTTTGTAATAACAAAAAGTGAGAGAAGTCTTTAATACATAAGTCTAAGTTTCATGCAGTATAACATACTGTTCATAGTAAATTCAAAAAATAAATAAAAATAAATAAAGTTACGAAAATACAATAGTTTATCGAAAAATCTCTATCGATATTTTACATTTTATTTAATTAATTAAATACTGTCTTTTGCGTTCAAACGCATAATAAATATATTTAGCAACATTATTTATAAGGCTCACATCTATTGTACTTAACAATTCTATGAAGGTTTGCATATTTGGATTTCTGTAAAATTCAGGTATGAATTTAATTCTCAAGTCATTATAAAGTTGACATCTTAGAACAAAATGGTATTCGTCTTCCAATTCATTACATGCATTACATTTTCTTTCATTAAAAGGTGTAATATTAGGTTTGGTCCATCGTCCAGTTTCTACAAATAATCTATGAGAGGACATTCTCAATTTGATTAAAGCATTTCGATATTTGTTTACCGTAATAATATTCAAGTAAGGTTGATATTGAAAATATGCAACATTTTTATAAAACAAGGCTCTGCTTGAATTATTTAATCTAATATTCCACTCTTCTATAAAATGTTCGTTTAATCTTTGTTTAACAAGCGTGAGAAAAACATCAATATTTCCTATACTCTGTGAAATCCAAGCATCATCAAAACCCAAAGAGCATAATAAATTCTTAACTTTGCTACACCAATTAACTTTATTTGGAAATAGTTCTATATCCGATTTCAACATATCATAAACCTTTCGAATGTATTTATTGTTATCACAGTGTAAAATTTTGATCCAGTATTTGATAATAATATAATATCGTAATGTTTGAGAAGAAAATCTTCCAAGTTCTCCATAGACAAAGTCATTCTGAGTACATTTCTTAACATTTAATATTCTTTTACAAAAAGACATGTGCACACGCTCTATTGCAGGGGCATGTGTAAAACCCCAAACTTCAGCACCATAACTAAGAATCGGTGCTATTAATTTATCAAATAATTCTAATCTATGTTGGGTGGTGATATTTACAAATTTATAAAGATATCTGTTCATTGCAAAAATCGCTTTCAAAGCTTGACCTGATAAAGTACGTTGTGCTTCATTAAAGGAACCACCGGTAGTAAATAAAATACCTAGATATGTGAATGAACTAACAATTTCTAGTAGGATATCACCGTAATAAAAATTTATATTTCTGTTAAGCCTTCCACTTTTTCTGAATATCATTACTTTTGTTTTTGTCGTATTCACAGTCAATTTCCATCTTTTACAATAATCTTCTAGTACCGTAAGTCCCTTTTGTAAATTTTCCTTAGTATTAGCAAATATAACAATGTCATCAGCATATAATATCAAAAATAATTTGAACATTCCTACCTCAATACCTTGAACATCATTAAGTATAAAACATTCTTCAAGGTCATTTAAATACATAGCAAATAAAAAGGGAGATAAGCATTCCCCTTGTCTTACACCTAGTGTACAATCAAAACCATTACTTAACATATTACAATATTTAACTCTAGCTTTGATACCAGTATACATTGATCTGATGATATTTAACATATTTCCACGCACTCCAAGCTTTATTAACTTTTGCCACAAATTATCTCGTACAATAAAATCAAACGCTTTAGTATAATCTATGAATGCACAAAAGAGTTGTTTCCCTTGATTTAACATATGAGATATTAAGCCATGAAGAACAAAAATGTTATCTACTGTACCCATTTTTTGTCTAAATCCTGCTTGTGCTTCAACATAAACACTATAGTTATCTGCCCAAATTGATAGTCTATTATTCAAAATACGAGTAAATAATTTTCCAAGTACACTAAGTAGAGTGATTCCCCTGTAATTATTAACATCATCAGTATTTCCCTTTTTATGTAAAGGTATAATGTAGCCCACTGACCATTGCTCAGGAAAATAACCCAACTTAAATATTTTATTGAATAATAAAAGCAATGAAGGCAATAAAATATCTGAGCCATGTTTAAAAAATTCATTTATATGTGCATCAGGACCAGCACTCTTGCCCGTTTTTAATTGTTTAATCGCCTTTATAACATCATTTTCGGTAAACACATCATTTAATTCATTAAACATAATATCAAATTCGTTTCGTTCATATCGTTCAATAAAATATAATACGTCATCGTCTGGTATGTAAAAACGATCATCAGGATTATTTATTGCTTGAAAATATCGTTCAAATGAATCCATATTAATATTCGATTGTTTCACACCAGCAGATTGTTTTAACATATTCCAATATAATTTTGCATTCTTATGTTTTGCTTGTAAGAGTTTTAATGTTTCATTTTTATCAAATTCATATTTACATTTACTAATACAATTTTTATATTGTGATCTAGCTGTTACCATATGTATTCTATTTTCTTCACTTTTATCTAATCTATATCTATTAAGCATTTTATAAAAATGAATTCTTTTTTCTTGACATTCTACAGTAAACCATTTATTATTACCACTTCTTTGATTATTGAAATCATTATCCTGTGGAGTTTTTGCATATACATTTCGTTTGAATAAAGGAGATGTAACATCATCTAGCAGACTTGAAAATTCATTTACACAACTATTAATATTTTGATTGTTCTCAGCATTACATACATTTGAGTTAAAACTATTTAACTTACATGAAAACTCATCAGTATTCAACAAGTCTATAAATTCAGATTGTTTTTCGTTTGACCATACATATTTATAATCTACTGTGTCATATACTTCAGATATATCATCACGAACACTAGGTGCGTGTTCATTGTTAATACAACTAAAATCAAGTATACAGGAAATAAGACAATGATCCGACAATATGTTTGGTTCATCAACATCGAAGCATGTAAAGTGTTTGAGTAAATTTTGTGTACAAATTACATAATCTACTAAACTAGTACCCTGGTGGCCTACAAAAGTGTTACGCCCAATAAAAGTGTCATTACCGGCTCTACCGTTGCATATTCTAAGACCGGATTGCTTACACAGATCAAGTAATTGTAAACCATTATTATTGATTCGACCCACATCTTGAGAATACCGTTTAAGTTCTACGTCAGCACTATAATCCTCTGGCATTAAATTCATATGTGTAACATCGTCACATACAACATAATCTGGGGCGTCGGATGTTCTAGCGTTCATATCGCCACACAATAATAAATTGAGATTGCCATCATATTTTGAATGAAGACTAGTTATAAAATCAGCTAATCTATCAAATATATTACTTTCAATCATTGCTTGTCTACTACTGTCCTCAGGCACCACATAACACAGGCACACAAATAGATCATTCGTTAATTTTAAGTGTGAACCTTTAATTTTTATACACAATATATCATCAATGCTTTCGAAAATCAATGTGTCTTTAGACACATATTTATTTGAAATGTAAAGAGAAATGCCACCGGATGACCTTTTACTACCCTTTTTCAAATCAGTTCTTTTTACGGAATAATGCTCAAAACCATTGACATGCAAGTCAGAAAATTCATCAGCCCAAGTTTCCGTAAATAATACAATATCATGTTTTGAAAAAATACTTTTAACTTCAGGTGTATGTAATTTATTTTGCCTTTTCGAACATAAACCTTGTATATTCAAAACAGCAATACGCAAAGTCACATTCTCCTGCCTGTCCTAGATAATACCCGTAGTGTCCGTTGAACTAGTGGTTTCCCCAAATCTATTTATAGATTGAACTACCGGTATATTAGACTGAGCTGTATGGGAAAACCGATCTCCTCTGCTCATGTTGATCGAAACGCTACGTCTCGCCGAGTTGTTTCGTCTCTCAACACGTCCGTGTAGAACACGCCTTTCCCTGGATCGACCTCGCTCACACGAAACCGCAGTGCTGTTTTCTACCTGTGTTGCATGTTTGGAATACCTTGTTAAGCGGAAATATGACAATAAAAAAGAAAGTAAAATCAACTGTTATTTATTTTTTCAGAAACACTCTTTTAAAACTGTAATAAATCTAACAAAAATCGGGAAAAAGTAACGCAGGTACATTAACACATTGCAATGACACTCGTTTCGAAAACCAAAACATTCTCAAGTGACCGTATGGCCAGACATATAGCAATTATTCAGAAAATACAATGTCTCGTAAATTACACAAGTTTGACTCGTATGTGACTCTTAGATAACAGTGACTGAAAAATAATCTTACACTGAAAAAATAGTAGCAAAATGTTATATAAGCTACAAACCTGGCTAGCAATACTCCCTTAGAACGTGTTAATGACAATATTTGTGATGTCAGCTGATACGACAATATTGTGTGTACATTTAATACTGTACATCTCAATAATTAGTTGTTAAAAGTAATTAGATTAACATATTAACAAGCAAAAAATGTACAGTTTAACTGCAACTTCAAAAACAAAATAACAACGTTACTTCAGAATATAGGTATCTAAAATATCGACACCATTAAATGAAAAATTCTAACTTGAACTATTGTCTCGTAAATTACAAGAAAACTGTGAACTATATGACATGTGTAAAAAGCAATAGTTGAATATAATTTCAGAACAAAACACGTCAAATGTGCTCACTTCTGCTATTTTACATAGAATATCTGTAATTATACTATGACAAAGAAATAAATTTACTACAGTAACGTCATAAGTACTAAATCTGTCCCGTAAATTACCCTTTCACTACTTTCAAAGGTAAGGTAACTGAATGTCATTTTAGCAGGGCGTTTGGTACAAAACCTGTCAATTATTCACCAACTGAAGGACACCTTCTGGAAAAGAGAATATTCGACCCGTTTTACTTGTTGGTATTGGATCTTCAATAACTCGAACAATATCATCTGTATTGACCCAAACCTTGTCTTCAACGCTTGGCCATTTATAACGTCCTCTGAGTTTTCCACACTCCGACATAAAATTAACATATATCGTGTTGTCAGTGTTACCAACTTCAATAACTTTTCCAAAGTAACACTTCTCATCGTACCGTGCAATAACAAATTTGTCAAGTGAGACTTCGTCTATGCTTTGAATCATTTCTTTCTCATTTGAAGATTCACTTTCAATTTCAGCTGCTGCTTCATTTGCTTGTTGTTGATTTTCTTCTATGTCGTTTGGAGTGTCGTGTTCACGGGTGTTGCCTTTTCGACTAGCTTTCTCGATAATAGAACATTCTTCCCAGCCACAGCTTGACTCGACATTAAACGATGTCTCTTTGAAACAATCATTGCATGCACACGAGGTATTTCTAACAGCTATTTTGCCATCTTTAGTTCCTACTACTGCATGAAGCATCATGGACCCTTTCACAGGCTTTATCTCGCTGTTTCGTGCGTCTACTTCTTCTTTATTCCGACTATATTCCTCTTCAGTTACTAACTCATATCGAATTCCTTGCTCATTTTGTGTTGCCCATGCAAAGAAATCTGTTGCGTCTTGTATCATCGCTTTTCCTTGTTTCACTGCATTGTCAGCATTCCTTTTAGTGGTTCCGCCAATACCATCGCAAGGGCCTTTACCGTGCCCACTCTCGAAGTAGTGCCAGGTCGCCAAGGTTCCATACAGTTTGGGAAATCTGCTTACTAGGTCAAATATAGTTTTATTGCGATACTGTGAAGACGGTGAGTCTGTCCAGAAATGAACACAATCCAAACTGGTAACCAAAGCCTTAACAACTGTCATGATCTTATCAATAATGCTTTTCACCATTGCAGCATTGTGACTTAAGACTTCCGACACATACACATAACTAGTGTGTTTCAGTTCGTTGTCCTGACTTCTATAATATATTACAACGGGGTGTAAGGTTATCATGCAGTTGTTCCAATATGCTGACTGGATTTCTTCTAGGGTGTTGCACGAATAATTTTCACTAAAGTCCATCTGAATTAGGACTTGGCTTGGTGAAAGGTTATCTTTCATATTCTTCACCGCACTGTACTGCTGTTTGATTCTTTCTATGTGACCTTTGAACTCATGGAATGTCTCATTCATCATATCAGTGAATTCTTTCCTGCCTTTCTGGATTTCAACAACCCTTTGCCTTTCTTTGCCGTTTGTCAGTTTAACCCTTTTCCACTGTTGGAATTTTATATCTTCACCATTTTCTGGAATCTTTTGCAGCAACTCTTTCAGGGATTCAGGGCTGTCTTTATACATCTCTACGAATTTATCCGGATTTGTACAAGTTGTTGCATTTACAGATTTTAGTGCACGTAGTAAGAAGCAAAAGTTCTGATGCTTTGAGCAGAGACACACACTACGCGATGCGAAGTTGACTAAAGCTATGTGTTTGGGTCTGGCACGATAAAATGATGCTCTTGAGATGCTTACTTGAGATTCTGCTAAGAATTTTAGGTGCAAATTATACATATAATCGTTTGACACTCTCTTTTGTACTTTGCCCTTGTCGCTGCACTTTACTGCATCTGCTTTTCCAGGTAATTGTCTGGAATTATCATCTCGCTCGAGAAATTTCACTATTTCATCAATTACGCCTTTCCTGTACTCTTTCAGCCTCAGTTTCTTCTCTGGTATTACGCTTTTGCCTGAACAAGATTTTCTTCTGTTCAAATTGGTCATCTTTTGTAGAACGGATTTCATTCTGTATTTCTTAATCACCTTTCCTGATGCTATTTTATGGACAACCTCTGTCTGTTTACAGCTCTTTTCCTGTGCAGCTTTTGCAGATTTAATTTCCTCACTCAAACATTCACCATACACTAACTTCTTTCTTATTTCAGGAACCTGCTTTGGGTCAACGCCTGATTGCTTCAGTAAGCGATCTGTTTTACTTTTAGGTGTGTCTGCAGTTTTCTTTTGTTCATGACGTTGCAACCGTCTCTGAGCATTTTTCAGCTTTCTCTGCAAATCTTCAACTTGGTCTTCTAATGTTTCTATTCTCCTGTAAGACTTGGCCAATGCTCTTGATGATCTCTTCTTACCGCTTGATGATTTTGAACTTGTTTGAGGAAACGGAAGCTTTACAGTTAGTGTCGTGCCACTTGTACTTGAAACAATGTTTTCATTACTTGTTGTTTCAGTTTCTTGCCTGTCACTTCTATACCCACTAGTTGATGGTTCAGCTTCATTGCTCTCATCTATATCCATATTTACGGCATTTGCTTCATTGTTACTTGAAATAGTTTGATTTCTCTTTTTATTGTTTCTGTATCGTGCCTGTCTAATTTTGTTTTGCTGTCTTAACTTGGTCTGCTTCTCTTCATCAAGTTCAGACATAGGAACGAAATAACCCCTCACTCTTTGCCGCTCAGATTTCAGCCATTTGTCTCCCTGCTTCTCTTTCTTCCTCTGTCTGTATTCGCGCATCCGCTGCGCCTTTGACTTTGCCATCCTGTAAAGACAAGGTAGTTACTAGTATTATAATACCCGCTACTGAAAGTAAATGTGACCTTAACCTTTGCGGAAGTGAGCCAAAACAATATAGGTTATTGAATGATAAAAGTTTGAAAACTCTAGGCTTTTCTAGTATGTGGTGTAGGACGTCATTTGGTTTGCAACCAGGAAGGCAATACAGACGCACATAAACACAAAGAGACAGACATACAGATATGTACAAAGAAATGTGCCAACTTTCTTCGATTTGGGTATATTTATTTTTAATAAATCAACTGTGAGAAAAAAATACACCGATAATAACATACGGGACAATTGCTTGATAATGTACGGGACAACTCAATGAAACAGTATGAGGAAAATATTAAGTATTTTAAAGTTAAGCATCATATGTCTATCATGTAAGTAAACACACACGTTCATTTCCATAAATTTAGTTCCACGTTCAGTGCCAACTGAATCGGCATATTATCATACATAATACAAATGAATACACAACCGCTTTAACTCTAAGATATATACAACGATAACACATTATTAATCAAGAGTACAGTATTCAAATCAAGATGTTTCAGCATACAAGGTTTACATTTATATATTAAAAGACATATAAAAAATATTTACGCATATGAAAACACGAAAATACACGACATGTATACCAATAACATGTAATAACGTACGGGACAGTACCACATAACATACGAGGCACAGATTCTACTGCAAATACACGTAGTATTACTGAGTGAAACGTCCCAACGAATAATGGTTTTGAAGTATTACCTTATCCTTTATGCACAATATACAAATATATATGTAACACAATTGTAAAATGAAAGTTAATACATACCTTTCGGCGATCTGGATGAAGATATATTTTTTAAATCCTTGATTCAAAAAAATGGCGGTTTTCAACTTTTGTAAACATCCGGGCTGTACAGGAAAGTACTATGTAACCCAAAGAGTGTAAAACACCGACAGAAAATGTCCGTTTAACCGGTATTTTAAACCACATGGTCCCGTTTGTTGTGACTCGTACGTTATGATCGCAATATCAAAATGAGTTTGTTGTGTTACTGAAACGTTTATTATACATTTTCAAGAACAGAAGTAAAACAAATTCAATTACACATTTATCAGGTGGCATTTAAATGATAATACTGGTGTTTTAGGTATACGCATGTGAACGGAGTAGGCCCGTTAATTAAAGTCCCGTACGTTATTTCGGTAAAATTACGCGTATTTTTCAATTTTAAACTTGGTATGTGTCTCATTGTACTTAAAGATACATTGATGAATATTATTTTGATTGGATCAATTATGTACAAAGTCGCAAATACAGGAAAATAATGTGTTTCTTTTATATATATTCGACGCAGTATGCCACGTAAAGAAATTGTCCCGTAGATTTACCGAATTTGGCGACAAGCAGTTCAATGAAAATTTTTTTGAAAAAATTACCGACCATCCAACATTAAGTGTCATGTTATTGTAACATTCACATGTACCGCTTCAAAAAATATGTTTCTGTCAGAATAATGTTTACTTTACTCTCGATGCGCTGACTTTAAGCCACAATACCGATTTCGGCGACATCTTATTTTGAGGACCACTACCAAGATCAAAGGGCATAAAACACTTAGAAACGGCGTTCAGCACCAGAAAATATGTACTGTGACTTTCGTATGTGGTCTAATCTACCATGATATCACCATATTCATATCCTTTATCACTCTGTTTTGAAATTATACAAGTTTAAAATATGGCGACATCAAGTGTCCAGGTTGTCTGAGAATATAGCAGATATTGAAGATATAAAAAAGAAGTTGGACATGCAGCATCACTCCGGAAATGTCGATTTCATTTACGCAGTCATGTGTCGATCAGAGATTAAAACAATTGAGAATACGTATGAACATGTAAATCAAAACAATTGTTTGAAAAGACTTGAGTTCGTTCGCGGTGAGAAAATCTCTGAGATTGTACGGTCAGTGCACGGATTTGGTAGGCTGCGAAATGAGTCCTGCAAAGTGAATGAAGGTGAGCAGCGTATATCATTTAAAGACAGAAATAGGTATGTATTGTACCAAATAATTACCCAAAGGATCTACACAATGACATAGTTAGCGTCATAACATTGCTATTCACTTCCTGTTGTATGTTTCACCTGAAACAGACTATGAATTAAACTTGAAACGCGGTGAAAAACTGAAATTTGTCTTCTTTTATAAAAAATGATATTTAGTGCCTTGAAATTAATGTTATGCATGAAATGTGCTTGTCTTTATTTAAAGAAATATAATTACATTTGCGTCTTTTCGAAGTTTTCCGATTTTAGCATTCATACCAACTATTGGAACTATACTTTTTGACAATTATGGTCTTACTGTGAACATCTAGCCCGAGGTGTGGATTATTTAGATCCGTAACATAACTCCTCTTTTTATATAACATGTTCATATTGTCTGTAAGAATTACATGTATGTTTAGAAATCATGCTATTGTACTGTTGTTTCCTCTACAGTTTGTGTTTCCTTTCAACAAGTTTTCGTTACAGCATATTCAACTTATCATTCTTTTTACGCCACAGTACAATCAGCGGGTTTTATTTATTTTCAGTATATACATATTTTGTACTTTTTTACAGAAATGACATCTCGAGAATTGAAAACAACTGACTTTTTTGTTGGTACACGTGTACGCAGAGGTCGTGACTGGGATTATGGAAATGAGGTAAGCTTACTTTCGAAATAGCAAAATAGGGAAATGCAGAACAGAAGTGATTCCATTTACATGCATTCCGTCACTTCAATAACAAGGCATTACCTGCTGCTATAGAAAATTACACAACCCTTACCGTATACTTCTGCAGTTCATTTGATGAGATACTGAACATTACTTTGTTTCCCCACCTTTATAGTCTTTTGTAAAGTTAAACAAGCATTATTTTCTAAACAACGTCATTATCCTGTTGGATATACCATACAGATAAATGATGAAAAAGAATGTACGTATTAAATATTGTTGCCAGAGTTACGTCTGAACCATATTGTTTTCTAATACATCGTTATGCGTTCGATATGAAACTTTCACACGTCCACCATGGAAAAGTATTGACGTTTTTTTGTAAATATATTGTTCTATATTCAAGTTAATCATATCATAACTATATGAAAATTGTCATGGATATGAAAGTAGCACATAAAACACGTACATACAAGCTTCAAAATCTTGGCAGATGTTACTTAATTCTACAATAAACACTAAAACGTTCCAAGAACGCGCAAAATAAGTGAAACACAACATTAAAAGTGTGCCTTTCTGAAACTTAACACAGATAACCAATAAAGCTATATTACATGTCTACGATATAAAGAGTGTTTCAAAACATTTTTATTTTCAGGATGGCGATGGACAAGGAACTGTGATTGGTTTTGGTTCCAATGGTTGGGCAAATGTGGAATGGGATGCAGGAGGAGGTGATACATACAGAATAGGCCAGGGAAACACCTTCGAACTGAGTATTATATAACTGTAGTTCAGCACAGACGATAAATAATAAGACTGCGATCATATAGACTTGATTAACCCTAAACTGGTTTTTGTTTGTGACGGTTTTGTTTTGTATTCATTTATCACGTGATTTGTAATAACATATTTCAAATGCTTTTTAGGTGTTACGGTCAGCGTGGTGGCTGGTTAAATCAGAGATGCGTATTTGTTATCCGACAGTGATGGTTAATACTTTATGACATCTTTAAGTTTATTTAAACAATGTTCTACTCACCTCGGTGCTTCAAATATTCATCTGTGATCTCTTTTTATGATTTTTACTCGACAGTGCCGACCATTCTAGTTCATACGTCAGACTGTACAGCTACGCATGCATACACTCGACTTTAGATATTCAGAATGTAGGTGCTTTAATTG
The DNA here is from genome assembly GCA_022818135.1 of Saxidomus purpurata. NCBI lineage: Eukaryota > Metazoa > Mollusca > Bivalvia > Venerida > Veneridae > Saxidomus > Saxidomus purpurata. Next base: position 9,097,741 of record JAFMSR010000019.1, read on the forward strand.
ATTAGCTGTAAGAATTAATTTATTGGAATAATCATTTTCATATTCACTCTCTAAAAGTTTACTTTTTCATAATAAAACAGTAATAAATAAAAACGTTTGTGGTTTTGAAACACAACAGTAAATAGTGTCATATGTAACCAACATACTTGAGACATTTAAGAACTATTTTTCTAATTTCGACAAAGAGAACAAGCATATGTGTCAAGCAAGTTCTTCTTTAACTTATTTGTTTGCAATTTACTAGGATGTACTTACACAATATAAATGTGTTTTTACAAATGCATCAGTGAAAGGACATGTAATGCACAATTAACACAATTGCTGCTTTATCATTTGTGTAGTAATTGCTTTTACCTACTTTTTTTTAAACTACATTTTGTAACTCGAAAAGTATGCGAGTATATCAATTGATACTTCATTAATAAGAAAAATACAATGAGAAGAAGTGAAATGCACAAAAAAGTAATGACTGTAGCTTTATTTTTGCCATAGTTTATGCCCTGCCCTATATATAGTTAGAAGATACATCTACAATGGTTGAAATTACATACCATGACAGCCCGTTCATACAGAAAACCACGGTTTCAGTGTTATTTATTTGTATCTTATTTGTGTGATATTTATGTCTTTATACTTTCGTAAATGTTTGAAGCACTTTCACAACATTTTGTCATCTTACTATACGTGCATTGACAAAATAGAAATATTTTAACTAGTATTTAGTAAGATTCACATTGTGTTTATCGATGAGATTCGGTACCTTGTTAAATTTACATTTTCAACTTTCAAAGGCCTGAAGACAAACGTACTTAATATCGTGATTTGTGTTTACAAAAAGCAGCATAAATAACAGAGTTTTTCTCATATTTTGAAAACCTAAAGTAGAAGTTTTATTGCCGTTATCTAATCTATAGTTCAGAACCTGCCATAAAATTGTCACTTCGATCATGTGTCTAAAATCTTGTTTAACAGAACCATAAAAGTGAAATATATCTATGCATTTATTTAATCCTATTTTAAACTGATTGAAAATGTTGGCTGTTCCCTACATTTTCATAAACGCTGATGCTAAAACAAGATGTAACAAGAGTAGGACCAGTTTTGTGTAGCTCGGTGTTGTAAGTGGTAAAATATGCTTACTATGCGCAATGGTAGATATTTTCGTTTAAAAAAACAACGGGTAGCCGTTAATTGAAAAGATAGGCTGGTTTGCAATGTAGTAATATTTCGCTGACAGCAGGTGGTTTTGTTTAGATCAAGAACATACAAATTGAAATTTTATTGAAGGGAAGCCCTCCTCTTACCGTGAGAGGCATCAGGGGTTTCCGTGGTTGTGTTTGGCTTTTCTAGCCAGCTTATATATAGTTTAACGTCTCATTCAAAAGAAAACCAGCTACGGTTAGCTGACTGATATGTATCAGTACTGCACGTACGTGCACGTACTGTCACTTAAAAATACGTTCTAATTTCGATTTCTAACACGACAATATCCGTTATTACTCACAGACTACATGTTTGTTTTTCCTTTTGAAGCACTGAGCTACATTATATAAATCTTACCCCCCTCCCGCCCCTGAATAAACTTTACTATAATTCAGCAGCGTACATTTAAATACTGAATTAGCAGAAAGCCAATAGTTTTTTTGTAAACTGCCGATTACCACATTTCTAATTCATATTGTATGGCAGTTACAATGTAATAACAAAAACATATTAAGATTTTTTCATCCAGTTAAACGAGTTCATACTGACAGACTTTAACGACTAATGCATTACATACTATTTTGATATGCACTATAAAATGATCTTTAAAAAACTTCCTCGATGCAAAATCAAATTTAATCTGTATTAACCTCTTTAAATCAATTCAAAGATTTTAGACAGATGAGGTTTGAATATTTAGACACTATTGATATCGTCTGACGAAACAAGTAACAAAGGCAAGCAGTTATTGTTACTGCAATTCAAAGTGAAGTAAACTTTTAAAATAAAATCGACAACGTATTATGTTCATTTGGACTGTTGGCAATGTTACGGGGTATATCAAAAGTCTCTAACCTTTAACGTTTACATAACCGCAAGCGTAAGTTAGGGTATAAGTTCTGACTTACTATCTTCACAAGCAACATACGCGAAAACTGTCAAAATTAACAAAATTTGTTGCATTATTAATGAGTTGATCATGCAAGCTTTTAGTGAAACGGAGAAGTGAGAGGAGAAAGTAGTGTTACAAGATCTGCACATAATAGGAATGTCACTAAATTGAATCAATGATCGAGAAAGAAAATTACACGTTTTGATGTCTGTCATATTCAACCTTAAAATTAAACCGCTGATTTCAAGCCTGGTAGACCATCTCTTCAGATAAGCCACATTCACGGTCGTTCTACTGATACCATTACCGAAATTCAGGTAGATGCTGTACAGTGTACTGTAATGAATAAGAGAATAGAGTGCTCATTCAGTAAATTGCTTACATTTTACGAAAGTTGTGGTTCCTCTTAATTAATTTTGTTTGATGTCCTTATACATAAATAAACTTTCGGCAGGACGAAAAAAATGAAAAGGCTGAATAATTGCGGAGATAAAAACATCATCAAGGATTTAATACCTAGGATAAGATCCAAAGTCAAATGTTGGACGCAAGCAGTGGAACCATTAACATTTACAACCACCGATTGAATTTATGCAGATGACATTAGAAGACACGTTTGCGGAATCAGTAGTTTGGGAATGTAAAAGTGTTTTAGTAGACTGTAGATCTGTCAACGGTCAGATAATCACTTGGCAGTATTACATGTTGTAGCCACAGGTTTCTAGTGTAGCTTTTCACTTCTTCTACATTCCCCGTATTCACCTGGTTACCACTTTTCAAATTGCCCTATTTGACACCTTGTTTTGTAATTAGATTGCTGTTGCTGTATATTGGGGGCAATTGTGGTACAATAATTTACGGTTATAATGGGATATGGAGACCGTTACTGAATACTGAGATTTTACAGTACTTGACACAGTGTTGGAAAAAAGTAAGAGTTATGGGTTTTGCTTTATTTATAATTTATTATCAGATAAAAGTAAAACTTACAGTGATATACATGTATATGAAACAACTTCAAAATTAATGTGTAACAACTATAAGCAAAAAAGAATGATTAAGAGTACGGACGAAGTATCACATTTGTGATCAAAATCACGCTGACATCGAGTTTATATTCGAGCTCATCATTTGAAAAACCTTGCAGTATGTAATTTGTCAAAATAAGCTCAACGTAAATTGCTATTTCTTTTTGATTGACCATTAAACTATAGCGATAAATACACATCAGGAAAAGTAGCCTTATTTCACATTTCGGATATTTAGTCTGTTAGCAGGGGTTTCTTTTAAAGGAATTTATGATTCATATCTTATCAAATATCCCTGTATTCAACATTTCTTCGTAGTTCAGTGGTTAATCATTGTCTCTCTTATTTTTCAGGTGAGGTTAACATCTTTTTTATTCTTCGTTTTTTACTTTTTCAGTTTTAAATATGAACATTTTAGACTCGACTTGGGCGGCTTAAACAAAATAGTCTTCTTGCAGTATCTTGTCCAAAACTATACATAAATCAGTTAAAACAGATATTATTTACATGAAAACATATATCAATCCGCTTATAATAGATATGAACTAGCAGACTTCTGCAGGTTTTGTGCAAATGTCCCATCTCTTAGAACGATCTGTTATGTAACACCAGAGGTAAACTCTGCCAAGGGCTCGACAATAGTTTTCTGCAGCAGAGGCGCTACCATCCGGGAATAGATGATCACCCCCATATTTGTGTGCATGTGGAGATTGTTTGTCCCATCTCTGGCATGTATACCCACCTGAAGTGTAGCTTAAACTTCCCGTGAACTCGCCTGGCTGTACTGAGCAACTTAAGTTTTAAAACGGAAACGATTAAACAATCGGATCAGTTCATACTGAGTGCAACTGAACTAGCGATGATTTGTAAAACAAAGCATTCACTATGATTACATAATTATCCGATATAACGATAATTACGTTCTTATTCAAACGTCTAGTTATAAAATATATAAAGCATCTAAGAAAATGTTTTATGGAATAAAGTTTATGTTCAAACTTCGCAGAACTATTTGTTACGTGGTAATCTTCTTATGTTGCATGAAACCTTTGCACCGATACACACAAAGGCAAACATAGTTGAAAATTATGGACACAAATTAAATTATATCATTTTCGTATCTTTTCTTTTAGAAAAAAATTACAATGCTGTACTTTTAAAATAGTACACAGCAGTTATCTATTGTTTTGAGTCTTAATTCAAGAATTTTGTTTTCTGATAAATATTGTTTATACCGTTAAGACATAGACAATTCCTCATTGCTCTCTCTCTCTCTCTCTCTCTCTCTCTCTCTCTCTCTCTCTCTCTCTCTCTCTCTCTCTCTCTGTCTCTGTCTCTGTCTCTAATCGAAGTTGATTCCATCTGAAGTGAGGTTCAAGAGCGGTTAATATAAGTTGTAAGTACTTGCTTCGCAATCGAGATTAAAAAAATAGTATAAATATGGTATTGTTAAAACCGATGATAGAACAATAAATGACTTACTTGATCAAACGAATGCTACGATAAAAGGTTGAAATTTGATTTAAAGTTTCAATGGTAAGGTTCACAAAAAACATCGTTAATGTGTTTAAACCTTTGACTGTAACCTACTTCTTACGCAGTTTGACACTTAGTAAATATGAATGATGATCATGGATGTACAGATACGAATGTGCGCACAGACGAGGTCTTCTTAATGCGGTGAAATACTGCTCTTTCCAGTTGTCCTAAACGATTTTATCTAAAAATGAAACTAACCTCTTGACATACTTTTCTTCCAGTCTTTGCAAAAGTTAATGAATTGACTGTAACTTTTTGCTGATTCGGTACGTCCAGAATGTGACCAAAAAGTGGAGAAATACATGAAGCAAGTTATTGTTTCATTTAACATTTCAAATTTTCAGTCATTTTGCATTTTCTCTTAAATCAAGGATATAATCATTTATTAATGAAAATGAAACATAGATATCAATTAATTCTGAATATTTTTTCAAGCCTGTCTGTCTTTTAATTTCATATCGTTTTTCATAAAAAAGTGGTGCGATATATTTCTTTTGATTTTTCAATACTGCTTAGTTAAAATAAAAACACGATACATTTTCAACATGTACTGATGATGCTTAAAAGCAACGTAAGGACTGTTATATAAATAATATTGTAGTTTGTCCGTAATAAATCTTTCTTGGTAACGTAACTGGCCATTTTAACATTTTAAGTCATCATTGACACGTACATGTAACAGTTGATATTATATAGTAATGTGTAAATGTGTATGAAGGTGACTGTCAAGTTACCTGGCAAACACATAGCCTCTTCCCACATTCCAGTTATAGTGCATTTAAGACCCATGGGATCTGAAAACAAAGAAGTATATTGCAATACTGAATATTCCTGCTATAAGGCAATTAATAACTTTGACCATCATAACATAGCTTATTGATTAGATGATTCAGTATTGTTGGTAAAGTTGATGCTACAAATTTCAAAAGCTTTATTTCTAATAACTTGAGCGATAGTGATAAGAAGACATATTTAAAGGCTGTCAAAAAGGATTTGTTGATGGCATGGGCGCTTTCCGATATTAAGAATAAGTGAAAAATTATATGAAAAAGTTTACACCTAAAATCAAAATTGGTAAAACAGTAATCAAAGATCCGAAGAAAAAATGTGTAGGCACCTAGAACAATTCCCCTTGATAACTTATAACATTTGTACATTCTTTAGAATGCAGTACACAGGAGATAGCTAGATTATCTTACCTTCATGCACACAAGTTGATGTATGCAGTTTCTCAGGTGCCTTGTAAATGATCTCGGTTTTATTCGAAACATATCCACTATTACATATCACAGACGCCTTATCAAGGAGAAAGGATTTTTCCGATTCCATCAGCTCTATTACACCATTTTCGATAGGGTGTTGACTGTCACATTCTTGAAAATAACATGTACGCAAAATAAATGTGTTCATAGCTCTTTGCCTCAGGTGTTTCAATAATGATGGTTTGTTAAAACATCGTTAAAGTTGTACCAGAAACCGCATTTTTAACAAAAACTTTACTGTTCTAGATAATTTAGCAGAAATTTAGAATTACCAACATTTACAGTTTTGCGAATTTCATATTTAGAGGTGTGGTGATGTAAACTATCTGAGACAATGAAATCACCATTTATACTTATAAACTTTACACCGAGTATTGAGAGAATGAATCCAATAATTTGTAGACAAATTTTCATGATCGTATCTCTCAAAATGATTTATATATGACACATAATTGAGGTGTATACTTAGAAAAGTTGTTGAGTGTAAGCGAAGCTAATCAAGCAATTGCTTTTAATCTCTGTATTTAAAGGCCGTTTTGGCCATGACCTTTTCGCATTTTCGAGATAAATATCGCCTGAAGTTGCTCTACTTTATACCATTTTGATGAACTGATACGCAGGTACCTAAAATTATCCCTCACAAAATTATCCAGCGAAACGGATTTAGAAAAAAACTTACTTCATATGTGAATGCGCTGGGAAATATTTCCTTGAAGATATAATCGACTAAGCAGAAATTAAAGTTACTTACTGATATCTATGCACTGGTATGGCTCTGTTGCAACACACAATTGTTGCGGGGAACATGGTCTGATACCGCAACTTCCTGCCATCTCCTTGTAGAGAAATATAATTACTATTTTTTTTTAAATTAAAGCGTTTGATTTTCTTAATCTTTAAAGTCTTGTTTGTTTTCAATTTTGTTCTGTATTTCAGATTTGCGATTTTCTGTCTATGTTTGTTAAATGTATTTATGGTTTGTGAAATTGCCTGGCTTAGTTAAACATAATCAGTTATTCTCTTTCTTAATAAGTATATTAATGGATTACTCAAAAGTTGACTAAATGATGCTAATTTGTTTGTGAGTTTGTCTTTTTGAAAGGCGTATTTGAAATAAAGTTAGATAAAAAAAGAAAGAAAAGAAAAAAAAAAATTAATGAACAAAATAAATAATGGTACATACGCTTGACCATCCAAAGATATTGTGGAATATTGCTCCAGCCCGAGTCTCGAACTCTGACTCCTGGACGGATAAGCTGTCAACATCATTTAGTTCACACAACTGTGCCGGCATGTCATAATCAAAAGACTTACAAACGGACAGATACATACAGTATCTAATGCAATCATGTAGATTAGTCCTCGTTGTAAAAAAACTGTGACCTATAAGCCTTTTATTTAAACATTCTTTCTTTGGATCAAATGTTGTACATTCTCCTAAATCATTACTAGAAATTACACTTAACAGCAAAAGCAACATAATACAATTTTGACGAACTAAATTCATTTTCTTTTCATTTGCTAGATACACTAGCAATATGTTAAACTGATTTAATTAGATATGAAATTACCTGTGCACTATGGTATGACATTCATATCTCTGGGATGAATTGACTTTAACCAAATTGTTCTTAAACATTTTTAAAGCAAACTTTCTCTGTTGGTACATGTATATAACGCGGGTGAGAAATACATTAACCATAAGTGATTATGTATACAACGAAAAGTTGAAACATGTCTCGTGACTGCCATTATTGCTCCCGAATTTAAAAGTTTGAGCTAGATTAAACAAAATATAATTTTATTGTATTTTCATACAAAACAAGTCAGTGCAATAGTTTTACATACATGTATTTAATTTGATTCCATCTGCAATTATCAAGGGTGATTAAAGAAAAAACTAAACGACTGGAACCATTTTACAACAGTTACAAGATAAAAACTAAGACACTGACTCTAAATTTTGTATTCAGTTGTTGGTTGCCTGTCACCTGAACAACAGAGCAAATCATACAGTAAGACGTGGGAATAAAGGAATATAATTAATAATGACTAATTAAATATATAATGTAGACTGTAAAGGTGAATTGTATGTTAGAAATATCTTATTTTGCGATACAAATTCTCTGGCAACATGCAATCATGAAAACTTTTCTCATATTGTATTTCTCGTATGTCACTTTAGGGCATATAAATTGGGCGTATCTGATAGACAAAAGGTGGCCGTCATATATTTCAGCAACACAACTTTATATATTAAATTTAGCTCGGTCACAATGGTTATGAGTATATTGTCTGAGCAAACACTCAGTCACAGGACCGATGACTGTAGTTATGGCCAATATTAGTACCCAACAAACTACATGCAAGGACATAACATTGGAACGGTTAAGTTTGAAATCTGACTTCATTATAAAAACATAAATATTCAAGGCTTACATTCTAAGATTCATAAAGTTCATACTTCACATTTCATATTTCATATTTTAAGCTTTACACTTAATAGTTTATACTTCATAGTTTATGTCATAATGCAAACTTCTCATTTCCTTGATCAGTCTATTGGACAGAGTTGCCAGAAGGTATAATACATGCGAATTGCATTGTATGACTGCTGTATATAATCATACATAATATGACACTGGCGTACTCAAACAAAATTTATCTTTATATAGTTGCTGATAAACAATAAATGGACGCGTAAAGTGAACTTAATTGGGCACATTTATTAAGATAAGTGCAAAAATATGTAAAGCCACACAGCAGCTTCTTTGTATACTTAGCTTATTTTCATTCACAATCATCTGACAATTTTTATAACAAAGTAATCCTTTCAAACCTTTTCTGCCTGCATTAACTTGGTATGTAACAATCAGTTAATGTACTATACTATTCTGTAGTTCAATGTCGATAGTGACTACGATTGCCGTGTAAGGGGAATCATTCTGACTACACTGAGTATTATTGCCTAGCACAATTATTCCTTCGGAAGGGTATGATAATATATTGTGGGATTGGTAAAATATGGGTTAACATATCAACAAAAAACAAACTTTTCGAATTCGCGTAAACAAATTGAACCAAGCAGTATGTATGTGTATGTTTACTAAAATATAATTAATTTCGCTTATACTTTTCGAAAATGATATATCTGTAATTAACTGAAGTAATATAAAATGGAATTATATGTAAAATAAGAAAACAAGTCTCAGTCAAAGGTGGAAGGAACATACCTTTGATTTTTTTTGTTAAGCAAATGTCTGTTTTATGCATTTCAAAATTGATAAAATAAATAAAAAAAATGATTTTTTTTCTTCATAGCTCTTTACTATAGACAAGGTTCCCAACACACGCTGTATGAAAACGAGCCTGTCGCTCCGAAAAACTCGTCCATTTCTTTCAATTTTGAGTAACGTCAAACAAATTTGAACGAAGTTAAGAGGGAGATGATAGAGCTTTAAGAAAAAGTTTTCTTCAATGGAAAATTCAAAGCCATTTTTATTCTACAAGAAAAATACCAACGCTGTTGAGCGATTTTTGCTCAACCCAGAAAAATGTCAAGGGTATTCCGACAGTGATTTGTGCTAAATTCTCCACTGATATTGCGGAACTATGAAAGGCAACCATCAACACAAGAAATATATATTATTAGACTACAAATCATGTCGTAGATCGTACCTTTACACAAATGAGTTCGATGCTACAACGTATTTTTCAGTTTTTGTAATTTTCAAAATGTATTAACTGCCATGGAGGTCCGAGAGGTTGCGCAGTGACTTGTAACAGCTATTCAAGGACAGTATCAAAACATATCTGAAGGCGATTGAAAGTGAAAGTAAAAGCATTTAGTCAACAAAAAATGAAAAATCCGCCGTATCATCGATCCAATTTTGAATAAAGGTACAATCTACGTCATGATTTGTAGTCTAAACATATATATTGCATGTTTTGATTGTTTCCTGTCGCAGAACCGCAATATTATTTGAGAATTTAGTGAAAATCACCGTCTGGAAATGTATGACATTTTTCTGGGTTGAGCGAAAATCGCTCTACAGCGTTGGCATTATCGCTTGTAGAACGAAAACGGCCCGGAATTGTCCATTGTAGTAAACTTAAATTTGTTCAAATTTGTTTGACGTAACTCAAATTTGAAAGAAATGGAATAGTTTTTCAGAGCGACATGCTTCTTTTCATACAGCGTGTGTTTGGAACCTTGTTTTTAGTAAAGAGCTACATCTACGAAGAAAAAAAATATTTTATTCAATATTATAAACGCGTTTAGTACATGTAAGTGTTCATTCCATTATATACATCTATATGTAAACGAAGTGTCCTCTGATTAAAACGTAGTAATTCTTACTATAAAGTGGCAATTACTAACTTGGTAACTTCTATATATTACAAAACTGAGAAGAAATGTTTAGATAAGTGACACGTCTCCTTCTTTTCCTACTGTGTAAGGTCCGCGTGTGCCTCTATTAGTCCAGTTCACTTTGACCCTACCATCTGGATATACAGTTGTCACACTACCATCCCCCAAAGCAAGCTGAAAATACAAACACACATTCGTTGTTGATATTATATATATCATACATGTTTAGCGCTTCTTTCTAACAGTAACCGAAATAATTACAATAGTATCTTTGACAGTAGATTTGAATTGGAATTGCTAATGTTTCTGGTAAAAAAACTAATTGTGCAAATGGAAAGTTTGATACAAAATACATTGAAACAGTATTATAATAATTACGATCAACAGTCAAATAAAGAAAAGCCTTTGACGGAGTAATGTATTGATAAAAAAGACACGTCTTTGATAGAAATTCTCTATTGCTTCCATTCCGGTATACATGTAGTAGTGTATTGGTAAAATATATTGAAAATGCTAAAATACATCTTTGTGACATACTAAAAACTTGTATGAAAGTTATACGTTGCAATATTCAAAGTATGTCTGTTCTATTCAGATGAAAAGCTACACACGTGATGTTTTGTGCTGATAGGTCAAATTAAATATAAAGAAACATCAGTTTATTTAAATTTTATGAAACAGTATATTATATTTGCAGACATTCACTAAACTCGTAGGCGAAGACAAGGTCAATACAATACGTCCCTAAATTTAAAATAATTTACTTCAGAAAGATCAGATATGATCATTCAAGACATAAGTTGTTTGACAATAATATTGATCAATTGTCATCCTCTGTGGACGAGCGGTTAGATTCGGTGCCTTGAAATCATTATACTCTCTCATTGATTCAGGTCAGCGGTGCAAGTCCCGCTGCCGACATTTCTTCTCTCTTTGAGAAAGTTGGCACTTTCTGAAGGGGGAAAGGGTTCTAGTGCTGATCCTTCCAAGGAACTATGTTTACTGTCCGCCTGTAAAAATGGCTGAACTACGATTTGAACGTGCGTGTTAAACTCATGCAGACGTTACCTCAATCGCAACATTTAAAACAAATTAATAAAACATAATTTCATTTACTATAAGGAAAGGAAACGTATAATATATACATTATATAAATATATATATATATTTCGTCCGTCGCACAAGCGTGTAGTACAGCACTATTAGGAAATCGAACCCTGTATTTGTTTGATTTGCAAAAACAATACAGAATATAGTATTTAAATGAAATAAATAAAGCACATCAAGCGTTACACTAATATTACATGCAGATAATAAGATAATATATTTACTTATAATATCTGAATATTACGAGATACACAAAATGTAAGATAATTTAAGAGTGATCAATGTGATAAATTCCACAGTTGTTTATTGATGTGTTTAAATAGGAAACAAAATATGTGACAACATACATACACAATGTATAAACAAATGTTACATATCAGCTTAATGATCAAATGCAGTTCTTAGTATGAATATTTCGCGATTTTTCTAAGTAATTGTACAACAGTTAATTAATGTTATTTTATTAACGATTCTTACTCATTCATATTGCGTGTGATCGGCATTCCCTTGACACAACTTCTGGCGTAAAATAAGCATAATTTTATCAAAATGATCATGTTCTCCTCTTTCTGAATTATTTCTTATCTTAAAAACTGTTTTCACACAAACTACAGTAAGTTTTAAATCAGACACTTGTGTTATATTACTCAATATACAAAGTAAGAATGAACGCTTACGTCACACAATAGTTACTACCGCCTACGTCAATTCTCAACGTGTGCGTTGTAAGCACTGTAGTAAATCATGGCCGATAGTGATAAACCCAATTGGGAGCTGATGCTGAACTAGTGGACCGTTCTGACAAGTATAATGCTTTTTCTTTTGTTTCGTAGCTTTGAAGGCCATATTGAAAATTAGATTTAATGTGTTCATATGTCTAAATGTGTCACCTTCGGTAAATAAAGCTTTTATTTATTATTATAACCATCACATCATATCTGTATCACGACATATAAAATCACAATTACATTACATATTCCATAACATCACTCATAACATCAAATATTATCACGACAATAAAACAGGTAGGTTAACATAACATAGATGAAGTTTTTATCGGTTTTGAGTTACATTTCCTTAATTTATGCGGCAGCATTACAAGTAATCGCAATGTGAAATGTCTTATATCGAAAGCGAAAATAAAACACCAAAAAAAACAAGACAAGTTGGCGATACTTTCTGTCGTCGATTTTTTTCAGTTTAAAATAATATTTGCTAAAAAGAGGGAAAATAAGAACGACGGTAATATTTTGTATTCCTTTCATTAAATGATCCTGATTGACTACATTTGAGACAAGTAGAGAATCCGTCATGTTTTGTTTCAGTAAGTGAATGAAGCTTTTTACTTGCGGCTGCTTTCTTTAAAATTTGAATTCGTTACGGAATTTCCAAATGCCCCAGTTAGTTTAAAAAACTATTGTGTTTATTATATATGAGTTAGGTGATTCATTTTGTCGGGTTACTACTACTTTATACATTGTAACATATATCAATGACTTTGTGTTATGCAACTGATGAATAAATTTAATTGTTTTTTTTTGCATGAATTTAAAAGACGGTTTTATCTTCGGACAATCCAGGAGGAGATGTTGCAAGGTTTCACGGCTATTTCGACAGATTTGACAAACACCGTTTGATTTTCTCATTAACTCTAATTCATGTTCTGTGAATATGACGTTATGTAAAACATTACATGTAAAGTTTCGCGCTTTAACTAAAGGCAAGGAGTCATAAATATTGGACCAGGTGTTTGTCCAGCCAATTGTACAATTACATTGTAAGCTTGTCTTGCCATTTAATTTCTGTTTGAAGGCACTTCATGTTTGTTTTAGTCAGGTGAGATGTAATCATTCGTATCTTAAGTTTATTTGGCTTGATGAAAGAGCCGTTTCGAGACAGAAGCCATAAAATTGATACTACTTTCAATCTTATTCCACTCAAGACGGAAGTTGTTACTGAATCCTAGTTTTAACTTTATCAAGTCATTCATTTCAAAATCCCAAATGTTTTTAACGCATGTTGTATTAATTAACAGGAATGATGTGGAAAATAAAGTTTTTATTTTTTTTTTATTTTTAATAAGGTCGCTTCCAAATAGGTAATAGTACAGTACTTCATTTCGTGATTCTGGCTTGAAACTTTTTAAAAAAGAGAACCAGTTGTGGAAACAATTGGTATAGAATTCTGGTATTTGTTAAACTAGTCTTATTTTATTTAAAAAGTCAAATTGCATAATAAAAAGTCTTGGTTATACAAATGGTCAATAGTTTTAAGATATTATTTTCCGATATGGTTCCAGTTCTGTTCGTCTGAATAGATTATTTAAAAAATAATTTTCACGTTATGAGCTAACAATAAATCTTTGAAGTCATCTAGAGTTTTGTCCATTTTCACTGTACTTTTGAAAATGAGTACTTTCTTGTTGTTCCACAGAAAATCGTATACAATGTTATCAAGCTAGGTTAAATATTCCGTTCAATGTCAGATTTCTTGATTTCTAGACTTGTAAACATATTTAATCTTATTAGTTTTATTTCTCCAGATATAATCCATATTAATATTATATCCATTGCAAATTCCTAGCGTCTTCACGTAATCTTTTGTTCATTCGATATTATGAAAGTTTGGTTTTTGATTTTTAATTTCCCAATAAAGAAGCCGTTTGTTTGTTTTTTTGTTTTTTTTTTTGTTAATTTCTTAACCGGATGCTTTTTCATAATTATTTGAGAAAACATTGTGGGTCATCCACGAACTGATTAATTCTAGATATGCTGTTTCTAGACTTTGATGGAAGTTCAAAACCTACCATTTCTAGACGAATGGAGCAAGCCATTGATTCAGCTTGAATGACATACAAAAGAGGGGCTAGGGGACAGCCTTGTTTAATAGATATCGTCATTGTGAAGAAGTCAGAAATAAAGCCGTTAGTCTGTATGGCTGCTTGCGAATTTCTTTAGTAGCATTTTGACCCAGCTCATAAATGTAACCCCGAAAAAAAACTTATCTAGACACATGTCCATCCATAACCATTCGCACCTGAAAAACGCTTTAGTCTGGTCTTAAAACTGCGTTTTTAATTTCGGTCATAGTAAAGTTCGACTCAATATAGGCGAACTTGTCCTCATCTAATTTCGATCTTACGTTCGCCAAAAGTTCGTGAGTCTGATTTGCATTAATGTCTTCTGAGCTGAAGAGCTTTTTGTAAATTGAATACTATTTCTGCTAAATATCATCAAAACCGTATTTGATATCTCCGGATTATGTACGGATCCTTGACCAGAGTTTTTGTTTACCATTTGTTTTTTCAAGATTAAAAAAGTATGCAGTGGACTTTTCGCTTTCCTCTGCGTATTTTGCTTTTGACCTTATCTTAGCAGCCTGTATGCTGTAATTTACTTTCTAAATGGTTGAAATGTACTATTTCATTTTTATTTTTTTCATTGCGCAACATTTAAAGGCCAGTAAATTTATGTCATATTTTGTCATATCCCACCAGTCGCTTTTGGAGTTATATACAGAAGCATTTTACATGTAGTGTAATTCCATTCTCTTCAAAAATCCTCTATAAGTTCAACGTAGTCCGTGTTTGTTAATTTCAAGAGCCTATTACCCCACTCCGTATCGTCAAGACTCAAATTATTATTATTATTATTATTATTATTATTATTATTATTATTAATCATTGATAGTGATCAGTAGCATTCTAATGGTCTAGTGGACTAAACATGATCCAATCCTAATATAATCGGGAAATAAACAAATACCAGCGTCAATTGATAGCCAAAGGGACGGACGGTTGAATTACTTCTTTACAGTACAAATGTAATTTAAAGAAATAGTAGACGTTGTAATTAAAATATTAACACCCTTTGATTGATGGCTTTGATGGTAGGTTGCAAGTAGAATTTGTCAACTTTATTTTAGTATTAAATATAATTTGATATCATTTAGTTTAAGCAAACCTTACTAAACACCAATTGTATAACACGTTCTAGCAACATACATTAGGTACATGACAATATCAATGTTATATTTGACAAAGTTATGCTCCTTTTTGTACAGAGATTTTGACACAAAATTATTGGTTATTCTGACGAATCGTAAGAGGGCGACACAAGTGTTCTACTGAAAACCCAGCTAGTAAGATAAAATCATCCGGTTTTTTTTTGACTAGGAATATAACAATGTCCTATCAGAAGATTGTTGTGAAAAAGGAATCAAGGGATACTACATGTATACATATACTCTAAATAAAGTTGTTTTTAGCAGATCTAGTATTTCATGACTTCTAGATGCAGCAACAACTATATCGGCACGGCAATGAAATTGAAACGAGTTAAATAGTGCAAAACAGGCATTATTTTGCAAAAAAAAAAAAAAAAAAAAAAAAAAAAAAACAGACAGGCCGTGCAATGAAGCCTAGTTAGGTAATTCTTTCATATAAAATACAGAACAATTTATTTAACATTGTAAACATTTTTATGTTAATATAGCATAGTTTGTAACTGCTATCAAATTGTGTATTTAAGTGTAAATGTATGTACATTTGTATTTCTATTCATTTATTACATGTAGGTTCATGTATATTAAGTGTTCAGCCAATTTCATGTAATTTATTCTTGTCATATTGACATTCTCTATAATAACTGTGATTTTTGTATTCATTATCAGAATGGATGACTGAAGCCGAGTTAGATAGAACTGATTTTGAAGAATATTATGAAAAAAAGTTAGACAACATGTTATGATGTATCGTAGTTGTCTGCAATCCAAAGAAGGATTGAATGTTCAAAATAATATCTTGTTGGCGTTCGTGCTGGTATTAATCGATAGATAGATATCTTATTCGCATACGGGATAAGGTTAACATAGGATTCAATCTAGTTCTAAGGAATGTTTGGGGGTCAGAGGATAAAAGTCTCAAAATCAACAAAAGGATTTTCGTGAACATATGAAATTAATTACAAAAAATGACAAAATTGAATTAGATATTATTGATAAAAAATATCACTATGTCAGTTTTATTTAATATGTTAGTCCATGCAAACGCTAAAATATGCCTTTTACATGCATATAAAACGTAGACTGTTGGGATGATATGACTGTGTAATAACTTAAAATGATATTACCGTTCAAAGTGACCATCGCAATTTAAATAAAACGTTAATTAGTGATTTATACTCATAGAATAATAAACATTGCCATAGTTATAACCCCAAAATAACGATCTGTATAACAGTTTCATTCACACTGAATATAGAGGAAATCTGTAAAAATCAATTTTGACTATCCTGGTGAAAAAAAAACAAAACCAAAAACACGCTTTCGGTTATGTATGTTTAAATTTGTATTTGTCAATAACAGAAATAACTTGGTACAACTTATTTCTTATATGTTTCTAAAGCATCCACTGTGTTTTAAGCATCATTCTTAACTATAAACTAATGTGATCATTTTGAAGGGTAACATAACTTTAATTGTTCTTATTATATTATACATATATAATATATTCCTGCAACCCACGTAGTAAAATATGTAAATCCTGATTCGATCTCAAAGTGTCGGATAGATACTTTTAAAAAAAGAAAAATGTCAAATTTGATGTTTTTTTCTTAAATTTAGTAAACATTTTCCAAATAATGTTGTATCATGGAACTATATACAAACAACTGTTGAGTTGCGTCAGTATGTTTAGTGCCAAACTGTACACTATCATATGCTTTTGTATACTTCGCCGCATGAATTGATATATAAACGTCCTGATTATCTGAATACTCCTGCTAATTAGGACTTTATTCTTATTTGATATTTTCCCTTTATTACAAAATGTACGTTCCTGTAATATTCTGAAAACGAATTTCTAGAAATTTGTGCTGACATTAAATCCGAAAATTATTATTTCTTTTGTTTTAATGTTACATTTCGAGGAAATATCAGGGCCGCTTTTCCTATTGTAATATGTTGTAACAATATGACTCTATTATAATATATCTAAATCCATTGAAAGTAAGTCATAAAAAGGTCCATGTGCCCCGAGAATGAAGTGAATACCATTACATGTACAAACATAAAAAATGAATCATCGAAGACTCCTTTCCGACTT
The DNA here is from genome assembly GCA_022818135.1 of Saxidomus purpurata. Taxonomy (NCBI): domain Eukaryota; kingdom Metazoa; phylum Mollusca; class Bivalvia; order Venerida; family Veneridae; genus Saxidomus; species Saxidomus purpurata. The sequence goes on from JAFMSR010000019.1 coordinate 9,115,247, forward strand.
CATTTGAACATGATACGAACTCTACTGTGCACACAAATGCTGATGTATAAATTTGCGATCGGTCTTGGGATAAAGTACTTACCCGTAACCAAGGGTCATTGAAACGTACTCTTGCACCGACATAAACGTTCTTTGCTGGACTCATCTCTGAAAAATATATAAAATAAAATGTATTATTAGGGCTGACATTTTTGCTATAATCTCGTACAGGAATGTATATTTTATCAAAGTGAAAGCTTACAAAATCACTGTACAACTGTTCCTTAAAATATGTCATAAACAACATGATGGCGATCACTCCTGCGATAATACTTTTTTCCTTGTCCAGATTTACAGGCTTGTCATAGAAATTTATGATGTATTGCTCATTGAATACCGTATGTATGCTAATGGAAACTTACTTCATGGTGTACCGAACAAACCTTTTGACAACATTATCATTATACGCCGAAGGAACGCCTTTTTTCTATTTGACTTTGCACAACCACAACTTCTTAGCTAAAACGTGGTAAGAAATACCACTGAGGGAAGCCGAATGTCATTTGCACAACCGCAACTTCTTAGCTGAAACGTGACGAATGAAAAATTCGGATAACATCGGCGCAAGAATAACTGAGGTGATCATATGTAAAATGCGCTAGGCAAACTTGTTTGGTTACGCCGTTAAAGCCGACAGGGTACTACTTTACGCCGTAAGCACCAGATTGAAAACGGCTGGTGACACTTGTTACAACTGTGTTTTTATTTCAGATTTGCATCGCATATTCCATGTGTTCATTGTATCAATATGAATTGGTATATGCAAGTTTTGTCTTAGGATTTATACTTGTTGTTCCCTTCAAATAATACAGTTAATGTTTTTCACAATCAACTGTTAACTGCTTCAGTATTGCGATGTTTATTTCATGTTTTCATTGATTGTGATATGTACATATTTTATTGTTTTCTCTATCAGTGTTTTCACTCTAAACAAAATCGATTAAAGGTCACTCGTGGGTTATACCAGTTATTAAGTATTTCATTCGAGTAGGGATGTCTCTTACTAGTTTTCAGTCATCAGTTGTTTGAGTGTTCAATAAATAAACTTCACATTTTGATGTAATAGTGCACATCATTTTAAAGAAAATTGATCGGATCACAACTGCGGTTGCTATGGTAACAAAATCGTTACAAATTGGACTTTTACAACGTAGCAATAGCTCTATAAAAGTATACACGGTAGGCTAATGAAAGTTCACATGTTGATGAAGGGCAATAGGAAAATAATTTGCACATGGTTTAAGTTTGATCCGGTTAAAAGTGTTGCTGCTTTGGCAACGAAATCATAAAAAATATGACTTTTCTAGCAATAACTCTAAAAGTATACATGATAGGTTCATGCAACTTCACGTGTTGATGAAGGACAATGGTGCACATTATCATGTATTTTAATAATTTGTATGTGTGTAACAGTTTCTGTACCGTAGCATGTTAACCATTCCTGATTACATGTATAACCATTGAGCGTGACAGTCACACGGCTCGTTTTGAGTAACGTATCCTTACACTCGTATGGCTGAATGCTCAATGATTGCTACACAAAAGAGCTGTAAGGATTATTCTAAATAAACACATGCGAATGAATAGCACTGAAATGTTTAGAAGTCTGCAATAAAAGAATCATATATAACGATCGATCTTCTACAAAAATAACAAAAGCGTTATACATCTCAGCGTAATTATTAATAAAAAATAGAATGTAAATTTAGAATAATATCTCTATTAACATTAAAATATTTCAGTTCTATATATTTACACTCAAATACACACTAAATTAAATGAGTGCTAATGTCTGATAATAAAGTTGTCGTATGCATGCACTTGCGTGCGGCCAATCATAGACTACATTTGTATTATTGAAAACGACTATAAAAATATACTGTGTCTCTCGTCAGTACTACGCGTGTGTTTTTCAGTTTCGCAAATTAAAAGAAATAACACTATTTGTAAATGCCTGAGGTCCTCGTTGGTAATGAGATTATTGTCATGTTCTATGTATATCTTAAAGATTATACATGTACCAGAGATCACTGAATGAAGCTCATCTTGTCGTGTGTTTGTTTTCCTGAGAAGCTTATTTAAATTACATAAACAATTAAAAAAAACAGAAGGTAATAATGAATGAAAGCAAGGAGAATTGAAGAAATGAATATAATAAAAAATTAGAGTAGCTCGGCCATCGTATGGTGTCGTTGGAATTTTCTCCAGCTTGAGTCAAAAACTATGACTACTGGACGGAGAAGCTGTCAAGATCATTCAGTTCACAAAACTGTGTCGGCATGTCAAAATCCAAAGACTTACATACGGCAAGATAGATACTTTATCTTATACTGTATAAAGTGTATACTGTATGAACTTTAGAGTGTGAAGTATAAAGGGTTAAGTATTAACTGTGAAGTATCAAGTGTGAACTGTGACTTGTGAGGTGAAAACTATGCAATGTGAAGTATGACGTCACTACCGATATTTTGTTCATTTCAGTGCCTTGAAGCTACACAATCCTTATGCTATTAATATACTGTACTAAAGTGTAGAATAATGCGCAACAGTGACTCAAAATGCTGTGTAAGGGAAATACATTATGACACCACTGAGTATAATTGCCATGCAAAGTTATCCTTCGTATACTGTAAACCAAGAAATGATTTCGCGCAATTCCAGTTAGCGATTTTCGCGGTCAGTTCATTTCCGCGAAACTAGATAAACGCGAAAAAACAAAGTATTGAACAATCGCGAAACTATATAAAATCCATTTAACTCCTTCAGTTTATGATATTTCGGCGTTGTCAAATGATTACAGAAACATAAAAAACGGTTGATTGTCAGGTGACTACTGTGTTACGTCACAGCTTTATAAATCTCGGTAAAATACTATAGTATGTAAGCAAATGAGATTTGTTTTGATCCTGAAACGTGCTAGTGCATATAAACAGCGACAAGTTGGCCCATAAATATAGTGTTAATTTATTCTAATTTAGGCTACCGACTTTAATCTCCTAACAAAGGTATTCTGTTAAAAAATGTCCAACACAAATACTTGTATAAACTGCGAATTGTTGACAGACCATGACCGGGGGTGTGAATAACCGTTACTATAATTATTGATACAATACAAAGGCTGATCGAGCCTAATGGCTATTGTCAAAGGATATCAAACTCAAATTTAAAATTATGTATTGCCACATATTGACACCTGTGGCTTATATTCTATGATTTAGTTTTAGCTTTCAACATTATTTTATACATACCACGGCAACTAAACAATAACTAATATGTACGTATCTTCCAATGTCTGCTTGCGTCTCGTCGTCATAATGAGCGTAACTCTCTTGTTTTCGTTTGGCAGTTTCTTTTATTATTTCCTTAACATTTTCATTTGCAATCTGCACAGATGCCTCGCTCGTGCTACATGATGGTAAAATCTCAACAGGTTTTTCGATTTACGGGTGTAAAAAAATACGAATATAATTTATGTCTGTTTGCTGGAGGCATGTCCATTGAAAATTCATAAGTTCATGACGTAGCGACTAATTGTTCGCGGTATTCGCGATTGATACCATTCCGGGAAAGTTTGTAGTCGCGAAAATGTCAGCAATGTGAAAAACGCGAAATATAGCATTCGCAAAAGTTACTAGGACTACAGTATTTACACTTGACAATGATACAACACGACCCAGATTTGAGATAATTGGTTTGTAGCAATGTCTATCGCTTTATTGTTAATGAGTGAAATTCAAATATACTGTGATGTAATTATTGCATAGCCAGTAAAGATATCGGTCAGTGACAAGCTGTACTTGTAAATATGTTTCACGGGTTGACCATGCAAACAGTTGCATACTAGCTTTCGGTCAGTTTGAAGGACATCCACGTGCGTACATATTTGGTAAATTAGTGCAATGTATGGAAGATTATTTTGTTACTCATGATAGTAAAATCTATCTTTTTTAACGAAGTAACGAGAAAGTTACGCTCAGTATAAAAACGCACTGTTTATTTTGGTGTCAGTATATATATCCTTTGTAACTTGAAGTTGATTTATGCTAAAGTATGTACGCACACGTGCGTCTCGAACGCACACACGCGTATTCAATTAAAACCCTTCTATTCACTAGTATTGATTAAGCCCATGGTTGCAAAGCTTTACAGTATATCGAATAAGTAGAAAGTTATATAATTCATATTGTTTGATAGCTCGTTCGTTGTTATTGACATCCTACTGTTTGATATCATAGGAGGTTTATCAAATGATGTGCATACTCATGTATACTATTTTACATGACATGAAGGTATTATCATTTTTATCATTAACTGTAACTTTCAACATTTTCAAAACCTTGACCTTGTTTTAATGAAATATTCAACGTTAGCCGGCATCATTCCTTCTGCTCTTCAACTATTTTAAACAAAAATATCCATTTGAAAAAGCAAATAATTTAGAAATCGCTAAAGAGATGATAGATATATAGAGAGGGGTGTTTTTTCCCGCAAGATACATTGATCATTTTTATTTATTGACAAAATATCAACTTCCTGTTAGTAAAGCAAATGATTGGTGTATTTTATCATTTTAAACATTTACGCACTTTTTTTTCCTTCTATAGGTACCAACCCCTACTCAACCCAACCCGACCCCTTCAAAGTGAGAAACACTGATGATGTTAAATAGAACATTAAATTTGAATTATACTTATTTATTTATTCTCGTTGCAAGACAAGTTCTTACAACTAAGATTAAACGCGCTCGAGACCATTCCAGATGGAACCAACCTCGAAGATAGAGATGGAATGTGGAATTATTTGAGGACACTACCGACATGGCTATGGAGGGGTCGAACCCGGGACCCTTCGATCCTGACGCGATAGCGCTACAATTGCGCCACGACGGCTCCACAATTGAAGAGTTAGCGTTTCAATGAGCAGCTGCTGGTGACGTAACTGAACAGCAGCAATTACTCAGAATCAAGATTTATTTACATTTATTTGTTCTTATAGCAATTAACATAAACATGGTACAAATTGACAAATTTACAAAGACATATGACAATAGGGAACAAAGGCTAAACTCAGATTTCAAAATGCATGTCAATGTTTTGAAAAACAGTTTATTTTATAGTCTTTTAATGTGCAATCTCTTTCTTACGTTTTACGTTCGACACTGTAATAACAGCACACGAAGGCTTATTCGCAATCTATAAGACATGCATACTATATTATCAGATACAGCTCATTTATACTGTAATCGATAAATATCACACATTGTGTATCATATATAAACCCATTCCAGACCGCATTCCGAAATAATACAGTTTAGAGTTTGAAGGTTGTGTAAAATGGTTCAATCATTGGAAGAGATGCCATAAAATAGCCTTACATTTTGTATTCTGTGAAGTTTGAAGATTTGTTTCTGAATCATTACCATCATGAGAAATGAGACGGTTTAAAAGCCAACGTAGGTCTGGTCCGGTGCTTATACAATTTTATTTTGAGAATTATTTCATCTTTCATGCCTGTGACGGACTCAAATTGAGTACACTTACATTCACATTTTGTCCTATCAGAAACCATAGATTCTATATAAAATGAGATGCTGATAGGGATTTTTTTTGTTAGCACAGGCTGACGTTAGCACATTGACTTACTATGAATAAAAGACAATAACTATGTACAATAACTATAACTATAATCACCGTTCTTTATAGCCTATAGCTTAAAATCGTTTTAAATGTCCGAAATATTTATCTCGAACTCTAAATATTGTATTGAACTAATATGCGTATACACATATGACATCATAACGTATTATTGTTGTATATGACTATGTTGAACCTTGTTTTACGAAGGAGCTTGTAATGTCGTTCACGTCAAAGATAGTTTCTACATCAGGCTCGTTCGAATCCATTTATAATGAAATTGTTCTTTTATTACGCCAAGAGATTTTTCTCTAAAGATTTTAAAAGGTTTCGATATCTTTAATTATAATTGTGTGTGGGTTACAACAAAAAGTACTATAGGGCGGGAAGGTGGAGTAGAAAAGGGCAGTAGGGGGGGGGGGGACAGGGTTCAGCACCCTGCTAAAACGCTCTCGATAAATCCCTACCATGTTTCGAAAATGCTAATACTTGTTGGTGTCTGCCGCTCATCCCAGAGGTTACGGGTTCGAACCCCACTGTTCCTCCTCATTTGACACCAGTACTGGTTTTTTCAGGAAGCAGACTCGAGAGTGACTCGATAAGCTACAAGCTTTCTTCACAATCGAACTAAGTTTATTCCGTTTTCTTGTAAAAATGAACGAATAATTGTTATGTACTAAGATATACTGACTAGCAAACGAAACATAGTTTTGCCAATTTACTTGAATTTTATTATATCCGGTGCAGAATTCCGTTGGAGCAGAGACATAGAAGAAATATTTAAAGTCTCTAAATGAATTATCAACTTCTAATTTCATACAGACAGATAGGTAACACGTTTCTTTGCCTTTGAGTACACAAGTATCAATAACACTGTTATCAAGTAATGCATAAACATGTATTGGCATAGCTCTTAAATTGCGGAAGAGCTTTTCACCAGCGCTGTTTGTGTTTAGCAGATTCGCACATAAGCTATGATGTGTATCAGACTTTTACCCGGTTTTAAAGTCATCACTTATTTCAAGAAATATCATGTTGAAGTATTTCGATACGGTCTGCCTTTAATCAACATCTGACCCATGATAGGTAAAGCGCTGAAGACTGAAGTATATAAGAACTGGTTCTGGTCCAATGCTTTAAGGACTTTTCTTAGTTGTTTGATCGAGGTTTAACGCCCGTTTTCAATAGCATTTCAGTTGTTTACAGGCGGGCAGCCTACCTTCGTTCATGGGAAGGACCAGTACTAGACTCCATCCTCAGTAACAAACTGCCAACTTTTTCACATAAAGAGACATGGTCTGTAGGAGGGCTCGAACCTATACCCGGTAACCCTCAATCAGTGAAAGCTTAGGTTACAGCAATTTCAAATCAGCGACTATGACAATTCGACCACGCGAGATGTCCGACTGTAGATACATGTATGTGCTCGAAAAGAAATAAAATACCAACCGATCATACATGGTCCTTTTATAAAAGTGAAAATGTGTACAACTCAGTTTTCATCTTTCTTGATAAAGTAAGAGCTCCTTGTAAAATTTGCTCCTGGGACTTTAAACATATATATTATTGTACAGTGTAGAACATAAAACTGACTATCGCATGGAATGATTTGGTAATTATTGTGTTTGAATATAACGATAAGATTTAATCATGCAAAAGCAGTAAATAATTCAGGAATATGTGAAAGTTTTAAAAACGATAGCATGTGAGGTTATTAAAATTATACTTTGGTCATATTTGAATCAGTTTCTTGTATGCATGTAAAACGTCAATTATACACCAAAGAGATTCGACGTCGAGTTGGTAGGAAACGAAATGAAAAAATAAAATAAAACAAACCCAAACCATTAAGCTTACTTTCATAACAATCGGAGAAAATTCGCTTTTTGAAGCCTGACGTCGGTCAAAGGTCGCATACTACCTAAAACAAAAAGATGTTAAAAGAAAACATTAAGTTTAGTTTATCGACAAAACAGTAAAGTATCATAATCTGTTGGAATATTTGGTACAATGCATGCCTATTTCCGTCTTTATATGATATAATTATGCTCACCTTTTGTCACCTTGCAGGATTCAATTTGCAGTTTTCCAAATCCATGTGCTGACCGTACGATCTCAGAGATTTCCTCCCCGCGAACGAACTCGAATCTTTTCAACGAATTGTTTTGTTTAACATGTTCATACGTCTTTTCAATCGTTTCAACTTTTGGCTTACATGTGACTGTATGAATGAAAGCAACATTTTCGGAGTGATGGTGCTGATCCAACTTCTTTTTGATATCTTCAATATCTGCTATCAACGACCTGACGTCCTTCTCCAGCTTTCTATACTGCTCGTTGTTTTCAGAAGTTACTTTTGTCACTTCCGATATTATTTCAGCCTCTGCCTTGTCAAGGTACGCGTTTATTTCTGACCTAAATTGCCGAATTCCTTTCAAAGCTGTCTCATTCAGAGCATCAATTTCTTTCTTTCTTTTTTCCTCTTTTACCTTACCTTCCTTTTTGAATGATTCCAACAAGTCTACTTTTTGAAATAGTTGTTTGAACTTTTCGTCTTTCCTAAATGTATTTGCCAGATCCTGAATGTATTCCGGCTTACAAGCTGTATGTTCTAATATAATACAACCACCGCACCCGACTACTTCATGCGAACGGCAATAAAATTTAATAGCCTCGTTGCCATGTTTCTTGCATTTCTCGATATCTTTCTCACTGCTTTTCGATGTAATTGAAGGCAGGGCACTTATGGCAACCAGCACATGATTTCTACATAATTTCGCTTTTAAGTGATGCCTGAAACACGTGTCACACATGTACTCCTCACATTCTCGACATGCTCCGGTTGCGTCTGTTCTGCTATTGTCATCTTGACAAGGTACACATAATACACGATCTTGACTCGAACGTCTTTCTTCAACAATTTCTGATTTCTTTCCAGCGACTTCCATTTTCAGTAGAGTTTTAAAATGTCAACACACCATATGTGTATATAACAAGTTAACTACGTTTAAATTAAGTAGTTAACACAGTAATTTATCTAAATACACTGATGGTAGTACACGGTGATTGATAATTGATATTGTTGAATGTTTATCCTACACGCTAGATAACCTAGATTTATATTTAAAAGTTAAATCATTCTTCTTAAATGCTAGACCATATATAAATCCTTAGTACTAACACTTCATCGAAACATCATTCTTATTATATACAGTCCTAATTTTTTATAAACTTTTAAGAATCATTAAAAATAAAGAATATTTCAAAAGCGAAACAGGAAGTATATTAAGACGAGCTGTAATCGATTTATCGCAAATATTATTCGTATTTATGTAGTGTATAATCGAACATTTCATGCATGTAGAATTTATCACCATATATAAAATCACTGGTCATGGTAGGTCAATATACGATTCACGTCTTACTGCCATTGATATATGTAACGGAATTTCTATTTAATCTGCCATGTTCGTCTTTTAGGGTCGTCTTCTGCTTTACTTTCATACCTTGTCACATATCCACCTAATCTACAAGAGTACATGCAATATTCGGACAGAAACGTTTAAAGTCAATATAATTTTTTGAATAATATCATATATTTAACCAGCGACACGGGAAGAGGGGCATTCGGACACAAATCTCGGAAATCAGCTTTTATGCATTTCTTTACTTACAACTCAATAGGTGAAACATGCTGTTTCCTATGCTTAGGAGATACAAAGCAATGTCATTTTGGATTCTATGGCATTTCTATGGATTTGTAGTATTTATCTTTAGACCTATGGTTGCATCGTTGGTCGCACCAGTTAATAGAACATAAATTGAGTTATTGTTGCTGTTGCAGTTTTAGGAGTTTGACGCCTGTTCCATCTGCATTTCTATCATTTTTACAGGCTGAAAGTTTACCGGAAGAACAAGTTCTAGATCCCTTTTTCTCTGTAAGAAAACCAAATAACCAGTGACAGGGGTCAAACTCCTGACCACTCATCTAGTAGAGGTTACAGTAATTTCAACACAACCACTACGAAGGCAGACTTTTATGTTTACTTTTAATATGCATGTACATGTATGTACAAATAACAGGGGAATTCATGGTACGCTCGTACGTGTAGGTCATTAATTTTTGTCAAGTTATTTTATCAATATGTTTTATATACGTTTCATTATACAGTCCTGTAATTCCGTATAAATCAAATGATAAAAGAGACATAATTTGTGGAGCCGCAACTGCGCAGTGGTAGCGCATCCGCCTCAGGATCGGAAAATCCCTTATTTGATCACCCGCCACTGCGGTACCATCTTTAGGCAAGACTGCCTCTCTCTTCGAGACTGATTTCGTCCAGTGTGAGTCACGAGAGTTGTGAGAACGTGTTTTGTAATCGAGAATTAATAAACCAGTATGAGTAATATTAATGATTTTATTGTTGTTGTTGTAGTAGTGTTTTACATATAATATAAATTTATACTAATACTATTTTGTATGTTTTAGTTAAAAACTTGTGATTGTGGGAAAGAAATAAATATTAAAAATGAAAAATATTGTACCTTTTATTTCATTTTTTTCATCACAGCCGAATTTATTATACTACTTTAAAAATAGCATAGATTTGGAACAAAATATACGATATATACAAATTGCATATATTTTATTCCATAAAGCCCAGAATGATGCTTTAAACACAAATGATGCGCAACATGACTAAAGGTCCCTTTTATTATGTAAAATTATGTGTACCTTTTGAACTATCAGAGATACACGTTTGATGCTAGTACTATTTTAAAGCGCATAAACTGGAATACTATCAACATTTTAACGACAAAAATAGTTATGAATATTTATTGACTGAAATGGCTCGTGCAAAAATTCGAAATTTTTATAAAAAAAACTATTGAAAGCTTGAAACAATGTGTATATACGAGAACAAACTCTGAGATTTACAAAAATGTATAGCTTATGAATATCGGTCGATCTTAGGCGGAGTAACGATTACTAAAACTTTTGCTAATTATCATAATTATGCATAAATTATGCAAACGAGCTGAATTTTAAATGCTTGTATTTTAGCATAAAATTAAGATATTATGAAAAGAAAGACATCGTTGGAAAGCTGAATGTCTCCTGTTTTAAGAAAAAAGGTTCATTAGAATGAGAAGTCACCTTAACATTCTATATTGTGCACGTGTCTTTTCACCTAATTAATATTCATGAGGAATCTTGAAATAAACATTTCGATGGTATTCATAAATGTGCTCTTTAATACGAAACATAGATTTAAACTGTAGCATAATTACTTTAAAGATCTGCCATATTTGACCAATAAGGGCCCTTTTGTCACGTTGCGCATCAACTATGTACGGCGAATAGTGGATGTCATAATTAAGTATGTCAAACAATGGACTCAACATTCAACATACATACATTTCGTACCAAATAGCACTGTTAAATGTTATCATTTTAAAAAGGCGATATATACCCTAGCAAATGTACTTTTCTGTAAGAGACTTTGCTTTAAAATTTGGCCTGTAAATAATTTAATATTGCCTTATTGTTCCAAAATTGTAATTTGTTTGCTTTTAAACCTGATATTAACTTGTCACCAGTAAAACTATTATCTCGCCATTGTGTTGATGTGAAAATGTTAACGACAAAATAATCTTTACAAGCTTGTTCTAACTCCATTACCTTGTGGTATGTAATATCCGATTTAGATAAACACGAGAAAAAGGGTAAAACTATACAACATAGAAACATGTTATACACTGTGTTGAGCATTATGTAATTCTAAATCAAACTAGATCGTATGAAAAAACAAATCACACATAAAAGGTTGACCTAAAGCAATATGGTTATAAGTTTGACTCTAATCGGCATGTTTAAAATAGTTTTCACTTGTTACTTTAAGATATGTATCCATAGTATTTTATATCCATGAAAAATGCGTATTTAAAACCAGTCGTTTACTATTAGTCATTATGTAGCCAATAACAGTAGCATCTTCCAGAAATGGAATGATAAGCATTTTAAACCCGCAGTTAAGAGAGAATACAGCTGAATATTCACTTCTCCTTCTCGCCTTGGTACAATGTTTGTATAAAGGGAGATAAGCTATAGAATACTGTTGAAACAATTCTGTTTCAGTTGCCGAACATCGTTATGATCCTTCATTAACTTCTAGCTACAAATAAGATTTAAAACCATTTGCAATCGGAACTATTTGATATATATGTTTAAAGGACACTTTGGCGTTATACTGTAAATTGCAAACATACCTTTTCGCGGATTTTAAATTCGCAAAAGGAAAATTATCTATTAGTACATCTATGTGAGTTGAATCTTTAGCAAGATTTTAAAATCAGTGAAGTTGACAATTCGCAAAAAAATCACATATCAAATAATCGCGAATGAAACCAAATTTACAGTATGTCATACTGACATCTGAGTTTAAAACGATTTTGATAGCAATCTGAGTACAAAGTTTCACTCTTTGAGCGAGCATATCTGTCATGCTCAAAACCTGACGCGACACTCATTTATTCAATTCTTAACAACGCTTTAAAATTGTACATGTATATATAATAAGCCAATGGACGGTTTAGCAGAAAGGGAAAATGTCATTTAGCTAAAGTGGAAACAATCAGATAGTCAGGGAAGAATGATTCGTACATTGTAATACAAAGACGTTCCAAAAGACAGGGTAGACAACATCTAACACTGCAATAAACCATTTTACTAGCAAATGGATTAAAAGTAATGAATAGTTTTCTCTCTAAAACGCGTTTGAAGACAATAAGGCTCAATACGTTGTCTTGATACCCTAGTATTATTTTATAATTGAGATATACTGGGTCTTAATATTGAGCACTACTACCTATCTTAATCACATTAATATGATGAAACTGTTCAACTATTAAGTATGAAATCAATACTATTGTCATCCATTGTCACGTGTCACAGGAACTGATCACTATAATTTTGTATTAAACTTTTGTATGCATTGTGTCCGATTGTACGGACACTTAAAAATGTTTATACAAATCAACAGAGATACCTTTCTAACAACATACTTACAATATTGAACAAAGATTTACAAAGCTGTGAAAAAAAATGTCATATAATAAAATTTACGCCTGTCTGTTTACAATCTATACTAATTACAAAATAACTGTAAGCAAAGGAAAATAAGTCATCGAATTTACAATCGAATAATAAATAGCGGTAGTTAATTCATAGAATTATTATTGCTTAACCTTACAATTTGTGCGCAATGCTGTACTATGCACATGTAAGCAATGTCTGTGGGACGAAGCTTCACTACTCATGTGTTGTGTGTAGCGCACATACTTCTGCGAACGCACTTCACTATGACAATTCAAATTGCTGAGAAAGGGGAATAATTAAGATAGCATTGCGTGTGATTGATTTACACAGTTATCCTTCCTGTAAATTTAAAACACAGCTACTCAACACATCGGGACGCCTAACATATGATTTCAAAAATCTAAAAAAAAATCTCCCAAATCAAACAAGCAGATTGAATGTGTTCTTTTGATAAACTATGATTCACTTTACTTTTGTGTACGTATCAAGTGTAATATTTATTGATAATCATATTCCAAGTAGATTGTTTACTAAGAAAACAAATCTCAGACACCACAAAACAAGATTTAACATATTTAATGCCAGTTTATATTGGTCATCATAAATACAACTGCATTGTTTTGTTTTACCGGATTGTTATATTGCATAGGTTTCAACTTTACATTGAATTTATCGGTATGACAGTTTCTCTAACCTTTTTAGTCATAACGTTTACCATATTAAATGTACTGATAAACACGTTTGTTATTGTTGGTTCATTTATGCAACCTCATCTCTATCTAAACACAACAAAATAAAACTTTGTCAAAAGTGCATTTTTCTCTTTATAACAAAATGTGTGTTAAATATGTTTCAACATTATGTTTAGATGAGTTTCACTTCAAAAGAACGTGTCCCGACTGTGCTCGATACGCCTTTAAATCCATAATCCCAATTCACTTTGACTGTACCATCTGGATTTACAGCTGTCACAGTTCCTTTCCACCACTGAAAATGACAACATACACAACGTGACACACATGTGATGTAAACCGTACATTGCTTCTTCCTTACATGTAAGTTACACACATAATTATAACAATTATCTTTATACAGCAGATTCGTAGTGAAATTGTTTACTTATTTGTTAAGATAACTAGTCATGTAATTTGCAATATTGATATAAACGAAGTATTTTGGATGCCATAATCGCTACAGTATACATACATTCATCCTCATGCATCAGTGGTTCGCCAACCTTTCAGACAAATTATGAATTATGATTTCATGAAATTATGTAACGAATGCTCTGGACGTACGAGAATGACATACATTAAGAACAATATAATTTCGGTAAACAATAAATTAAGCAAAACCTTTGTCTAAGAATTATTAGAAGTAGACATCCTTGATATAATTTCCCAAAATGTAATGCGTTCATTTCGGTAAAGTAGTTAATTGGTATAACTATTTTATGAATGCTAAAACGCCTCTTGAGACACTTTTAAAAGCTGTATGAACTTTATTCGTTATAAATGTCAAATTATGTTCTTTTTTATCGGATAGATAATGACAAACATAAATTTCCGAACTGAATAGAATAAATAATATAACTATAGGTGCTATACCTATCAACGGGATAACCAAATACCTTAATTAATTTGAAACTGTTATGATAATAAGTAATACAATACATTTACTACAGTCTAACCAAAAAAAAAAAAAACACGAATCATAAAACAACTTTCCGTATAATAGTACGATGGCCTCCATTAAACAACGCTACATATCGTGGTCAGTAGACGCTTTTTTAATAACGCGCAGCAACGATTACCTTCCCTTACAGTGGGGAGCTGCGGAAATTCAGCGTTGCAGTGATTACCTGGTTGTTGAAGAATGAAAAAAGGGGGACAAATAATTATTTTGGAAATGCTTTAGTCATTACAACCGGAAGTCGAAATCCAAAATGGCTCCTGTAACGGAGAATCTAAATTCAACTTGGACGTATATTGAAATTATTGTATATTCAATTGACATTAAATACATAAATAACATTTAATTAAAGCGTAACCTAAAGACGGTTTTCCCGTATAAAGAAACCTCAGTTTATTTGTACCATATGAAAAAGTATATTATAATTGCAGATATACACTAAATACGTGAGTGAACAAACTGTAAACAGAATCTGGCATGAAGTCAGGAAGATCCGATATTTGGGACAGACATTGTTTGAGAATAAAATTGCTCAATTGTCTGCATCCGTTATCGAGTGCGTTATCTCAATCCCGCCTTTAATTAGAAATTATAATTAAAAACACATGATATTATTACAAAGAAATTAGCGATTAATCTGCATTATATCTGCTTTTCCTTGCCACATACATGTTGCAAGACAAATTCTGTATTGTTTTATTTGCCGAAATGCCGAAAATGAAAATATTACAAATACTGATGCACCAATTTTGTTTTAAACGCTTTGCCTTCACCCGTATTTTCCACGTGGTCTTCCTTAAGAAAGTCGAAAATTACGGTAGAGTTTGCAGTGAAAAGTCGAATATACGATGTCGATACGCGAAGTCACAATGGCGATGTTCTGTGCTCGAGGGGGCGATGACCCTTACGGAACACTGTAATAAAATATATTTGTTCTCCCTGATAACAAAATGAAAACTATTACCATTAAAAGTAAATAAAAACAATCAAAAACCTTTCCGACTTGTCTTATATGATGCAATCAGCATTGTACTCGCAAAAGCTGAGGTATGAATTGTCGAGTTGTGTTGAAATTAAATACTTACAGGATTTATGTTTGGACGAACTCTTGACCCGACAACAATTTCTTTTTCTGGACTCATCTCTGAAAATAGAATGGTACAACATGAATCATTAGACCGCCTCGATAGCCTAGTGGTAGAGCGTCCGCTTCGAGTGCGGGAGGTCGTGGGTTCGCTCCCTGGCCGCGTCATACCAAAGACGTAAAAAATGGTACCAGTAGCTCCCTTGCTTGGCGCTCAGCATTTAAAGGGAAACTGGCCTCACGGCAATGAATACCATCAGAAATGAGGTGTCGAGAGTGATTAGTATAATTTTGATATTTTGTTTCACAATCGACCTAAAATAAATTAGTATAAAATAAAAATCATTTAGAGTCATTTTCTTTTGATTACAAGTTTTGCTATAATTTCGTACAGCGACAATGTAGTGTATATTTTATCAGCCGTCTCTTAAAAGCTGTTATCAAACTTCTTAGTGAACACTATTGTGATAAGACTCCATTCGTTTATCAAATATAAGGACTCGACCATTACACTTAGACACATATGATTACCTAATGTAAACCTATTGAAAACATTTTTATGCTTATCGGATTTAACTTCAGGGTCAAACATACAGAAAACTAAACAAATATATTGATAACGTTATAAACGCAAATACATGTTTATTGATAAAGTGAATCTACGTGTAACATGTTCAAGAGTTGTGGATAAGGAAATCCCACCCGAGGGTTGAGATACGTCCAAAAACGAGGCTCATGTCAATGGACATGGTAGATTTATTTTCTCGCCGTTTAAATCGGATATCAAAAAAGTAAGAAGGAATAAGTGCATATACAGGATGGGGATGAATTTTACTTCAAAACTGCTATAGAAAATGATCTAACTAAGAAAATGAATACTGATAACCCTATGTTTATTTAAAAAATAACAATTGTACAGTCATTTTTCGATATTCATGTCTGCTTACAATCAACGTAAAAATAGTCCGGCAGCGATGTGAGATAAGCGATGTGAGATAAGTTTATCTCACATGGGTAAATGCGCGGAAATATGTATCTCATAGGTGAGAAAAAATCGCTTTAAGACTTTAAGTTATCGCCTTATAAAATCAAAAATGTTCTCCTCAGATAAATGGACATTTATAACAGCCGGTCGTCATGCTAATATTAAAATAAACAACATAATAACCATACATAAAGAGCTGCAAGGGTAATATTAGTAAGGGAAACATTAGTAAACCAATGTGCGCGAACAGCACTGACATGTTTAGAAGTCTCAAAACAAGCAACTATTTTACTATTTAAATGATCTTAAAGCGTGTCATTGTCTTGCACAAACATACATCATTAAGAACATTAAAAATATAGCTTACGATCTATAATAGAACATAGAGCAAACGTAGGAAAATCGTACCAATAATTTTGTCTGAAATCTGACACACCGCATTTCGGTATTGCATAAGACACTTTTATGTTTAATAAGACTATAATAATTTTTGCCATTCACTACATTTCAAATGAGTACATCTTTATACGTAACGTACAACGAACGGTTCGGGCAGGTCAGATTTTCACCACTTAGCTGCTATCTTGACAATTTGACAATTGTCACGTGACCATTCTGATTGATAACACGACCACAAGCGTTTTGGCTCTAACACTCTCAGGGTCTGTCCCACGTCGAACATAATGTTCATTTCTTTTGGAATAAAAAGCAGAGTGGTAAATGCTATTGCATATTGTATTTCCATCCTAGATATCACCTAAAGGCCCAACAAAAGGAAAATTCCAAGCGTCGTGAACTACATGAAAGTTCTAACCGGTTCGTGTGATTTCATTTTATGAAATATCTCGATAATATCAGTATAAAGAAGGTCCATTGTAAATGTAAACGCAATGATGTAGATTTACAAAATCAATGTTTTTATGGTCAGCTTTGGTTGTAGAACATCGTAAATGGTATGAAACGATGATTAAGTAAAATTCTAACCAAAACATGTACAAATTTCCCTATTCAAAGTACTTCGTATGAAAAATTGCATGCCTTGTTATACTTGTCAGGTATCGTCATGGGGCTGATAAAAACTCACATGACGGAAAGCAAATATATAAATAGTGCATGTTTACATGTGTCTTATGGCCTCATTGGAAGTAAGACTATATATTAAGACCTCGATAAGACTACTTTTATATGTTTACTGATCATACATCATGTATATCATATTATCAGTTGCAACAGTAGCAGCAGCAGTAGTAATAGTGTTCAAAATTCGATCGAGAGTGTAGTGTCCTTTGCCAATAAACATTAATTCCATTAGTGTATGTCTCCCTATTCCTCAGTTCGAGCTAGATGCCATGTGACATGAGCCTTGAGAGCAATCTCTTTTAGCTTTATAAAGATGTTTTGCGATCAAAATAGATAAAATAGAACAGAGTAAAATATATCATCGGCCACCTACTCAAAACTGTAACGCCCTTCAAAATGGCAATATTGATTTCTGGCCAAGAATGATGCTGAAAATGCAGCAGCTACTTTAGAACCAGTTTACAAAACTATTTTTTCTAACTGATCAAAGTTAGGTGTACAAATTAGTAAACATATATACATAACAGATGTCGTTGATTCTCAATTTTTCCTCAAAATAAGAAAAAAGATTTTCACAGATTTTCCGTATATTCAATGAGAATTCAATTATTTTTAAATCTATTTTGGATCATTTTTTGGGAAATGTTCATTTTTATTCATTATTATTATTTTTAAGTACAAATTATACATGTACACTGCTGAAGCAAAAACTTGCAGTTGATCCGTAGTCTGCTATGTTTGCATTTAAATGCACTTTTACTTACATATCAAGTGTTATGAAATGTTTGGTTAAAAATGTCTATTTACAGTTTGCCCTACCTTCCAATCCAATCAAATGCCCCTTTTTCATTCAAAAAAGCTAATTGTATTTTCCACATTGACTCAACATCTCAAAAATGAAAATAATTCTTTCACTTGTTTTTCAAGTTAGTAGGACTGTGACATCACAGAGCTAAGCTCCGTCATAAATCTCTATACATTTCAATACAAATATTGTCTGTAGATGGGACTACTGTAAGCCGGTTATAGGTCTATATTACAAGAATAAACAAATTCATTGCATCGGTTCGCTAACGCTCCCTCGCAATAAATTTGTTTATTCTTGTTATATAGACCTATAACCTATACTTATTTAAAATCTACTTGTAGCACTGCTTTAAACTATTTCTATTTATTTAAAGAAAACTGAGTCTGACCAAATGATCGTTTAAACACAACACGAACAGAAACAACTCACACTTGTTATGTTTTATAAATTGATTTATTACAGCAAATTGTCTCTGACGCAAAAACAAACCCACATATTTGTCAATAACCATTACATATTGGCTACATTAAAGAAGAAGAAAAGCTGAAATATTAAAATACTACCTTCGAATATCGTCTCAGTTTCTCTGGCTTTTCTACTTTCAGACTTCATGGTTTGCTTCGTTTTTGTCTCGGTCATGTGCGAAAATTGTCGGCATTGGACTGTGGTTGGCATGATCAACATTCCGAGCTTATTGGAAGAAGTGATAAAACTATGCAGTTGCTCGTCACATAGACATTCAATCCGCTTCATATTTTTCGATTTTATCTGTGTAACTGCTTGCTCAATATTAGAAAGCCTCGGTTTACACTCGATAGTGTTTATGAACAACACGTTGTCTTGATATATTTCAGTGTTCAGCATATTTTTCATTTCCTCGACTTTGGGCGAAAGAACTCTGCAGTCTTGCTCTAGCTTGGTTAACACTTCGTCATTGTCTGAAATGATTTGTTTTGCCTCAGATATGATATCTGTTTCCATTTTGTCTAAATGATTATTGACATCTGTTCTAAACTTTTTAAAGTCCCTGAGCACCGTGTGCAGCATAGTTTTATTTATTCTTTTGTTTTCCTTGACCGTTTGCTCATTTTCGTTGTGTTCATGTGTTACTTTTCCAAATTTACTAACGAACGTCTTAAAGTCGTCGCTTTGTTGAAAATTCTCCGATAGGTTCTTTATGGATTCAACAGCGCAGGCAGTATGATCAGGTATGATACAATCACCACAACCAACAACTTCATGTTTGCGACAATAAAATCTTACTGTGTCTCCCTTGTGTTTACTACATTTCACTATATTCTCCTCATCTCCAAAAGACGGTAACGAACACAGCTCTACGCCAACCAACACGTGATGCCTGCATAGTTTTCCCTTTAAATGGTGTTTGAAACAACTGTCACACATTAACTCTCCGCAGTCCTTGCAGAAACCACTTGCTTGTGTTGTAATATTGTCACATTGACATGGCTCACATGGGTGTTTTAGTTTAAAATCACTTTCTCCTACATCTATGTCTATCGTTTTACCAGGCACTTCCATTTCGAAGCGAACACAAAATTAAGTTAAAAAAATTACATTGCAAATACTTCCTTCATGACAAATCGACAAACCTTGAACGGGTGATGTTGAATAATATCCCTGTTTGTATAACGTATATTATCGACCGTACCTGTTTACCTTTGCAGATTATTTGATAAACAAATGGACACAAAGGAGAACGGTAACTTATTTGAAAGTTACGCTTTAGTCAAGCTTTTAAACCTAAGTAGATTATTATAAATCTAAGTAATGTGTAAGGTTTACATTTAAACATTATGCATTGTAATTGTGCAAAGACAATGGCTGTGTTATAAATTTAAATACATGCATGACAGAACATAGATAAACTCTTAGACATGATACCTTTATCTGATGTATTCTTGACACACAATGTGGTCGTTGTTTTTAATCTCTATATCTATGTGTGTAACATTTGAGAGCATAAACACGTTCTCGATACTTAAGTACAGTTTTTAATGATTAACTTAAACTTTTAACACTGGTAAAACACATTATTTGGTGAAGATTTTAAGGACCATATTCGATGTATGAGACATGATTGAATAAAATGTATTGTCATATTCGTTTTCTTCTTACATTTGTATTTAGCCCACGACTTAGTCACATTGTTCAATCATCAGACTGTATTCTGTTTTGAAATCATTTATACGTGTCTGAAATATTTAAATCGATCGTAATTTGATCGTTATCCCGTCTATCGTTTGGCTGAGTGGTATAGAAGGCCAACCAAAAACAGTTTAAAGGTTATCGGTAATTTACAACTTAAAGCGATTTAATATGGGCATGCATTTACCATAAATCGCAGTGGTCACATCATATATACATATATGTCACTGTGTTTCTTAAACTTTACAGCAATGGCTTGGATCAGTTTGACCAACGAGTGTGTGACGGGGCAGGGGTTGGGGTCGACGAAGCGTTGCCTTCATCCCTAAATATTGAAGATACATATATTACAAATTTCTTTTTGTCCTCATTTCTCGCGACAGATCTCGTTTTACTCGTCGTCTATTTAGCTCAGACGGGACAATTCGTGATCAATCAAATACGTATATAACATCTATCAAGCGAAATTCATATTAGCTGATTTCCTCGTCACTGGCACTTCTACCAATCAGTAGGCACTGTTGCGGAAGAGGGCAGTTAATCTTGACATAAAACTTTCCAGAGAAAACGAATATTACTAAACTGAAAAAATGCAATGCAGTGAATATGTTACATTTATGAATTACAGTATAGTTTATTAACATTTCAATGGTTTACTTTTGTGATAAAAAAGATGGGTAGTCTTTTAATTCAATGTCGGCTGTATGTTTAAATAAGATTGTGTTGAATTTGTCTTTAATACAGTAGTTTCTTTATCTTTAATACGAAATGATATTAAACACTAATAATAAGAATGACAATTTTCACTGCCAAATTCTTTTTGTTAATGAGGATACAATAGTACTAAACGGACATGGTAAACAAAGGTAAACGAAGTTATACTCCTTGTAAGCTTAGCTCTACTATTGTTCTATAGATGTAACCACCTAGAACATATATATCTTCTACTGGCCTTATAAACTGAGTTAGTCTCAAATGTGTTCGAAAAGCGTCAAGAACAAAGTCATGCATGCACCGTACACCTTTTAAAAACATGTTTTAAGACAAATAGTTTGACAGTAAATCAATGAAAGTATATTGATTTAATTAAGTTAGTACAATTTAATTACTTTGGAACATGAATGTTCTACTATCGCTACAGCAATGCCACGTTATTGTCATCGGGCGCATTCAGAACGTAACTTTAAGAGAAGATACAATAACACTATACAAATATGTAATGACAATAACATGACCGTTTTTAAGGACATAATAAGTATATGGGTAATGTTAAGAGATCAGCTGCAAATTTGTACTTTGCCACATACGTTAAATTGTTCACCTTTAACAAGGTACATGTTAACACACTTTTATTTACATTCATTATGATACTGCAATGATACCATTGACTTTGTCATTACGAAGACGGCACAACATTGTAGTTTTGTTCTCTAGAAGGTGAACTAACAACGCTTATAAAGGGACCATACAGTGTCCATTTCTTTTGTTTGTAGATGAGTTGTCTTAAGATTATCTTTTCTTGCACTTTACGTTAGCGTAAGTTTTATACCGAATGTCACATTGATCAAATTGAATGTTGCATTGATGTGAACTGTGTTTAGTTGTGATCTTGCAATTCTGTTTTGTTATGAAAAGACAGGAAACCAAAGCTTTCACATTCATACTTGTTCATCTTGTTCCACGCCAGAAATATTTAAATTCACCATTCCTTTGTCTAGTTACTGCTTAACTATGTCAGTTTCTTATCCCACTGGGCAGTGTTGTGGTTCCTGATCTAGATATTATAGTCGATGGTAAAATGTGAAATAACATATAGATTGAGAACCCGGAGAGACATAATTGGCGTGTATGGGTTTCCTATTGCAGTTTTTAACGATCAGAGTTAAGCCGATGTATAACATAAAAAAAAAAACAGGTTTTTGGGTATATTAGAATGTTTAAAGGGCATCCAAACGATCCTCGTTCTCTTCTGCTCTACAGTGTACCGGTACCCTGAACATTTACAGCCTTTAAAATATTGTATCCACTGACCAGTGGTAGTGAAATACCTCAAATTGCTACAATATTACTGTTTTATCATATCACGCTTCACAAACATGTATGACGGATCCTAGTGATAATAAGATATATATGAAGTTTTTCTTTGCATATTTCCAACAGCAACCGTATGTTCCAATGCCATGTGGTCATGAACCTTTCGGGAGAACACATCCCCAATCCCCTTATTTGTATTTGTTATATTAAACATCTGATGATTAGATTCCAAAAATGTATTTCCTCTCCTGCCAAGTAAACGTTTTCCCCTTTGGACACCTATTGTCGTACTGATTTTACTGTTGCTGTATAATGATTAAATTGTGGTACACTATTATCAACCTTGGTTATAACGGGGTATGGAAGCCTACAGTAAATAAGAGGATTTTACCATAATATAGCGGCCGTACAGCACTGACACATCGGACTTCGGTTTTAGGTCTCATCCGAGCGACCATTAGCTATGTTAGTTGAGGAGCAGGTGATTGAACCTGCGATTACAAGTCCAGCGCCTTAACCACTCGACCAATGATCCGCTCCTATAATGACTTAAACTGGCCCTACGTTAAAGGAAACTCGAAATCAGTACACAATGGAGTTTATTCGGTGAAATGCGGTTTTGTCTCTCTCTCTCTATATATATATATATCTCTTATCAAGTACCTATATAAGCTAAATACAATTAATACCATATAGCGAGTGTCTCGTATAGATTTGTTAAAATATACAGACATTTTACCGGAAGTGATAAGTTTTGTTGAGATGTTCACTACTTATCAGGTGCAGAATCATTCACTGCCAATTAAAAGCTGTAGCTTATAACATAACATCATATATCAGTCTGCTAAGAAAAGCTATAAATTAGCAAACCTCTGCAGGTAATGTGCAGTAGTCCCATTGCTTAGAACTATCCGCTGTGAAACACCACAAAGTCTCGACAATAGTTTCCTGCAGAAGAAGCGTTACCATCAGGGAATAAATAATTACTCCCATAGCTGTATCCGCGAGGAGATTGTTTGTCTCGTTTCTGATGCATACAAATATGTAGTGTACTTTTAACTTCCCGTGAACTCGTGTACCTTTATTGAGCAACCTGAGATTTTAAACGGGAACGTAATAACAATCGGATCTGTTTTGCATATCAGCTCAAATTGCATTCTAAACTGGCAATTATTTAAAAACAACGCGTTCACTATGATTGAGTTACGAAAATGCATAATTTAATTTATTCCGTTATAACGACAATTACGTTATTACACAATTGTCCAGGTATCAAATGTATGGACATTTAAGTAAATATTGTATTGGAATAAAAAAAATAGGTTTAAACTTCATATCAATATTTCTCACATGATAACACTTTGTAATATTGCATAAACTATATTTACATTCCACATTTAAAGGCGAGTTAAACAAGGAAAACAGGAAGAAATATTATTTTCGTATCTTATCTATTAGTAAAAATTCACGATACTGTGCTTTTTTATCGCTTAAAGCAGTTATTAATTGGGTTTTGTTTTTTATTTCAATCCTAGAAGCTTGTTTTCTAGTGCAATAAAATATTTGCATATGACCAATATACAAACACACACTAGACATAAACAGGTTACAAGGGAGTAAAGAACTTGAAAGACTATTATACCTGTCTATTCAGGTTTTCGTGAATTGACTGTCAGTCTTTTACGGTTAGTGGTATTTAGAACAGAAGCCAAACTCGAAACTTTCATCTTCACTTAATATGTGGACAAATGAGTAAACAGTGTCAGTTTGCACAGACGCGTTGTGCGTTTTCCGTAATGGCAGGTACGCCCTGTTGAATTATTATAACGGTGATTGTTTTATTCATTCCTCCATATCTGAACAGAAAAATGAGTAATTAAGAATTGATGATTTGACTTTATTTGTCTTTGAGATAGAAATATCCGTCACCTCGGGTAACTGTTTTGAGGGAACTCGGCACAGTCTCGTTCCCGCCAAAACAGTTATCCTCGGTGACGGATATTTCGATCTAAACCGCTCATGACAGAAAGTATTAGGACCGGAAAAATTTAGAATTATAAGCGACTTATATGCGTCTTACGATAAACAAACGACAGATAGAACAAACAAACAAACAAACAAGCAAACAAACAAAATCAAACAAACAAACAAACAAACAAACAAAATAAAAACAGTTAACAAAAACAAATGAGTAATACATATGCTTGGCCATTCTGTGACATAACGGAACAATTGCGCCTACTCGAGACACAAACTCTGAATTTTGGACAGATGAGCTGTCAACTTATATCAGTTTACACATTATGTCTGCATACTTGACTGTGGACATATGTTTACAGTATCTTACACAAACAAGGTAATCAGATATAATTTACTTCCTGATACATTTTAGAAAAAGTGCTCATTGTAATATCTCGATAAGGCTTCAAAAATAATTATGATATGACACATTGACAGAGGTATTTCGATGAAGTGTTAGCACCGACGATATATGTATGGTGTATGATTTTAGATTGATAAAGTTAACGTAATCTTTAGGTAATAGATTTGGTTATCGGATCTCTAGTTAAACATTCCTTTATACATTGTATGAAATACCAATATCGTTGTTATCTAATCTGTACATGTTGGTAACTATGCACTTGTATATTTATGGATTTCAAACGTAGTCAATTGGTTAGTTTATGAATATTCTTAAACTGTTCTAAAATGAAAGTCGCTGGGGAAATGCCAGAAACTGCCGAAGAAGGACGTTCGAGTCAAGATCGTGTACCATGTGTGCCTTGTCAAGATGATAATAGCAGAACTGATGCTATCGGAGCATGCCGAGAATGTGAAGAGTATATGTGTGACACGTGCTTCAGGCATCACTTAAAAGCGAAATTGTGTAGAAATCATGTGCTTGTTGCTGTAGGTGCGTTGCCGCAAGCTGCATCTAAAAGCAGTGAAGACGATATAGAAACATGCAGGACACATAACAATGAGGTTATTAAATTTTATTGTCGTACGCACGAAGTAGTAGGATGCGGAGATTGTATGGTATTAGAACATACAGCCTGTAAGCCAGAATACATTCAGAATATGGCAAAGACATTATGGAAGGACGAAAAGTTCAAACAACTGTTTCAAAAAGTTGACTTGATGGAATCTTCCGGAAAGGAAATTAAGGTAAATGTAGAAAAGAGAAAGGGAGAAATTGATTTTCTGAATGAGAAAGTTTTCAAAGAAATAAGGGAGTTTAGGTCAAAAATGAACGCATACCTTGACAAGGCAGAGACAGAAATTATGTTGGAAGTAAAGAAAGTAATATCCGAAAACAACGAGCAATGTAGAAAGTTGGAGCAGGACGTCAGGGAGTTTATAGCAGATATTGAAGATATCAAAAAGAAGTTGGACAAGCAGCATCACTCCGGAAATGTCGATTTCATTTACGCAGTCAGGTGTCAATCCGAGATTGAAACAATTGAGAATACGTATGAACATGTAATACAAAACAATTGTTTTAAAAGCCTTGAGTTCGTTCGCGGTGAGAAAATTTCTGAGATTGTACGGTCAGTGCACGGATTTGGTAGGCTGCGAATTGAGTCCTGCAAGGTGAATGAAGGTGAGCAGCGTATATCATTTAAAGACAATAGAAATAGGAATGTATTGTACCAAATAATTACCCAAAGGATCTACAAAATGACATATTTAATGTCATAACATTGCTATTCACTTCCTGTTGTATGTTTCACCTGATACAGACTATGAATAAAAATTGAAACGCGGTGAAAAACTGAAATTTGTCTTCTTTTATAAAAAAGAATGTTTTTTAGTGCCTTGAAATTGATGTTATGCCTGAAACATGCTTGTCTTTATTTTAAAAAATATAATTACATTTGCGTCTTTTCGAAGTTTTCTTTTACCAACTATTGGAACTATACTGTTTGAATAGTCCTTTAACCGGGGGGGGGGGGGAAGAAATTTAAAAGGGGGGGGGATTATTTAGATCCTAACAATCTATTATATAACATGTTCATACTGTCTGTAAGAATTATGAGTTTGTTTAGAAATCATGCTACTGTACTGTTGTTTCCATTACAGTTTGTGTTTCCTTTCAATAAATGTTCGTTACAGCATATTCAACTTATTATTCTTTTACGGCACAGTACAATCAGTGGGTTTTATTTATTGTCAGTATATACATATTTTGTACTTTTTTACAGAAAAGACATCTCGAGAATTGAAAACAAGTGACTTTTTTGTTGGTACACGTGTACGCAGAGGTCGTAACTGGGATTATGGGAATGAGGTAAGCTTACTTTCGAAATAGCAAAATAGGGAAAATGCGGACAGTTTTGTTATGACAGTGTGCAGAACATAAATGATCCAGTTACGTACATTCCGTCACTTTAATAACACGGCATTACCTGCTGCTTTAGAAAATTACATAACCCTTACCATGTACTTCTGCAGTTCATTTGATGGGATACTGAGCATAACTGATACACCACACACAACCATATCATGAGGTTATCAGCTGTGTATTAAAAAATAAAATGCAAGAGTTCTGTAGCGGTAATATTGCGCGACTTTATTAAATATTAAGTGCATACTTTTCTATACAAAATTATTAACCATTTTATTTTACAGACGACACCTTCATAGTCTGTTGTAAAGTTAAACAAGCATTATTTTCTAAACAACATCATTATCATGTTGGATATACCATACAGATAAAGTGAAATAGAAAGTACGTATTAAATATTGCGCCATAGTTACGTCTGAACAATATTGTTTTCAATGCATGTACATCGTTATGCGTCCGATATGAAAATGAAAATTAGTACACGTCCACTATGGAAAGTTATTATTGACGTCTTTTTGTAAATAAAAAAATGTATATTTTCTGTATTCAAGATATATCATATCATACATGTATCTTCATGAAAATTGTCATGTATATGAAAATAGCACATGAAAAACACCTACATACAAGCTTCAAAATCTTTGCAGAGGTGACTTAATTCTACAATAAGCACCAAAATGTGTCAAGAACACGCAAAATAAGTGAAACACACCAAACGTTAAAAGTGTGCCTTTCTGAAACTTTACACAGATAACCCATAAAGCTATACATTAGCGTGTCTACGGTATAAAGTGTGTTTCAAAACACTTTTAGGTGGCGATGGACAAGGAACTGTGATTGGTTTTGGTTCCAATGGTTGGGCACATGTTGAATGGGATTCAGGAGGAGGTGATGCATACAGAATAGGCCAGGGAAACACCTTCGAACTGAGTATTATATAACTGTAGTTCAACATAGACGAGAAGTGAGACGTTTGCGATCATATAGATTTTATTAACCCTAAAATGGTTTTTGTGGTGCCGACATTTTAAACGGACAGTTTTGTTTTACTTTAATTTATCACGTGATTTGTAATACGTGTTTCAAGTGCTTTTTTGGTGTTACGGTCAGCGTGGTGGCTGGTTAAATCAGAGATATTTATTTGTTATCCGGCAGTGACGGTTGAAAAATACTTTATGACATCCTTAAGTTTATTTAAACATTATTTGCTCACTTCGGTGCTTGAAATATTCAACTGGGACCTATTTTTATGATTTTCACTGGGGAGTTGCCAACCATTCTAGTTCATAAGTCAGACTGTACAGCTAAACATACATACACTCGACTTTAGGTAATCAGACATGTAGGTGCCTTCAATTGATTAGCTGTAAGAACTAATTTATCGGAATAATCATTTTCATATCCACCCCCTAATAATTTACTTTTTTCATAATAAAAACAGTAATAAACAAAAGCATTTGTGTTTTAAAAAAAAAAAAAAAAATTTGTTTTTTTCGGCCACCATATTGGGGAAATATTAGAACTATTTTTCGAGTTTTGACAAAGAGAACAAACATAAGTGCCAAGTAATTTCTTCTTTAATTTATTTGTTTGTCACTTACTAGGATGTACTTACAAAATATAAATGTGTTTTTTTACAAATGCATCAGTGAGAGGACATGCAATGCACAATAAACACAATTGCTGCTTTATCATTTATGTAGTAATTGCTTTTACCTACCTTTTCTTAATCTACATTTGGTAACTCGAAAAGTATACGAGTATATCAATTGATACTTCATTAATAAGAAAAATACAATGAGAAGAAGTGAAATGCACAAAACTGTAATGACTGTAGCTTTATTTGTGTCATAGTTTCTGCCCTACCCTATATATAGTTAGAAGATACATCTACAATGGTTGAAATAACATAACATGACAGCCCGTTCATACAGAAAACCATGGTTTCAGTATTATTTATTTGTATCTTATTTGTGTGATATTTACATGTATGTCTTTATACGTCCGTAAATGTTTGAAGCACTTTAACAACATTTCGTCATCTTACTACACGTGCATTGACAAAATAGAGATATTCTTACTAGTATTTAGTAAGATTCACATTTTGTTTATCGATAAGATTCGGTACATGTACCTTGTTAAATTTACATTTTCAACTTTCAACGGCCTGAAGACAAATGCACTTAATATCGTGATTTGTGTTTATAAAAGACAGCATACACTCAACAACTTTTCTAAGTATACACCTCAATTATGTGTCATACATAAATCATTTTGAAAGATACGATCATGAAAATTGGTCTACAAATTATTGGACTCATTCTCTCAATACTCGGTATAAAGTTGATGAGTATAAATGGTGATTTCATTGTCTCAGAGAGTTTACATCACCACACCCCTAAATGTGAAATTCACAAAACTGTAAATTATGGTAATTCTAAATTTCTGCTACATTATCTACAACAGTAAAGCTTTTGCTAAAAAAAAGGTTTCTGGTACCAATTTCAGATATCCCGCTATGACAAAATATTATCTTAACGTTAAATTTATTGACGCAGTTGGTCTGTCTAGCCTTAAAAAGAATTTGTTTACCCATGGTTTAATCCAACAAACCTCGTGAACTTGATCAATTGTTTCAAGACAGTGCTGTGTCTTCTCCAAAGTGACGTTTTAATACCACAAACTGACCATTAGAGATTCATGAGAAGTACCAAATACCAATTCTAAAAGACGATTACGTCCAAGACACAAATGAGTCAAAAAAACATAATGGTGCTCATTTTCCATCAAATCTTCATCCAATCGAAATGGAGTAGAGGATAAAAATCAGGCAAAAGTCTCAAATTTCATTTTTACACTTTACATCTGCCCAAGAACATCTTCTTAAAGGATTTGAATGATCAAACATTACAACATGTCTGCTAATTTTATTTTAGTGAATCATAAGTGGTCGTCTGTGTTACACGCAAATTGATCACAGTCTGGTAATTTTAACGTTTTTGTGACTTTTGAATAGTGTGGTTATTGTGTTTACAGCGCTGCGGACCAATGAATTTGGTACCTATCTTTATAACTCTGATGGAATCTTCCATAACAATCTTTGATCTTATGACTTTGAAATATTCATCAAAATATCTCGAAAAATGAATAAACTACAAAATATTTTTTAGGTGTATACTTAGAAAAGTGGTTGAGTGTAGATAACAGAGTTTTTCTCATATTTTAAAAACCTAAAGTAGAAGTTTTATTGCCTTTATATAATCTATATTTCAGAACCTGCCGTAAAATTGTCACTTCGATCATGCGTCTAAAATCTTGTTTAACAGAACCATAAAAGTGAAGCATATCTATGCATTTATTTAATCCTATTTTAAACTGATTGAAAATGTTGGCTGTTCCCTACATTTTCATAAACGCTGATGCTAAAACAGGATGTAACAAGAGTAGGACCAATTTTGTGTAGCTCGGTATTGTAAGTGGTAAAATATGCTTACTATGTGAAATGGTAGATAATTTCGTTTAAGAAAACAACGGTTAACCGTTAATTGAAAAGATAGGCTGGTTATCTTATGCGAAGGAGCATAACCATTTAATAATATTTCGCTGACAGCAGATGGTTTTGTTAGGAACAAGTACATACAATTCAAATGCTATTGATGGGAAGCCCCTCCTCTTACCGTTAGAGGCATCAGGGGATTCCCTGATTGTGTCTGGCTTTTCTAGCCAGCTTATATATAGTTTAACGTCTCATTTAAAAGAAAACCAGCTACGGTTAGCTGATAGATATGTATCAGTACTGCACATACGTATCAGTTCTGTCACTTACATTTTTAAAAGACTTTCTAATTTCGATTTCTAGCACGACAATATCCGCCATTACACACATGTTGTTTTTCCATTTAAAACACAAAGCGGCATTACATAAATCTTACCCCCCCCCCCCCTCGATTAAACTTTAATATAATTTAGCAGTGTATTTCAAGTATTGAATTAGCACAATGACATGACATTTTTTACAAGCTGTCGATTACCACAGTTCGCAATTATATAGTATGGTAATACAATGTAATAAGAAATATGTATTAAGATTTTCATCCAGTTTATCGACGAATGCATTATACATGTATACTATTTTGATATGCACTATAAAATGGAATAGATCTTAAAAAAACTTCCTCGGTGCGAAATCATATTTAATCCATACTAATCTCTTTAAATCAATTCAAAGATTTTAGATAGAGTACGTTTGACATTTTCGACAGTATTGATATCGTCTGACGAAACAAGCAACAAAAGCAAACAGTTATTTATATTGCAATTCAAATATGAAGTAAACTTTCAAATAAAATCGACAAAGTATTATGTTCGTTTTGGACTGTTGGCAATGTTACGGTGTATATCAAACGTCCCTGACATTGCACGTTTGCATTACCGCTAGCGTGAGTTAGGGTGTAAGATTTACTATCTTTACAAAGTACATGCAAACAGTAACATATGCGAAAACTGTCAACAATTTAACAAAATTTGTTAAATTGTTGATGAGTTGAAAGCTTTTAGTGAAACGGAGAAGTTAGGGGAGAAAGTAATGATAAAGTATCTGCACATGATAGGAATGTCACTCAATTGAATTAATGAACACGAAAATTGCACATTCTGATGTCTGTCATATTCAACCGCAAAAAAATAACTGCTGATTTCAAGCCTGGATGACCATCACTTCAGATAACCCACGGTCATGGTCGTTCTAACGATGTCATTACAGAAATTCATAATGGGGCGCTCACTCAGCATATTGCTTACTCTTTAGGAAAGTTGAGGTTCCGCCTAATTTTGTTTAATGTCCTTCTCATCAATAAACTTTCAGCAAGATGGTTTCCGAGAATATCAAATGCAAACCAAACATTGAAAAATCTGAATATTTGCAGAGAGATTTTCACAAGTTTTCAGCGATTGTGGTACTAAAATTAACAGTTATAATGGGGTATGGAGGCCTTCACTGAATACTGAGTTTTTTACAGTGCTTAAAAAAAAATGTTTCAGTTACATGAATGGGTATTGTTTTAATTTGATTTTATCATCAGATAAAAGTTAAAAAATTACATAGATATACATGTATATGAAACAACTGAATAATTAATGTTTGTCCACTTTAAGCAAAAAACAGTGATTAAGAGTACGGTTGAAGTATCACATTCGTGGTCCGTTATTACACGCAGCACATTCTCTAGTGACAACTCATATCAAAACCACGCCGACGGTAGTCATACATTCATACACACTGCGTAAAATGTTGAGACAGATTATTTTCTGAATGAAAATGACGTAAATCTAACACGAATTGTAAAGGGTAAGAGTGAATTTAATAAAATCAATTTTGGTATATTAACGTTTAATCTAATATAACCTGTACGAACTGGGCAAAGCTGCTCAATAATGACGGTGCCCTCACAAACAATATTGTGTATTGAGTTGATTATTATAGGTTTTAAATTTAGAAGTTCATCATTTGAAAAACCTAGCAGTGTGTGATTTGTCAAAGTACGCTAAATGTGAATTGCTATTACTTTTTGATTGAACAATAAACTATAACAAAAAATAAACATTAGGAAAAGTCGCCTTTTTTCAAATTTCGGATATTAAGTCTGTTAGCAGGGGCGCTTTATATAATCAAAGCGCTGTGAGCGCTGAATGCCTTGGAGCTATAGGTTAACTCCCTTGACCTACGTGTTTTGCGCTGAATCTTACCTAAAGCGCGGGTCGAAATGTGCAGAGGACGAAATTCATTATATGACACAGAATGAATACAAATATATGGGTGGCAGGGAAGTTTGTTTTATTATAAAACGTTCGTTAAATGAAAAATAATCACATAGTCAACATTATAAAATGTTTAAGCTAACAAAAATAATTCGATCTGCGCTTTGTACAACTTCAAGCTTGATAATCTGATGATGTGGATCGAAAATTATTGTGTACCAAGGACAAGACCTTGAAACAGAAATAAACAAAGCAATACCAGCAATGAAATATAAATACAGTACTGTACAATGTGTATAACAGAGAAAACCAAAAATGATTCTGGGTTACCTTGTAGTTGTAATCGGTGAAACCGTTCACTAGGCCTCGACATGCAGCGTCCTCGATAAATGGCGGATGATTTTGATCACGTGAGTTCCTTCTCGAGAATGTACGTTAATTATATCTTTTTTTAGAGACATTTATTTTTAGGTAAATATATATGTAATCGTTCGTAAATAACAAAGTTGTCAATGAAATAACATCGGAAATTTGAAAATCAAACAGCAAACTCTTATATCGAGCTTCGTACGTTTTCGTAAATTTCCGTAAATATCCGTACTTTTCCGTGATATGCATATGATTATCTTCCGTAATCAGCTAACAGCGCATTAATTTCTAAAACAGAAAAAAATGTGTAATGCAGCCCGTAAGCTATATACCTTCCTGCAGTCGTTTGAAGTTTTATGTACTGTTTTTATTTGTAATATGTTCTTATCATATGCTACATTCAAACAGAAGATTGATCTGGTCTGTCTTGCACTACTTTCGCATAGCGCATGTTTACAGTTGTTATTCGCACATAGCACAGTTAAATTTCTTGCAGTGTTTGAAATGTGGTATACTAACTTAGGCCTAGGGGACTTTCAGTCCCCAGGCAAAAATTGATTATTCATATCTTATTAAATCGCTCAGTATTCAACCAGTCTTCGTGGTTCAATGGTTTATCACTGTCTATCTATTTTACAGGTGAGGTTCAAGTCTTTTTATTCTGAGTTTTTTACTTTTTCAGCTTCAAATCTGAACATTTTTTAGACTTGACTTGGGCGGCTTAAATAAAAATAAAAATATTATATTTGAACTGTCTTTTTACAGTGTCTTGTCCAAATTATAGTTCGACTACTGGATCAACTTTTTCAATTCTTACAACGTTCACATGCGTTCATAAACACTTTTCGCCTCTTATACTTCTGTGTAAACTATTTGAAATAAATACAATTGTTTCGAATGATCAACATTTCAACGGTTTAATTATGAGTTTCCACTAGGCGTCGCCATTATCGAGCTTTCCCGAAGTATTGTACAGCATGCCAGTACGACTGGGAACCAAAGTAATTATCTTGGTCCACTTGTTTTTTTAATGAAGTCGCCGCATCGATTGTATTAATTTTACTTGTGTTGTCCAGTCTGAGTAACTTTTAAGGAAATATTGAGAATGTCAGACAAGATTCGTAAAGCAAACATATGACACTACCGTAATGAAGAGATAACATAGTCTGCTTTTGTATAATTTCTCATTAGATACACCGATAGAGAAATAGAAGTCTGAATGTTCGTACATCCTATATTCAAATAGTATTTCAGGGGTGATATTTCCTTAAATGTTCCCATGTACTTGTGTAATCCTGGTATTAATTCGTCTACTTTGCGTATTTGTCGTCCATGTTGTATTGTCCGTAGTCACCTAACTGTATTGTGTCTTATGTACCTAACCGTGTCTGTACCGAACTGTATTGTATTGTATGTATATACCTAACTGTGTATTATTTCTATAGTTGGTTACGCAAGAGATGTCAGCGTCAGGTGAGAGGTCGTATGAATGTGCTCACTTAAACTCCCCGTGAATGACCCCAGTTCTATTCCCGCCTTTCCATTCTTTATCCTGGACACTTCTTCTTCTTTTGCCTTAGGTATAAGATGTGCTTCAGAGTATCATCATACAGAAATACTGTAAGCGAATATATATCTACGTATTTAGTATCTAAATACTTCAAGGAGTTGATCCTGGTAAGGTTTTAGATTGTTTTCATAATCCTTAACTGTAATAATTTGATATAATCTAACTTATTGAAGTTCATGTAATTTGGATTTATATACCGAATATTGAACTATTTGTAATTATTCCTTCTTATTTGTTTTAGGCTTTTTCCCTGTCTGTAATAAATACAGCGAATACGGTCATACATTGAGTTAGTGTTTTTTATACACCACAACCCCCGGTTACAAATGGCTCCCCGACGGAATTGACCACACTTTGAGAGCCAGGATCCGATCTGGAGAGGTTTCCAACATTGGTACTTCAATAGGAGCCTGGATTGAAACAAACGAGGCAATGCCGACCAATTTGGGTAAATCCACTCCCAACCCTTTTATAGAGCTCAATATATACATCTTCTATACATCTATATACATCTATAGATCAGACTATGACTTTTCATTAGTCACTCCCAAAAACGGTTACAAAAGTAACTTGGAAAGACGCTTTAAAGCGCTATTTCTATAAACTTATGAAATT
Source organism: Saxidomus purpurata (assembly GCA_022818135.1). Taxonomy (NCBI): domain Eukaryota; kingdom Metazoa; phylum Mollusca; class Bivalvia; order Venerida; family Veneridae; genus Saxidomus; species Saxidomus purpurata. The sequence continues at coordinate 9,150,526 of JAFMSR010000019.1, forward strand.
TCGGAAAGGATAATTGTGTTTCGTGACGTGTGTGAGTGTTCAGTAGTTTTTTAATAAGTGTACAATTTAAGTGCATTGTATGTGTTGTTTAATTGGATATTTGGATACATGTAAGTACGTTTGTTGTATTTTTGTACACTCCGTTTTTCGTAATTTTTGAGAGTGGCAGTAAATTTTTGAACAGTCTGTCAGTCAGTATATAAAGTTAGGCAGGTTTTATTCTGTTTCCATAGTTAGTCAATTTTCAGTATTTCTCAGTTAGGCGAATTTTGTACAGGTAATTTCCAAAGTAAGGTAACTTTAGATTTTTCCTTGATTCTTTTTTTTTGTAAGAATCTTTACATTCGCAGACAAATCGTGATAAGTAGGGCAAATAGTGCGCCGGAAATACAAATCAATTTTTGATTGATTCGAGTTTAAATCCCACTCTTGTTCAGTGTAGTCAGTGTATTTTTTTTTCACTGCACATATTATTTTCTATAGGTATATTTTGTTAGACCATAGAAACATGATTTAGTATACATGTTGTAACAAGGTGATATATCTCAAAATAGCTAGTTAAGACAATTAGACTGCACTATTGAGATAAGTTGTTTACGGTGTGTTTTGTAGACACGTTAAGAGGGTATTTAGCGCACAGGTATATAAATTGACACTGTCAACAGTTATTTTCAGTGTAAATTTAATTTAGTCTCTAAGACAAGAAGAAATAAGTGTTTCCTTCAATTCACATGCTGTTTATTTGTACTAACCACTGGCCTGTAAGAGTAGATATAGAGTTGCGTGTGAAAAGTACATGTTATATGAATATTTATTTTTAGCATATTTATATGTTATATGTGTGACTGCTGCTAGCGACAGGTTCGCTGTGAAATATTCACGCTCTGCAATTATACGCTACAATAAGCAGGGTTTTGCTTATAAATACTGTAAATTAAATTGGTATTCTAGATTAAAAGTATTCAGCGCCGCTGAACGACTGCAGCCGTCTGTTAAATATTGAATTACCGCAGGTGATCTGACAGGTATATATCACACCACGTGATTTTTGATTGTAAACAAATACGATCAGTTGACCTATATTCACGGTGTAGAGATAGATTTTCCCACTCTGTCAGTTAGGAAGTAGGTCAAAACTTTATTTTGCTCGTTCAATATTGTTGAATATCGGAAGTTCGGTAATATTTTTTTAAGAGAATAAGGGCAATTTTTTATAGTTTTGAGTATTAGAAGTTTACGCCTGATTATATAGTATTTGAGGCCTGGATATTCGTTCAAGTGAGAAATGTTTTTGAGTCACTGTTCATACTATTTGCAGGTTCTATAGTATATATATAAGTATATATATAGGTGTATCTCAAATCTATTTTGTATATTTTTGTCCTGAGTACACATTATTGTCACTCTTTGGTACAAATATACATTGTATAACCCCATCATGGCAACTTCTAAATCTGCAGATACTTCAGATGGAACAAAGCTTAATATGGATGACATACTTTAGTTTATAGAGGAAAAGTATCTACTTATCCCTAAAATAATTGCTACTGAATCATCTACAGCATCCCTTACTTCTTCAAGTGTAGCAAAACCACAACCTGACGTGAGACCAAAACACATCTTACAAAACCTCCTCCAATACCACCATTACCAACATTCCCCACAACTTTCCCTGGGCTGAATCCCTTGCCAAACCCAGTTAGCAAGCCTGGACCCAGCATCAGCACCAATGTGAGCATGCCTGGACCAAGTATTGGCACCCCTTTATACACACCCACACCACTAGCCACATTACCCCACCCCTCCATAGCAATACTAAACCATCCAGTGCTACCAAAAATGCCTTGTCAGGTGATGAACCAGTACCTAAGGGAGAGGTACCAGTTGTTGTTTGGCGGTATGAGGTAGAATGTCTGTTAACCAATCACAGTTAATCAGAGGATCATTGCGAGGTAGAGCAAGAATTATGATCATACCACTTGGTCAGAATGCTGCAGTTGTTGATATTCTTGCAAAACTTGATACTATGTTTTCTGAAGCTTCTACAAAGGAAGATTTATTGACTCAGTTTTTCAATTCTTCCCAGAACCCTTCAGAATCAGTCACTTCCTAAGCCTGTAGATTGGAAACCCTTATACAAGCTATTATAGACAAATGCCAACTCCCTGGCTTGGCTCGCGATGATATCCTACGTCATAAATTTTGGACCGGTCTTAGCTCTGATATGCTGCGTCTCCAGACCCGGCACAACTATGACTATCTGGATGATTATAACTTGTTACTTCGGGAAATCAGAAAAGATGAAAAAGAAATTTCTTCTACACCATTTCTGCCCAATACTTCTTTCAAGTCTAGTACAGCTGCCAAGCTGCCAGCAGCAAAGCATGTCCCTCTTTCTGCTGAATCTTCTTTTGAACAGCAACTTTCCTCTCTGGAAAATAAAATGGAGACAAGACTATCCAGTATGGAATCAAAATTATCTTGTTTTCAAGGGAAAGTTGATAAAAAATTGATTAAAAATTTGACATGATTTTGCAGAAACTTGATGGTAAAGACAGTCAGAATTCCATTTTACAGAAATTTTACATCAGGCAATAAAGACCGTCAGAGAAACAACAACTATAACAACAACAACAGAAACAACAATAACGGAAATGGTAGCAACATAAACTATAACCCTCCTCCGCCTTCTCAGGGTCGTTCAAATCCTGATACACCACAACCTGTAGGTCGAGGGAGAGGTCAATCCAGTTACCGTGAAAACCAAAATAGAAACCGCAGTTACCATGGCAACCAGTCAAACTGAAAACCTCCTCTGTCATGGGCGGAACAGGGAAAGTTGTAGAACATGCCAATTCAGAATCTTTTGTAAATAGACTCATTGGCTCTGCAATTGGGAACACTGTTTCTGTTAACGGAAAATCTTTTAAATGTTTACTTGACTCCGGTTCGATGGTGTCTACTATGAGCCATTCTGCTTTTCAGTCTCTAAACCCCAAAGTTTCTCTACATTCTTTGGATTCTCTGGGACTAACATTGTCAGTGGCAGATGGTTCTATCCTGAAATACTGTGGCTATATTGAAGAAACAGTTTGTGTACCATTTTATCATCTTTTAATCTTGACATACCTGTTCTGGTCATACCAGATAATGATTTTAACCATTGTTGTCCAGATATTATTGGGACAAACGTACCTCGTCTTTGTAGAGTATTTTGAGATGAAATGCCAGAAGAAGATACTATACCTACCGAATGGCAGTTGGCCATGGACAGTCTTGGTTCCAATACCTATTCCGTCAAGGTATGTGGAAAGAAGAATATTATAGTTGCACCTTTTGAGAGTGTTACCATTAATGGAATGGTCAGGAACTTTGATCAGTCTGTATCTTCAGTAGTTACTGAGAGCCCTGATGTTTTCCAAGGGTACACAGTCTGTCCACGTGTAGTTAAATTACACAACACTTTTCGTAAAAATACCAGTCAGAATCTGTAACATGACTGCAAAAAACTTTGACTTTTAAGCCCAAATCTGATATTTGTACTATTTCAGAGGCCAAGGTCATTGATGACATTTCCTCTTACGTTTCTCAGGATATCACTTCAGAGTTACCTCTGAAAGACATTTCAGTGGATACATCCAACTTGACACCTGAGCAAACACTGCGTTTTTTTTCAGGTTTTAGGGAAATGGAAAGAAATTTTTTGTACGTCCACCAAGGATATTGGCAAAACTAATTTGACCAAACATAAAATTATCTTGGAAGATGAGATTCCTTTCAAGGAGCCCTACCGTCTTATACCCCCTGCATTACATGAAGAGGTACGGCAACATGTAAAAGAAATGTTAGATGCCAACATCATTAGGGAATCTGACTCGCCATTTTCTTCAAATGTTGTTTTAGTCAGAAAATCTAATGGAGCCCTCAGATTCTGTATTGACTGGCAAAACCAACAAAGATGCATATATGTTACCACGATTTGATGATACAATTGATGTTTTGACAGTTTCCAAGTATTTTTCTAAAATTGACCTCCATTCTGCATATTGGCAAATTGAAGTTGAAGAGTCAGACAAGCCAAAAACAGCATTTTCAGTTGGTAATTTAGGTTCTTATGAATGGAACCGTATGGGATTCGGACTCACCAATGCTCCGGCTACTTTCCAACGCTGAATGGAAAAATGTATGGGAGACATGCATCTTAGAGAGTGTCTCATATTTTTAGATGACATTTTGATATTTTCAGCCACTTTTGAAGAGCATATTTCTAGATAAGAGTCTGTATTTCAGAGACTTAGTGATCACAACTTGCGGGTTAAGCCATCAAAATGTGATTTGTTTAAGACATCAGTTACCTATTTAGGACATGTAGTTTCAGATCAGGGCATTGCTACAGACCCCAACAAACTTTCTGCTGTTCAAGAATGGCCTTTCCCAACAAACATTAAGACCCTTAGGCAATTTCTTGGTTTTGCAGGCTATTTACCTGAAGTTTGTACCTAGGTATGCCCAAATTGTTCAACCACAGTATAACCTTTTGCAAGGCCATGTTCTGAACAAAAAGTCCACCAAGTCTAAAAAGAAGGCCAAACTTCCTGCAAAGTGGTATTGGGGTGAAGAACAACAGGTGGCATTTGAAACTATGAAGCAGAAACTTGTATCACTTCCAGTCCTAGGCTATGCTGATTTCAGATGCAGTTTCAATTGGTTTAGGCTCGGTTCTTCTCCAAGTCCAAGATGGCAGAGAACGCGTTATTGCTTATACAAGCCGTGGTCTAAGGCCCAGTGAACGCAAATATCCAGCACACAAATTAGATTTTTAGCCCTGAAATGGAGTGTGACTGACAAATTTCATGATTATTTGTATGGCAATGAATTTGTAGTCAAAACCGACAGCAACCCCCTGACCTATGTTACCACCACTGCAAAGTTAGATGCCACACAGCACAGATGGCTGGCTGAACTTTCTTACTATAACTTTACCATAGAATATCGCAGTGGCAAACAGAACATACATGCCGACGGCCTGTCCAGACGTTATATATTTAACGATGAACTTAAGGCAAGCTATTTCTGCTCCTGTATTGAACAGTTCTTCAGGTTCTGCAACTCCTCAAGTGGCCAGTGTGGAGATGGAAGTATCTGAACCAATGGCTAACATAGATTGGACCAAGGAGCAAGGTAACGACCCCACACTTTCACAAGTTGTTGACATCATTCGTAGCGGTTTCCTGCAAGGAGGGAAGAAAACCCGCTCAGAATCACCTGCTGTACAGAAGTACCTCAGAGAAGCACACAGGCTTGACATTCATGAGGATATTCTGTACAGAAACGCTACTTTAGATGGCCAACAGGTGAAACAGCTAGTCTTTCCAGATTTTCACAGGAAGATTGCTTTACAAGGCATCCACAATGATGCAGGGCACCAGGGAAAAGAAAAGACTCTGTGGTTAGCCAAACAAAGGTTTTATTGGCCAGGTATGGAGAGGGAAATCCATAATTCGATAGAGCAATACAACCGCTGCATTAGAAGAAAGGTTCCAACCAACCAGCCTTTCGCAGAACTCCAACCCATCCATACTACCAGACCCATGGAGTTGGTATCCATATACTTCTTGAAGCTCGAACCTAGTAAAGGTTGGATTGAGAATATTCTTGTTATAGTAGACCAATTCACCCGTTTTGCACAAGCCATTCCTTGCTGCTACCACAGCAAAGGCACTATACGAAGGGTATTTTTGGTACTACGGCAACTGCATAGTGATCAAGGTCGTAACTTTCTTTGTCGCACCATACAAGAATAATGCAGGATTGCGGGCATAAAGAAATCGAGGACCACTCCGTACAATGCCATGGGGAATGGAGAAGCTGAACGCTGGAATCAGACTCTCCTCAAGATGCTAGGGACACTTGAAAACCATCAGAAAGCTGATTGGAAGTCCTACATCGCTCCTCTGGTACAGGCCTATAATGCTACAAAGAACGATGCTACAGGATATGCCCCTCACTTTCTTATGTTCGGTTGGCACCCACGACTACCTGTTGATGCGTAATTGGGTACAGACCCCTCTGAAGAACATACTGGGAGTCACACCTCATATGCCTCTAAACTTTATCAGCGCCTTCAGTTTGCATCCCGCCAGGCTGCTAAGGAAGCTAGTTGCCAAGAACAAGTCCCAGTATGACCAGAAAGTGAAGCATGCTCGACTGGATATTGTAGACAAAGTACTGGTACGTAAAGTTGGTTTTAAGGGGAACCAATAAGCTGGCAGATAGATGGGGCCAGGAACCCTATTTAGTCCTTTTTATACCCAATCCAGATATTCCGGTGTACAGAGTACAGCAAGAAAACAAGATGGGCCCAATCAAGACTTTACATCGGAATATGCTGTTGCCCTACACCAGTAACCAACCCACTGAAGGCCTGTCTACTTCTAAAACCAGTCCTCGCAAGAGAACTGCAAACACAATCTAGAAGTACAGCTTTTTCTACCAATCCACCTGGTAACGGTACTCACCAATCCGATAGTTCCAGTTGTTCTGATTCCGAAGGGAACAGTGATAGAACCAGATTGTATATTCCTCCACCATTGAGAACCAGGAGAGATCACTTCCCTCAGCAGAAGAATAAACCCCCCTCTACTTTTCTATCTAATACCGAACCCTCTTTCAGGTTTCCTTCTTTATTTTCAGGAACTTCACAGGTCCTGGAACCTGATCAAAGTAGGCAACCGAGAAGTTCAGTACATAGTTACAGGGATTATTCTTCAAGACCCCACACTATATCAGAGACAACTCAGTTCCAACCTACGGTAGAGTTACCTACATCAAGTATCACGCAAGCACACTCTGATACACACAATACCTTCTCAATGCCTCCACCTCATAGCCCTCGCCCCGTTAGGCGTCGAGCTCCACCTTAAAGATATGGCGAGTGGGTAACGCCTGTAAAAGCTGAAACTAACCGAGATTGCGAGATATTCTTTGTGTAACGGCTACTTAGGTCAATTATGATGTTATCAGTCTTATCATATATGATTATTCTGAACGTATTTCTTTGCAGAAATTTATTCAATCAGGAATTAATCATATATGACATAATTTGACCTTTTCAGGATATTGTATATTTCCTGAGGTAAAATGTAGGCACAGTGCATAACAGTGTCAAATTTAGCCTTGCCAGTATTAAGCCGAAAATGACATTTTAGCATTTTTAATTGATTTTAGTCAATATAAATTACAACCAAAATTGTAATTTCGTTTTTACTTGTGCTTATTTTGCAGTTTTCGCATTGGCAGTTCAGAGAATAAATACGGTATTTGAACGTAATTGATACGTTTATCTGTACTGATTCATAGGCACTGTGATACAGAACATTGAATTTTTATGAAATAACTGAAATATTAACCGCTGCGTGAAAGCCTGATATAATGAATCCAAAATCTACATGAGCTGGGCACTATTACATGGTAACTGGTAAGCTTGTTTTTAGGCATTGATAAAATTTATGAATAATAATAATGTTTTCAATAACTCTGGTCTAGAATGACTGTTGTTTTTATTTCATTGAGACCAGAGATGATAGTGAATCTGAAAATATATACAATATAGCAAGTGTTTAAGGTTGATGATGTAAAAGCCAGCTCAATGCAGTGTCTATTGTTATCATTTCTGTTATATAAATGCAGGAACCGGTTATAGAGTATTCTAAATAAATGGAACTATAATTTGCCAATCTGTCTATGATGGCAACATACTTGTTTTGATGGATTACAACAGCTGAAGCTACTATACCAGAGCCTGGATTTTAAGACCCATCTGTGTATATATCTAGATGTCCAGAGTAAAATATATCTGATATTCATTTGAGTTTCTAACTTTGCGAAATGCGGTAAGTCAGCTTTGTTCATTATGTTTTCATAGGGCACTTGTAGGAGGATCTTACAAAATAGTCGTTATTTATGATCTCACTTACCAAAACCTTGACTTTCGCTCAATATTTAAAAATCTATTCCTGGCGCCTCAGTCTAAGGGGCAGAACCCCTTCAAACGGGGCAGAGTAGAGGACAACGCACTAAGGGCCAGCCGGAGGCCTTTATTTTGGACAATATACGGACCCTGTTTTGGATGACATCGAGGCTTTTGATGAGACTCAAACTTATTGATCAGTCAAAGACACTACCTAATTACCTTTCTCTTTATGTCAGCTAACGGATATATTATTCCAATCAGGCAGTATACATTTAATTCATAGTTTTAATTTAATATCGAGAATTTTAAAAGGAATACCAGGATTACCCACAACAACTTTTTATTAGACTTTAAATAATTAATTTCGTAAAAGTGTAGTTGATTCGGCGTATTATTTGCATCTAGCCAATAAAAAACACGATATGTTGCTTCGGTGCAAGCGTACCTTGTCTGCTGCACTTTAAGGAATGCATTGACAACAGCAGTCTAGATATAAAAGATGTCCTTTCCATTGCAAAAGTAGACCTAAATTTAGGATATGAGGTAAAAATGTCTTCGACCTATCCCGGAAGTCTTTCTCGCCCGCAACTACACTAAATTATATAAACTGAAATCAGCACTTTTTTTAGGGAGATGTACACGCTAAGTAAAACGATTAACTACGGAATACACCATCAAATCGTACGTATACCGTATGGATTATCGTGCATCGGGAATCGTATATCGTGTATCGTGTATAATATATAGTGCACGTTGCACGATGAATGATACGATATGATACATGATATACGATTGACAAAATTTACGCTGAGTGCAAGCACGTTATACGCACGTTACACGCACGTTATACGCACGATATACGCAAATTTTGACAACTGTTACGTTCCGACTACTGTAACTAAGTACACAAGCTTTATCTACTATACTTCTCTCAAATATCGAAGATTGTGTATGATTACATCATCATAATAAACTATATTTTTCAGAAATTCTACAAAGTTTCAACAAGAAGCAATGTACATGCGGAGCTTTCCCGTTTCTTGGTACACACACAATAAACCTTGATATTTTCAGGCTTCAAGAGGTCCTGTGCCATAGCACGTTTGACAACAACCATATTCATTACTTCAAGTCTCGTCGGGATTTATTTATTCAACTTTCGTAAGTTTACCAGCTAACATGATTTAGTTAGAAGCAGGCAACAATTACATGTAGCGTAAAATATTAATGAAATACGTTAACGTTTTAATTAGGTCAAATGTAACTTTTTGCATTTAAACTGTTATTCACTTTAAACGTCACTTTCATAATTCAAAAAAAGACACAGATCATTGATCCTAAAATAAGTAGTTTTGATAGTTTCAACTGGACATTTGAATATGTGTACATGTTCTCAATGAATATTAATGAAATCTGTAAAAAGACAATCTTTTTTTGACTATCCTTGTCAAACTTTGTAACTCCAACTATTTTGATACATGTACGCGTATTTTCAATGGATCTTCAATATGAGAGAAATTAAACAACCATTTTGATACATGTACGCGTATTTTCAACGGATCTTCAATGAGAGAAATTAAACAATAAAACTTATTTCTTATACGTTTTCAAAGCAATTGATATGTTTTAAGATTCATTCTTGACTATAATTCAATATGGCCATTTTACGGGGTAAAACAACTTTAAGCATTAAGTACACAATGACATGAATGTTCTAAAATCAATTGAAACACATTCTCAATACTTACGAAGATCTTTGAAGTGCCTTTCGTTCCATTGTAGGGTCTTTTGGATTACTCTCTGACATGCTTTCCTTTGAACGTCAGCCATCGGTTTGGATATTTCAAGAAAATGTAGAAAAAGAATTTCCAATTTTTCGTAAAACGTATTCTGCATATAATTCACCAATACTACTCAACGGAATACATTCCAGAAACGTACGTTCCATATATGAGGTCATTCGTACACTTGAATCCAAGATGGAAGTACCTGTTCTGGACGTTCATCTCTGGCAAGAAACTGATAGAAAAAGAACTGCCATTCCTTTTAGAAAAGTATGATTGTTCAAGCAATACCGTCTAAAATACCAACATTGTACGACTATTGGTATTATACCAATATGGCGGGATTTATTCAGATTTAGATGTGAAAGATCTGCGCCCACTTGATAAAGTCACTTTGAAATATTCTTGCATATTTCCTCCAGAACCATTCGAACACGCCTTTCTGGGATTTAAAATGGAATTCGCCGTACAAACTGCAACAGTGGTGTGTCGCCAATTTCATCCGTTTCTTAAATTTGTTCCGGACAGTATGAAAGATGTATCATGTACCGCCCCAACTCAATACAATACAGGAGTAGCTTTTGTTACAAACCTATTCATGATTTATCATAATATAACAGCAACTGATCTAAAACACAGACAGCACAACTATGAAAGCAACTCTCAGTTTTTCTACAGAGGGACACTAAAAGAGGATGATGTAAATGCTGTATATGTACCAAATACGCAATATTTCTGCGATAATTTGGCCCCAAAAATTTCAAGAAGACTTCCATTTGTGTGTAGCTTTTTTAATATTCAGTCAAACAGTAACAGACGAGCATGCAGCGAGTTCAATATAAGGAAACAGCTTAGATTGAATAGAGCGTATACATTCTTGAGTCATGACTGGTTAAATTCTTACAATATATATAAAACGAGGTACTTCAAGCCCATGAAAACCGTCCATATCAGGGACATTATACCACGGTGTGTTATCTACGACGACTCAGATAAGATGACACGAGAAGAGGGTATATTCGGTAAGACTTGAACACTTAGTCATGTGTTTTAACTTTACAAGTGTGCGCTGGTAACTCCGAGAGAATGACAGTATATTATTTTGCCCAGTTAATGACTTTAATATAGATATATGTCTTATGTCCATCATAAATCGGCACAATTGGCGTTTCAATATTTGGCCTTCAATGAATTTAAAAATGAGTCTCCAGATACTCTACAAAAACAGTAGAATTCGACCATCCACTATTAGTTACCGTGCCTTGTGCACCCGGAGATTAGTTTAAACATATTTTGTTCCCAAATATATGCAATTGTACATACAGATTAACAGATACATAATTGTACAAAGAGAAAAAGAATGAGAATGAAAGACAATAGTGTCTTATTTGATTCTTCTCCTTAAGATTAAACCGGAGATAAGCCTTGCATACTCCTCGTTCTCTGTCCCTTGAAAATGAAGTAAGGTAGCATTTGAGACCCAATAGCATTTCAATAAGCTAGATTAGTGGTTGTCGGTGAGTGCGATGAGGTGATTGCAGGGTTGATTTACTGGTACAAACAAAATAAGGTGGACTATGCTCAGTCGAAACTCCCTTCTCGTCAACATCATAATTCATTACAGGCATTCTCTTCAAGTATAGACTTGAGATGAGCAAAGTAGGAAGAGACTGCATGTTTCCTGAGAGGAAGCCTGTGCTCTATAGTGAGAAAGTGCTCTATGTTACAAAACCTTCATATTTTACCATCTGTCCATTAAACCACGAAACCACCTGTCACTAAGTGGATGGTCCTTTTCACGCTTCCCAAAGAATAAGGCATAGTTGATGGCTTGTCCTAGCACCTCCGTACGGGAGAAACCATACCCCAAATCTGCCATAGCTTTAATATGCTCAACGAACAGAGCCTCTTCGTCTTGTAAAAATAGAGCCTTGGGTCTAGAAAATACTGTTTCTGAATCTTTTCTACCCAGTGCATGGTCACGCAAGGTTGCTTGGTGTACACCATACTCGCGAGCAGCAGTCTTGATGGGCATCCGAGCTTCTTACACATCCTGGATGCAGAAGTCATGGTTGTAGGACTGAACAGCATGTACTTCATGTTGCTGTCATTGGATTTGCCTTAGTTAATAAAACAAAACTTGATCAAAGCAGTTGCTGATATCAACAGGATATTATTCAAATGTTGAACGCATAGTATTCCATCAAAATGAATATAGCGTGCACATATTTTTCAGACACCCTGTACTTATTAATAAATAACAGTCACGTGACTACACGGAGCAGACGAAGTTAACGTCTCCATTAAACAGAATAAAATGTTCGGCAAAATATTCTTTAAAAAGTACAGATTTTGGTAAAAAGTGCTAAAAATGCCAGGTTATGCATTATTTAGAAAGCGGAAAGGGTTAACACCAATGAGTAACGATGTTTAAAAGAGTTTTCAGTCACAAATAACTATATTGTTATTAGCGTGTATTGTACAAAATTCCCTTGTATTCGACGCGTTTCCAGCTGCGAGACCCGCAATTGAATATGCGTCAGATTGCCTATATTCTAATAACGTTTAAACAACGAATTCACATATCTATACACTTTTCTTCTGCTAAAATTGCTCAAAGAAGTTGCTATGCGTAATAACATTGACCTTCTTGACAGCGCGTATGTGTTATTAGCACCTATCAAAAACAACAACAATAAATGTGACATGATAATAACCTCGAGGTGGCCTTCAACTTATTGGTCCTACACACCACGTGATCAACAGAAGTACCTCAGACGCCGCTTGTAATCGTTATTGATTAAAGAATTGCAGCTAGTGAAGCAAAACTTGATCAACGTACGGATCAACTTTGAAATGGCATTACCTGTCATTATGTATCATTATGGTTTAATTAAAGAACATAAGGTCCACGTACTTTTGACTTGGAGTAAGTAGCACAACATTAACAAGAACCATATCTAAAAAAGATGGTCGGCACAATTTTGAGCATATGAAAACGACTGGTAGCTAGATTTTAAAGTAAAACATCTTGTCAAGTTTAATTTGTATGCAGTCAGGAGGCGCAAAATATCACAGGATGAGAAAAGGTGTGCAACCTGACCGCGACGCGAACCCATGACCCTTCGCTTACAGGGATGTAAGGGCGAATGCTCTCCCGGCTGATCTAAACGGCCGCTTACATACGTTGTCCCCAACTGTGATTAAGTCCGTACCATGACATGTGCATCAGGAAAACAAACTTAACTTTTTTTTTTTTTATCAAAACGTCACTCGAAATATTGACCGTTATTCACTGGTTGAGAAAGTATAATTACACTGCACTTAAAATTAACATTAGTTTAGCGGTTACAACATCTTGTGTTTATAGATATGAACTATGTACGTACCTCAAATTATAAAACCATTCAAGAAAGACTGAAAACGCAAAGTACGTAAATAGTTCATATCTATAAACACAATAAGTATGTTATTGACCTTTTTCATTCGGTACATATTATCCAATTAAATGGTGCCTTGCAGAGTAAATTTCTGAATTCAAAAAATGTTATACATTCTATCTGTTATTCCATTGGCAAAAAATTAGTTAGTCTTGTAAGAAAGAATCTGTCTTGTGAATTTAATAAATATTTTAATAATTCTTTGGAAGTTATAAGACAGAACTCGGCGGGAAAATTGAAAACATACGCCCTTTTCAAAAATATTTTTTGCCGGGAACCCTACTTTGTTGCAATAAAATGTAAGGAAATAAGAATACTGTTTACCAAACTTACAACTAGTTATCATAAGTTGAATATTGAAACTGGCAGATACAAAAATATCCCGGCAGATAGAAGATATTGTTAACTTTGTAAATCTGGTGAAATTGAGGTTTATTTGGCTCATGTGTAATGAAAATAGGATTGTGTTGTGACTGGCAAGTTTTCTATATAACTGTTATCAGTTAAGATCTTGTAAAATGAATATATAAGCAGCAGTAAATCATGAAGATTGTTAACAGGTATTGTTGTGGAACATATATTTTGTATCTACTCTTTTCATTAGATGAATTATTCAGCATTATATGAAAAGATATTTTTGTAGCTAGAATGATTCCTAGATAGACTTAGTATGAATGTATATTCACCAATAGCAAGATTGTGATTGTTGTGATTCAGGACTTTATCATTGTGTGTCTCTAAAACGCATGTTAGTCCGACAGAGCTGATTTCTTATAGTATAATGCTATGATAAAATGGTTTCATACAGAAGTGCTTGTTGAGATTATAACCTTGATATAGTTTGTATATGTTCATAATGAATACTTTTACTGTGAGATTGTGCTCTGCTGAAGCATATTTACCGAAATTTCCCGAATCATAACATTCTTAACTAAATCACTTACTGGATTTTCTTGTCCTACAAGGGACATCACTATAAGATTTACTATTACAATACATAGGTGAAGTACTTCCCCTTAATTTGCATTATTTTATAATTCTAAAATTATCTCGGCATCGCGTGACCTGACACTACAAGTATTCATGCATGTCGCCAAAATGTAGTGTTATTTATAGAACACCTTGAAGTTTATACATCTATTCACTACAAGCATGAACTCATTCCATATCTTTTTATGTTAAACTGTTTATGTAAGCTTAGTTGTTAAAACTAGTCTTTATTTTTTTGTTCTTTGTTTGTTTGGAACTTTGTGTACATGTATATATCAAAAGCGTTTGCCCGAGAGGGCCCGAAATTCAGATTAATAAAGTATTATCATTATTATTATTATTATTAATATTATTATTATCATTATTATAATTATTATTATTATTATTATTATTCTGAATTGGCGGTTGAAAATATACTAACTTCCGATCAAAAGCGAGCTTAATACTGCTGAGCATGTATGTATTCTAGAGTTTTATCGTTGGTACCGGGTAATCTATATTACGAACAACGCCCCAAGAAGAGTTTACTTATTTTAGGTTTTGGGGAATAGTGCAAGATACAGAACGCGTCCCATTCCAGAGACAACCACTAGTTCTTTAAAATGCCCGGTGTATAGCACCGATACATGGGACCTCGGTTTTAGGTCTGTCTCACTGGACCACTGATTCCGTGCTGAAAAACGCAATATATAAATATAATAAAAAATATTCTGTCATGGACCATGGGAAAATGGATTATTACAAAACATTGTGGGGTGTAAAATTCATAAGTTACACTTTTCCGCAATTAAGCACAATTTCAATGATAAAAAACACAAGAAAATTAATTTACACTTTTATGGAAACCGGCATGATATTTTCCCATTTTCATAGAAAACTCCGTTTCTTATATTTGCGAAAACTATGAAAACTGTAACACTTTAGAATGAAATGCTCCATGCGTACTTTAACCGACTAATCAATAATGACAGTAGGCAAGCATGCTCTTTGTCTTACAATCCTATAAAGCACGCAATTAAAATATGCTTTCAAGCTTTAAGATTATGCACATAATTGGAGTAGTGGTTGCATAAATATGTAAATCATGTACATATTGTCGATTTTTTAAGGGAGCTAAAACCAGTAACAGACTATTCAACTCTATGTTCCCGGCTATTTTGAGAGCTTTAGATATCTAACACTGGCGAAGTTCGGAACAAGCTGTTTACGAATAGGATGTAGCCAATAGGCGAGCGCGGCTGCAGATAATTTATATTATACAAGTGAAGTGATTCACTTCTGACAAGCATTACAAGTAACGGCGTGCGATCAGTTAAATTCAGACAAAATGAGGGAAATTGTACATCTTCAAGCAGGCCAGTGCGGAAACCAAATCGGGAGCAAGGTGAGTGAGTTTACTCCTTAGGCAGGGAGACCCAGAGTCTTAATTTATTTTGAAATATTTGCTTGAACAACGCGACAAAACGGTGTCTTAAATATCTGCATATTGTAAGTGTAATTATGAATGTGTAATTATGATTTGTGTACTTTGCTTTTCTCCATCTTGTTTCATCATGTACATGTAGTAGAACTGCATAGTGGTATTTTTTAAACAACTTTGACCTAATTCGTTGATGGTTAACACAACCAGATTGGCGAGTGAGTCACGGCGATCACTAAGGGATATGAATTGTGATATTGTTTATTGGGTCTGTTAGCAGAACGATTAAGCAGTCCAATGATTTGTAGATTAATGGTTGAGAAGTTACAGCTCTCATTTGCTCAAAAATAACAAGAAAAACATTGATGCATAGCATCAAGTCGGCGCAGAAGATTATGAAGACCTAAAAGTGTCCGATACATGTAATTATCACACATGGAGAATATTTATAATTATGACTGTACAAGTTAGTGCATTTAAATAGACCATCTGTGAATGCAATTCGTGCTCATACCGCCTGGATCATTAGTAGTTTGCTGAATCGATTGCCCGACGCGTCTGTCAGAGGATGTATCTATACAAACATAGGTGTGTACTGAATTTTAATACATTTGCTCTTCAGGTCATTATTTATGATGACTTTTGACTTTTAATGAGACACCACTTTAGGCTATTTTCAGAAAGTCATCATTTATGACGAAGTAATGACTTCTCGAGCATTATAGTTGTTTCCCTGATGCATTGTCAGAGGTTGTATATTTACAAACACATGTGTGTGCTCAACCGTAACAGGTTATATACATTAAGTACAAGAAAAACTGACCCAGATAAACATTATATGTTTTATTGCTTTCAAATATATAAAGAGCATGTTAAAATATAACTGAAACTTAACAGAAAAGAGCCATAATGAACCTGCGGCTTTTGTTTTGTACTTGTCGAACCCGTCTTATAAAAGCTCAGGGATCCAATAGTTTCAATACACTACACTGTAGACTAGTTACTAGTCTGATAAAATTTATGTTTTTTCAATATACTATATTTCATGCACTATTTCCAGTCTATTTTATATGATTTTGCTTCGTACACTGGGGCAGTTTTATCGGCTCTGGATAGTAGCCTGGCTCTAGAACAAAACAGTCAAATATTAACTAGTAAAATGGATATTTCAGGGTCTGGTGACCAGGCTAACTACACTGGGAACCAAACTAGAAAAGTTTTCTGCGTATGAGAGCCTTTCTGTTGCAAGAACAAACCCACTTTATTAATTAATTATGGGATCGAATTTTAAGAAAATGTTGATTATTATCAAACATGATATTTTCATTTTCATAGCGATGAAATATTTCATCATTGTTTCAGGTGAATACTTTGGTTAAATTTCAATAATTTTTATTCAGTGAAACGACATAATAATAAAAAAAATCGTCAATAACAACTTGTCCCCAACTTTTGCGATAACTTTGACAATGTTAAATATAGTCGGCGCTCTCCTGAGCGCCGACTAATAAATGACTTTATTATAGTCAATGTGGTATCCTTTAATTCGACTCCAAATGCAGACTAATTTTACATACTGAAATTTTATAGACATCTGCGCTTTTACTGGATAATGCCTAGCAAAACATATATTGATCCGTTGAGTACAATTATTTGGACTACTTTTTGTTCAAAGTTTTAACTTACTAAAAATGTTAAAAGTATGAATATTGAAATTGGTTAAGTACACAGGGTTTTCATTTTATTTTAATTACACTACCCCATTAAAAATACATAGTTGTCTCTTAACTACCCTGGTACCCCTACACTGTATACAACACGATGACACAAACATATATTCTTAGGCCTACATGTGTTTGTGTCATAACACAATTGGATGTGAAACATGTGGCCACAGTGGTCCAGACAGACCTGTGTTTTCACAGTAGGGGTCTTAGCCAATGATAGACTAGCTTCTGTTTTCCATAATCAGCTACTGCATAGCTACTATTGCAGTGGGTAAAAGTTGATAAATGATTATGTACATAATTAAAGAGTGAAAAACGAAAACGATTAAGAAAATTAATATTTAGTTATGTTTTCAATAGAATCTATGTATATTTAACATATAGATCTATGGTGGTCATTTAATTGACAATGTTATATAAACCATAAAGGTATGCATTCTTTCAAATTGAGTAAAGTGTTGCGTTATGTAAATAGATTACTCAAATAAGACAAGTAAATAACGTTTGCTACAGTCTGAGAAAAGTGTACACTATTTCTCTTCCACAAACAAATTCTTCATTTCAATCAAAGAGCCATACTTTACTTCATTCAAAAACAGAAGAGAAACATTTTAAAGCTAGTTTTACAGATAAATAGTTTGGTCAGAATTAAAAACAAAAACATTAAATAAATTCTGCATTTTATTTCATATTTTTCTAAAACAAAACATGTAAGTTTGATAAATCTTTTCAATTGTCACACAATTCTTTAGGGTGAGAATTATTTTACTGCAAATAAAGTGTTCAATGTATCAAACCTTGCTAAATGTTTCACTACAATCCAGCTGTTGAGTTATTAATATATACCATAGGCTAATTGCTTTTCGACAAAACAATTTATCTGACTGTAAAATAATTATAAATACAGTGGCGCCTGCGTGTGGGTTCCCCGTGCACACGGTTTCTTTCGCGTGCAACACGAACGCTACACGCTTCACGGTTCCACTCGATTAACCGTGTAGCCAATCAGAACTATGAATAAAACGTGTATCGTGCAGAACCGGGTATAACCGTGCAGCCAATCAAATAAGCACACTAACCGTGCAGCCAATCAACATCGAGATGATGTAGTCGGACATGTCAGGCAGATACAAATATGATTTACATCTGACAACGATTATATTTGATAAAGTATGCCGAACTAAATGCCTTTGGTAAGAATTGGTAAGTGCTTCGGCAAATATATTCCATCTGTCTTGCAAAACAGAATAAATCAAGTGATGACATTGCTACATCTTTATAAAAGGCTACCAGTCACCTGGTCACCTCGTACCTTAGTCAACTCGTACCTTAGGAGAGTAAAGGAAAGTCTGTGTATACGTACATTTTATAAATTTCACTTAGATTTTCAAATGATAATTCTCATAACTATATAAATATTTTTAAATACCTATATTTCGTTTCTTTGTCATGAAATTTATTCCACTTTCCAGTCTAACAGGATATTTGAAAAATTTCGACTTCGAAGGTAAACCGATTCTATATAGGCTGATATTTTATAGTTGTCCACCTTCAGTGACAGTTATAGCGTAATTTATTTAGCGTTTCAGTGTGACCCCTTTAACAGATCTGAAACTGTATTTTATAACTGTCACACCTCTACGCCTAATTTTAACGTGACCCATAATAGGCGGAAAGTGTAGTTTCAATATTGGGTATGTTACCTGCGCACAATACACAGTTAACCTAGTTCAAATAATAATTTTCCGCTTTAAGATGAAGAATTAAATATGTTTTTAAATGAAAACTTAAGATTTTGTGAAAATTCTCACCACTTTATTAAAATCTGAATGTTGAAACCTAAACATGCAAGTTTACACATACAGCATGATATGCCATTTATTTTTATATTTCTCCTGATTGATACAAGTGTGTAAATAGGAAAACGTAACTTTGAATTGAGTTAGTATCATTTTAAACTTAATCCTATCATGTTAAATCATAAATACATTCAAATATTGGATTTTATTGCGTTTATAAGTGCCCAACAGAATTTTGTTGGGTATGTGTTCCCAGCTATTTGCACATCAAAGTGAGACGTAGAAGGCGGACAGCTGTAAAATGTCAACCTGTAAAATTGGTTTGCCTGCGAAGTGGAAATTGTGAGACTATGACAGTTATAAAATATCAGATCTGTGGAAGGGGTCGCACTGAAACTCCAAATTAATTAGGCTATAAATTTATTCCAGCGATACAACTTTTGTGCACATTAGCATTGTTGTACCTCATTGATAAATACAGTGAAAGCAGCAGAAATGCTTACTTGATATTTTTCTCAGATTCGCCGTGACATCATACTGACCAGCTAACCAATCAGATTATTAGGTCGCTTTCATTTCTCCATTCGGTAAAAGGTGAAAACTCGGTCTTTACCATTCATGACTCATATGCACGTTTAACTTTATCTTAAATGAAAAGCTTTTAAAAACATAGAATTAAAGGTATTGGGAGATCGTCGTCTTCTTTCATTTCTAATCTTGGTTATTGTATTATTCAAACTTAAATAAATGGAGACCAGTGATGACAGCCGAGGAATCACCTTTCCGGGCGAATGTAAATTATTTACCAGTACCCGGATGTGGGAAGCCAAGAATACAAGCAATTAATCTTTTATTTCATTGCAACTGTGCTTTTATTCATTGGAAACTGTAAACATGTCCGTCTTTCTTATTTATATCATGGCTACTGCATATTTGTATAGGAAAACACTGTACTGCTTAGACTGCATGTGCTCTATCTGTAATATAGAACATGATCTATCTGAATTAGAGAATACTTCAGATTTTTTTTTATTGTCTAGATTTTTGTTTTACAATATTAATTTTGGAAAAGTCTTAATCAGCCGGTCAAAAATAAAATAAAAAACAAATACACTTAAATGCTCCGGTATATATCAGTGTTCCCACTCAGTATTTTTTCAAAGGCATACTTATCCCGTGGACACAAAAAGTGGGGGTAAATCTCAATTTTTGGGGTATGAAAATTATAAGATAGACAAGAGCTGACCGTTGAAAATATTTACAACCCGCGACAACCACTTGTTCTGAAATTGTTTCGGGTACTTTTTCCGCCTTTTAACTTTTCTACTCGTAGTTGTGTCAGTACTCGTGGATGGCAACTCTTCACTTTTGTTGGGCATCATTTATTTTATTCGTTGCGAAGCCAAACACAATGCTTTGACTGCGACATTTTTGCAGACGAAGCTCGGATCATTAGATTGGTCACACTTTTAAAGTGCAAATATTATTTCCCAGAGCATTATAATAAAATACGCAACCCGTCTACATTTCATAACGGCAATGGTAAATCATCAGCAGTAACTGTTATGCCGATCAATTTGCCGAGAAAGTAGAATTTCCATGATCTATCTTTAGAACATACTGGGGGATTCAAGCTGAACCTATTCGTCCTCGGCATTTTGTATGCGTGCCATCTCACACATGGTGAAAAAAATGTGATTTACATAATAATTCACGAGAGTGGGAACACTGTAGGCTGCAGAACACTTAAAAAAGCAAACAAGTACATGTATTGATTTTTTTTTCAGTGAAAAAGATTGAGGCCTCTACCACACAATTTTGTTAAAGCGACTGCACTCCAGATGGCCAAATGACTTTAAAAAAATAAAATTTCAAATTTCAAGAAAATCAGTGTTGCATTAAATTTTGTATGTTGGGCATTGAAATCTGACCACTGACATATTTTATAGCTAAAAAAACGCTGAATAAATACTGTTTTTGATATATTTCCTATCACGAATTTTACCCCGTGACTAACGGGGTAAGTTTAAAAATATCATGTTTATTTTTATCTGAATCGTCACATGATATTGTGGAGTCATCACATGACATCGCGCATGACTGTTTGCACATGCAGAGATTAACGTCATTTAAACATTTCACAAAAGTTACAACATTTTTCATACATCATACGTCGATTTAATCGATGATACAGCCTATACACTTACCTCTTCAATATTCGATGCTGAAGACTCTGCCATTTTGTTTTGTTTACATCTAAATACAACGATCACGTGATCGTTTCAAACTGCCCGCGTGACGGAATACCTGCTATTTTTAAACGGGAAACCCATTCTCCGGGAAG
The DNA here is from genome assembly GCA_022818135.1 of Saxidomus purpurata. Lineage (NCBI taxonomy): Eukaryota > Metazoa > Mollusca > Bivalvia > Venerida > Veneridae > Saxidomus > Saxidomus purpurata. The sequence goes on from JAFMSR010000019.1 coordinate 9,172,002, forward strand.
ATGAAAAACAACAGCAAAAGCTTTTATTTCTTAAAAACAATTCGTTTTTGACCATTATTAGACTTTAAAAACACAAAGGATTTATTATTTTGGGGGTTATCTGGAGTGCAGTCGCTTTAAGTCACATGATATTATGTCACACATTGTAGGGCATGAGAGCTGTCAATCAAGCTTCAAGCTTTCTTCAAAATTGAGCTAAAATAGATAAGTATAAACTAACTAACTAGTAACTAACATGCCATGATACAAATCAGATAGAGTAACTGTTGGCTTGAATAATTACGTCATTTCTCAGAGGCATAGCCTCCTCGAAATAATATGATTATTCTCGCCAACAGTACTCTATCTAATACTTAAAACAGCAAGGCTTTTCATCAGGAATTTCGTAAAGGCCTTGGCCTTTCAATTGGGAAATTTATGCGAGATAAAAGTCCATTTTGGGAAAAGATTTACAATAATATTTTTCGTTATGCGACATTGACAACCGGAAGTCGAAATAAATTTACCTCCCCTGAGACATGGACTAAAATTCAGGCCCAGAATCGGATTAGACTGGTAATGCATAACACGCAGTACTGTGCGCTGTTATGTGATAGTGCAACGAAAAATCGATACCACACAGATGCTTCCTCCAGAAATGCAGCAATCATGTAAACAAACTTCGGGAAAACTTACTATGCTGCATTTTGGGTAGTTGCTCTGCCATAGTTGGGAAAGAATACTATATTTTTGGATTGGGAAGTGGCCGAATATCGACTAGGTACTCTTGAATTTTTAATAACAAAACTGGGAATTCAACGTAAAAAACAAAGATTTTTTTGTAACTTGCCAACGCCCCTATACAGATCATCAAAAGTGTGCGGCCTGACTAGTTCATTTAGTGTCTTTGAAGATATGCTTTACTGTAGTGCCCGAAACACTAGTCTAAAATGCGCCTTTACGCGTTTAAGTATAAAACTGAAACTAATCAGCAAATTAACTTTACAGAGGCGCTTAAGTCTTGTAGATGTCTTTTTGAAATATAACAACATATTTTTATGCTTTAAACATGTTGTAATTGTTGTATTTTATTAGATTTTATGCGTGGTTAGAAAATGGTACGAAAATGTGCACATTTTGCCAAAGTCGGTTCGCACCTGGGTACGAATAACTAAAAAATCACATTATAGATCATACATCATGGCATCTGTGGCCGAGTGGTTAAGGTCACTGACTGATGATCACTTGTCCCTCACCGCTGTAGGTTCGTGCCCTACTTTGGTCAAGTTCTTTTATGTCTGGAAACTATCTAGGTTCTACCCAGGAGCCTGCTCGTGACTGAAATAATGCCTGAATTGGCACTTAGGGTCTTCCTCCTCCATGAAAGCTGGAAGTTGCTATCATGACCTTAGCTGTTGATTGTGACATTAAATCCAAATCAATCGATTGGCACAACCCTGTTTAGTTTAGATATATAAACATGTATAGCACTGCCTAGTTGATTCCTTATCAAGACCCCTGTTTCAAAATTGACCATGATTTTACATCAGCTTAATATACTGGGAGGGGAAAATCTTCATGGCCTTGTGGACCTTTACCAAGATTGTGAAGATGACGAAACCCAGATCCAAATTGACCCTGTATTGGGGTCACTTTACTGTACATAGGTTTTAATATGAATTCTTTAATGATTGTCTTCAGTGGACCGTAGTGATAGCCAGTCAAACAGTATAGGGCCATATCTTTGCTATTGAAAACAAAAACATGCACAATGATTTCATGCAAATCTATGAGATTAGTTGACAACAATATTATTTGTTCAAAGGGATAACAAGAACTGAATAGCCAAGAGTGCAGATCATGATCAATTAAGCAAGGTGATCAGTCGCAAATGCAGGATCAATTGTTGCTCAGCAGTGCAAGGGTTAATTTACAATTTTGCTAAAGAATGAAAATATCACTAACATTTGTAGCTCCACTGGACAAAGTCCTTTGTCCAGTGGACAAAGTCCTTTGTCCAGCAGAGGTCATGTCATGATCATGATGATGGTGGTTTGTCCGTTTTCTGTCTGTCTGTAAACTTTACCTCAATATTCTACAGGTCACAAACTGAAACACTAATCAATCCATATATAATTACTATCTTAAGTTTTTCACATCCCATTTTCTAAAATCAGTCTACTGTCAAAGACATAATCAGGTTTAGAAAAATACTTTCTCAGCAAGTATAAATAATTGTAAATTTCATTTTTAGCTCGACTATTCGAAGAATAAGGAGGCTATTGCACTCGCCTCGGCGTCTGCGTTGGTTAAAGTTTTTTATAAAGTCAAATATCTTGAATACTATCAAAGGTATTGACTTGAAACTCAAAATATATGTTAACCATCAACATTTACACCAGAGGAAACAATCCCCATAACTCTGTTTTGATTTTTGACAGATTTATGCCCATTTTTAACTTAGAATTTTTGGGAAAAGATTTTATAAAGTCAAATATTTTGAATACTTATAAAGGTATTGACTTGAAACTCAAAGTATGTGTCCACCATCAACATCTTCACCTGAGGAAACAATCCCCATAACTCTGTTTTGATTTTTGTTAGATTTATGCCCCTTTTAACTTAGAATTTTTTGTGAAAGATTTTTATAAAGTTGAATATCTTGAATACTTTCAAACCTATGGACTTGAAACTTGAAATGTATGTTTACTATCAACATCTTCACCAATGTTTTTTTTATTTTTGACATATTTATGCCCCTTTTTAACTTGGAATTTTGTCACAGTTTTTACCAGACTATTGTATGGAAATACTCTAAATGGCTTACTTTAATTTGAAATACCATTGAATAATTATGCGGTCATGCTTTTTTAATTTTATACATATCAAGTTTGAAACATTACAAAGTTATGCATGATCAAATATACAAGGTCATGTATTTCTTTGAAATTATCCCCCTCTTCTCACCCCAGTTGGCTTACAGAATCCAGAGTGAGGCTTTGCATGTAATGTACATTTACAAAGGTCTTTGAACAAGTTTCATATCTTTGACCTTAATTCTTATAGACAATTACACATTACACCAGTCCTGTTCTTAGACAAAAAAACCCATTTTACCCACAAGCTTTCGAATAGTCGAGCGTGCTGTCATGAGACAGCTGTTGTTAATGTAACATTTAGATGTCATGAATACAATTTAACAACACTAGGTCTGATAAGACCCTGCATAATTACTGGTATGTGTCTAAATACTTTTTTTCATGCGACAACAGTATTTACAGCACTTTATTTAGGATTTACTTAAATATTTCACATTATACAGCAAGTTTTCATAACAATTCAAATAAATGTATTTATATTATATCAAACAGACTCTTTGCAAAACTAATTCTTATTTAGATAATTGTGTGACAGTTGTGGAAGGTTTTTGGGAATTATGTATTTGTTACCAAAATATAACACAAAATGCAGATTTGTATTCTTACCAATCAGTTGAACTCTAAAAAAGATTAAGTTCTTTGAAAATTACTTTCTATAACAGAAATGTTACAGTACTTGGTTAATGATTAGTTAAGAGTATGTATCTCTACAAAAGTCTAAAATGAAAAAGAAAGTTAATTTTAAGAAGTGCACAGGTTTATTTTTTTATCAGGCTGTAGCAAATTTGTTAGTTTATATCACTCAAAACTGTAGGTTAATGTTTCATTTGAATGCATTTACTGCAATAAATGAATACCATTAAACATGATTAAGTTATTGTCTATCAAGTACTAGTATTTACCTACATGACCTTTGAAAATTTCAGTTTTAAAAGCTATGCATGGCATAGATCTATTAAGACTATTGGGCTTCATGTTAAAATTTTAAAAGCATTAGTTTAATTATCAATACTTATCTTAATTTTTTGGCAAATTTATTTGAAGTTCAGTTACCAACTTTTATAAATTTATTGTACATGTTGTAACAGTAGCTGAGACAAAAGCTAGTCCATCACTGATGTCTTAGGAACCATGTGGTCACATTACATAATATTATGCAATATTATGCAATGTTTTCATAAGCTACATTTTTCAACAGGACAGTATTGCCTTTGGCAATATACAAGGGTCATAAAACACTACACTGATTGGCTTGGGTCACTAAGTTTGTATATGTGCACATCATAATTATGAGATAAATTACTATTATTGAATGGTTTCTGATATACTGATCTGTTATATCCAAGATTGTATTACTGTCATCAAAAGTTATATCAATGACTTAGATACTGACATATACAAAATCATTAAATGTTATGATGTTCAATTTGGCTTTAGAACAAATTAAGAAAAAAGTACTTTAATCCTTACTGTATGACTGATTCAATCTTTCCATTTCTCTGTAAGAAATGAGTTAAAAGCTTGACCATTAAGACAATTAGGGATTACATTATCCTTTAAAAGTTCACTTGTCGTTAGGGGTGTAGCTGTTTATATTAGTAGTTATCAAAATCATTATCTAATTTAGTTAATTATCATGACTGAAATAGTATAAAGCCTATAATATAGACAGTGTAGAGAGAAAATGTCAAAACTTCCTTGATTTATGTAGACTGGGATACAAGTTTATTTGTTAATTACTCATTAGCCTACTCAAAGCTTTGTTGAATGTGTTCCATGAAAGTGATTATAAATATGTATGAAATAATTAATATTTTTTCATTTTTGTTTTCAGACCATAGATATGTGTCACAAGCTTGGCATTCCACTGTCACAGACGGCAATGTACAACAAAAAGGAATAAACTGCTGTCTTCCATGAGAAAGAAAACACCCCCTCTAAAGAAGGTCACTTTTAATAATCAAATTTCAAACAAATTGAAGAATTCTTGCTGTTTTGTAATTTGATTGCCATTAAACAACTACCTACTTCTAAGTAATTTTAGTGAAAAGAATTAACAATTTTCCATAAGATTTTTGTGCCAACTAATTAAATCACACTTAAAGATGTATCAGGGCCTTCAGATTGCTCAATATTTTGAATATATATATATATATGCTGGTTGGCCCAGTTTTCGTGGTAATAAGAACCCTTTATAACACTACGGAGTACGAAAAAATAAACAAAGAAACAACCAAGGTAAAAATAGAAGCAAGAACATCTAACATTTAAAATATGACTTATTTTGTTTATGCTGATTGTCGCATTGTTAACGCAGCTTCCAAAATATAAAGTGTGTTGACCTTTGACGTCACAGGAATATATGCACCAGAATTCGTGGGTCGACCAAAAAGTTACATTGCAACAGAAGTGTCCCATATATGATATTTCAGAATCTCGTTTAAAATTATATTTTTATGTCTTGTGAATCAATATCAGTTGATTATATATAAACAAACAGTCAACTATTCCTTCAATAACGGTTTTAAAAAAACAATCATTTCGATAATAAAAAAATGTTCAGACTCGCTTTGGGAGTACCTGAAGCAACACTTTAGGCATAAGAACACCAAATTTTCGTAACGGATATCAACGGAAAACATCAACTGGAACATATTTACAGTTTGGTTTACTTAAGTTGTTTTATTTAATGAGAGCAATGGGGACAGGAAAAAATGTCTAAATACCACGAATTCTGGACCTACCACGAATACTGGGCCCAACAAATACATGTATGAAAAATTACTTTCATCAGATAATTCTTTTTTCTACAGATCACACTATTGCTGATGTAATGACTGGATATATTTTTGAGAAAACATTGGAGCCTTTTGGGATTAACTTCCAGCAAAGATTGCATCCTTTGATGGGTACAGATAAACAGAAGGCAAATTGGTTAAAACAGGAAATGACATGTATGTGAAAATAACATGCCATTGAAATACTGTAAAGTCGTGTTTGAGCAACTAAATTTTTTTTAGTTACATGATGTGCTGGAGTTTATGAAAATGAGAAGTCAATATATTATGACTTTTTGTGTTGAAAAAAAAAAAAAACAACAGTAAAATGGTGTAAAAGAAATCTTGTTGGAGGTCATGAATGGATAGTCACACTAGAGAATGATTGTGAAAGGCCACCTAACAGATGACTTCAGCTGCACACCATGATTATCTTAGAGCACAAAGATGAAGAAAAACATGAGAAATTACCTTTTGAAAGGTTGATTGGCTACACAAAATACAGTTTGTAGCTCTGGCACAATCATGTTAGTGTATGTGATAAGTGTTTTGTAACCTGGGCAACTAGAATATCAGTGCTGACTTAGTAGTATGTAGCATTAATTTTTAAACAACATCCTAAGCAATAGTCATAATTATATGCAAGTCATTATTATGTGCAAATAATGGTAAAATATATGAAAGCTAACATGATAACGAGACAAAGTGATCAAAGAAAGTGAATTGAATGAATGGAAACACATGAAAGCAAAAAGGCTGATATTCATGAAAATATGTGCCATACTGCAAACTGTGGTGGAGAAATCCATATGAAACTTCTGTCGGTATGCATTCTTAGGGATGCATCCTGAATTATAATACATATAGAGAGAACAGCTGTAGAAATGGTGTTTAAACAATAGTACACACAAGCAGAATTGTTATTTTTGAATGACAGGGAGTAAATATAGAAAAAAAATAGTTTAGTAGGCCAAAACGTTTGTATAACATGGGTGAAGCAAACAGAAAATATGTTTTCAACATTTCTTTTTATCTCAATAGTAGGGATGAAATTTGTTGAGGTCATCATAAGATTACTAAACTGCTTAAAGTCCCAGGATCACATTGATTTACTGATAAAGAAAAATATATTTATTGATAGGATGCTGATAGAAGTAAAGAACCATGTTTTATTCACTCTAAAACTATGTTGACAAATGTCATTTTCATGAAAAGTTGCCAGAAAGCCTTAATTATTAGCTCACCTGGCTCAAAGAGCCAGTAAGACATCTTTATTGGTAAAATAAGAGCTACTAATAGTACTTGTAATTGTTATCCTGGGAGTTTAAGCTGTATATTATAGTTTCATTTTAAACAGTTAAATGAACAGAAAATGACAGACAACAGTTAAATTCGGTTTATAATAATTAGGAAGGGGAGTTTTTGCCTTATGTCCGTTGTGTATTGAATAGAGGCTGCATTTTTCACTGGATCTTCATGGAACTTGGTCACAATGAATACCTTAAAGGTGGTCAATCAAGCAACATTTGATGACAATTTTTACTTTTTGTATATTCTGTTAGAGATTTATTCAAGGAAGAAAATGACCCATTACATATCTAGTTAGATCCCTATTAGAAATTTACATTTTTAGTTCACCTGGCTACGCCAGGGTGAGCTTTTCTGATTGATGATTGTCCGTCGTCCGTCAACATTTTGATTCAAATGACATCTCCTCTGAAACCACTAGGCCAATGTTGATAAAACTATAGGAATGTTCCTTGCATGAAGCTCTACCAAAATTGTTCCATTCCATGCAGAACTCTGGTTGCTATGGCAAAAAATAGGAAAAACTTTAAAAATCTTCTTCTCTAAAACCACAAGGAGCTTAGATAATTGGCATGTAGCATTTTCTAGTGGACCACTACCAAGATTGTTCAAATTATGACCCCCGGGTCAAAATTGACCCCCGAGGGGGTGGTCATCTTAGTTTTGCATAGGCTTATATAGGAAAAACTTTAAAAACATTCTTCTCTGAAACCAGAAGGCCTAGAGCTTAGATATTTGGCATGTAGCATTGGCTAGTGGACCTCTACCAAGATTGTTCAAATTATGACCCCCGGATCAAAATTGACCCCACACGGGGGGTCACTTAGTTTTACATCTATATATAGGCTTATATAGGAAAAACTTTTAAAATCTTTTTCTCTGTAACCACATGGCCTAGGGCTTAGATATTTGGCAGGTAGCATTGCGTAGTAGACCTCTTCAAAGTTTGTTCAAATTATGCCCCTGGGGTCAAAATTGACCTTGCAGGGGGAGGGGGGCTCACTTGTTTAACAAAGACGTATAAAGGAAAACCTATTTTGTATATAACATTATCTAGTGATCTTCCACCAGGCAAGTGGACTTGTACAAAGGTGAGCGATATAGGGCCATCTTGGCCCTCTTGTATTAATTTTTATAAAATTTTGTTATTACTCCCCTATAATATGAAAGTATTTAAAAAGTTGAGTATTTCTTTTTCAATATAATTTCTACTTTTACATTTGCATTGAATAAATATACAAATATTTTAACATTCTGAACCAAAACGCAAGTTTTAAAACTACGTGTAGCCTCTGAATTCATTTATTTCCAATCTATCTTGGTAGGTAAAGGGAGGTAATAATAATTTTTCAAACTTGCATTTCTAATGAATTCCATCTAAATATATAATTGTTAATGCAAATATTTTACAAATATAATACAATAGGTCTTATATTTATACTTTCCTTAGGCAAAGTATGTGTATCAAATTTGAACTTATGATAAAATAACTCTATCTTGGATGGGCAACCAGGATGGGAAAATCAAATTTTATAAAAAAAACCTCAAGTGAAAATCTTACTTGAATTAAGTGCAAAGTGAACATAAATGAGTGTAAATGATCAGATGTTAAAGTTTCAAACAAATCTGTTACATGTCATAAATCTGATTATCCACCTTTAATACAATCTAGGTCATGTTTGAATATGGATCTTCTGGGGTCAAAAACTAGATCACAGGGTCAAATATAGGAAAACCTTGTGTACGAAATATTGGTTGCAATTTTATATTGGATCTTGATGTAACTTTGTCAGTATTAGAGGCGTTATGATTCATCGCGGTTCACGATACACTGCGGTTTCTTTTACTTTTGCAGTTCACTTCAAAACATTATCAAAATTTGGTCTGTACAGTACGGCACAGTATTAATTTTACTGTTGGTTTTCAGTGTAAAAGGAAGTTAACCCTCTGAAGAGCTCAAATAAATTTTTGTTGTTACCAGCCAGGGGTGTAAGTTGTAACTTGTTTAGGTAATTTTGAAAATAACTACAGTAAGTGATAATTGAAACATTTTGTCAATAAAATTGCTTCCCTTTGCTGAAAGAAATAACTCCCTTGAAAGTAGAGGTGACCAAAATAATGGGAATTTCTGAAAACTTGTACAGGTAACAATTCAACATTTCAGTTTTTCCTGAATTTCTTCATTACAAGCAGATTACCTCAGCAAATACCTTTAGATAAGAGAGAGAAATGCAAGTTCTTTCTTTATAGCTAACAGTAATGACTTTTCAGTTAGACATAATGGATTTATTGGCAAAATTGTCTTAGAGATGACCTGAAGAATGCCCTACTTCAGACGGTTTTGTTGTGGCAGAAGTTATTTTAGTGGATGATGAGTAAAAGATAAACATAACTTGTAGAAATTATTTTCAAAATAACTAAAACAAGTTACAACCCTGACTGGTTATGGTGATTTTCAGACAGGTGCTTCCCAACCTATATAAAAGGAAATTGACATTTCACTTTTTTGTATTACAAGTTTAGAACAGTAAATTGTCAATGTTACTTATATGAATTAAATTATATTACATAAATATAACAACTGTTATTTTCATTGACTATATTCAGTTGTAAGCACTAATTTACAATTTGACTCGTTTTCACGAAGCTATTCATAGACTTTGGTCCATGGCTCAAAAATATTTTGCATCCCACATACATGTACTTGTCGCAGTGATGAATAGAGGGGCTTTTGCAACATGTATGTCAATGCTCCTGAAGGAACTTTGAAAGGCACATTAAAAGTTTGGTCCACATCTTGATACTGTGAGACACCACTTTTGGGGCATTTGTTACTTTCCATTGACAGCTCTAACGACTTGTTTTCTAAATATTTTTATTAACATCGCACTAATGGATTTGAATATTTTCCACTGCAAAAACCTTAAGTCAGAGATAGGGCATATCCCCCCTGCACATCTTTTGAGGCTAGGCACTTGGAAAATATCCGCTGTATTATTCAATTCATTCCTCAGTTCACTGGTGCTTGGAGGTGGCAGTTTGTGATTAAATGGAGGTGGCGGTCCTTGCCAATTAATGTGTATTGTATGCCCTAATGGTTAAAAGAAAAGGAAAAAAGCCATGATCTTGTCTCTTATTAACTTTATGTAATAGACATTTTGTAAATTTTAAAGAAGACTACCATTTGCAATGAATGCACTGATAAATTTAATACAATGGACTGTACCAATATGTAATTTCTGTATAGACATTAAAGCCCCTGGATCACTTAAAATGTACTGATACAGTTACATAAATTTATTGATAGGATAATGATAGAATCATGTTCTATTCACTCTAAAACAATGACGTTGACATAATTATGCATTTCTTTTGTATTCAAGTAGTTTCTTTCAGAAAAAGAGTTGCCATTTGCAAAAGCATTGAAAAAAATACTGCACTATGTTTCTGATATGTACTTATCGATTTAAAAAGCAAAGTTAGGAATGGTTTTGGCACAAATAAAGGTCTTTTCTGTCAGCAAGATATCTTTCTTGATAAAATGAAAGCTACTTGTAAATGTGATCCTGGGACTTTAAACATGACTTATTCTTGAAAATGTGTCACTCTACAATTTCAAGGCTTGTACTACAGTTGTATTTTGAAATATGAAGTGTACACTCGATTAAATGAAGCATCAGTACTGATGGACTAAGAACATCATTTAGTTAAAACTTATTTAATTCACTCTGATTGTGGAACAAATTCTTGCAATGTATATCATCTACTCATGATGACTGTTCCCGTGTGTTCTGACCAGCACTCACACCGATAGAATATTCTTTTCATCATCATTTTAATCATGAGATGTTTCATATTTCCTCACTCAAGTCAAACTAGAAAAAATTATTAGGCCACTTCTCTATTTCAGTAAGTTATATTCAATGCTCTAAAGCTGTAGTCTCTATCTAACTCCATCAGATTCTTATTCATTGTCCGAGTCCGCCACGCAACTAATGCAAAATTTGCCTGAACATGACTAACTAGATTGATCTATGGTCTTCTGCCACCCAGTCGCACACAAATACTGCAGCACCAAAGACATCAAAATATATACTGTGATTGTTTTCTAGGAAAACTGCATGGCGAAACTCTCGTATTCAGTGTCACTGTGTAGTTTTTCAGCTCATGGTCAGAATTATTGCTCTTTTGCTATAAGCAGGAAATGGTCAGCTCTTTCTAAACTCCTACCTGCTCTGCCAGCCTCCTTTAAAAGGAATGTCTCAGGACTGGCAAGTGGCAACGTTAACAAAATGATTAAAAAATCCAGGTAGTATTCATTATATATATATACATGTAACAGTACTTATGATATACACTGCAGTTCATTCTGTACATCCTGCTTTCGATTACATTAAGTGAGCGAAAAACATGAGCATGCTGCAAAGTGCATATAAAATGAGTAGTCCATACTTCTGCACAGTTGTAAATTATTTAAGAAATATTTTGTGTATTGGAAGTTTTTGTTCTATGACCAAAGGATTTTTCAGCAACCACTCGAACACTACTTTCTCTTTCACAGTAGATTTCTAAATTTTAACACTGAACTTTCTAATCTTTATTTGATCAAGGCTTTTAATATAAAGTTATTCAGACAGTGCCTGACACAAATTTGATCACTTGTTTTCTTGACAAATCTGCTGACTGTGGCACTATGGACAATAGCTAGTACATCTGAGCACTGGGGAAGCGACTCGCAGTTTCCGATTGGATCAATCATCATGTTGGACTAATATCTTTCTTTCCTGAAATTAAGATAGGATGAAAATTAGCATGTTGTAAGTAGAGATTTATGCACTTGATCATGCCGACATTGATTACCTTACGCTGGTTAATCTCTTTAAAAAAATTGCATTTTAAAGTGTAAGCTATGACATAAACCGGCAAACTTTTGACGCATTTTACTAATTTAATAGCTATCACTGTACATTATGGAAACTAACAGCAATTAGTTCAGACAGTTTCCTTATTCTTTTATTGCACAGGTGACTTAGTATATAAAGCAATTCATATAAAATTACATAATTGTTTTTATTACTACAAACACAATTCAAACTCTTTAATATAACCAGGCGGCATTTTTTTTATACACCAGACTGGCCGACAAGACTTAGTGGCAGAGACCTTAATAAATAACAATTGTAATGTTGTATTTTTGTCGAGACGTGTCAATCTAATTAACAATGTGTAAAATGAGTAGTTCATTTCACTCGCGGTACAGGTATTTTGAACTGCGGTACACATTAGCCAGGCCCTGTTTTACAAACTACCAGTATATTGTTGCAACACAATTGGAATCACTTTTATCCTGATAAGGCCGCATCTTACAACATTTGGCACCTTTGACATAGAAGAGGTTTGATTATATTTATATATAGCCAAGTGATGGGTAAACCGCACATTTTACGAGTATATGTTGCCTTCAGGAGTAACCTGTCAGATGTGTAAACTGTATTCTCAAAGAATTAAGACATTAAAATAGTCACAAAAAATAAAGACGGACATAGCCCTTGAAAAAGTTTCAAAAGTTGGCCCTGTTAGTTCAATCGGTAGTGAATGAGACTTGTAATCTCAGGGTTGTGGGTTTGATTCCCGGGGCTGACCAACTAAAATTACTCTCGAAACAATCTTTCGGATGTGACTTAAAACTGAGGTTCCATTATGTAATACACCTGGCATGTAAAAGAACCTAGTGTCTCTGGAATTGGGACACTTTCTGTATCTTGCACTATCCTCCAAAAACTTAAAATAACTAACCTCTTCTGGGGGCGTTGGTTGTATGGATTATCTAGTACCAACGATAAAACTCTAATTAAAAAAACGGTTCGGATCGTTACAGTTTAGTTAAGTTTATGCTAATTTATTTTAGCTTGATTGTGAAGAAAGCTTGCAGCTTATCGAGTCACTCTTGAGTCCACTTCCTGGAAAAACCAGTACTGGTGTCATATGAGGAGGTACGGTCGTGACCCCAATGGGGCTCGAACCCGCAACCTCTGGGATGAGTGGCCGACACTTTAACCTCTACACCACCGCTCCCCTTGTTACTGTGAAGTGTCCAAGGTTACTTCTTAGTGGTCCGACAGTGTTTCTCATCGGAATATAAAATATAAGTTTGCCAGTACTGAAGTCCTATTAAAGTATTGTGTGAAAGAATTAAAAAAAATTAATGTCATTTATAAATACAAATGTGGGCTCCTGCTGGAGTCAAGCCACTAAACAAAAAATTGCAAAAGTAACATTAACTTCTTTTATTGATGACATGCCCACCACTATAGTGCATGTCACCTCTGTGCAACCGTAAATATCTCCTGTCACATATTATGTAACTTACCACCGAGTCTGAACAACAGTATCAGCTCGGCACAGAGGTTTTGTCTAGCGTATATAACTGGTATATGGGCTGATGTTTTCATTTTAAAAAATTTGTCTATTTTCCATACTTCTTTGGATAAAATCTAAACATGCCGATTACCGACTTCCTTTTGCACCGGCGAGGTTGATTGGATGATAAGAAGACTATTGGCGAAAAATGCAGGTGATTGATTGAAATATGCTGGAATTGACCAGGTGTTATCCAGCGCAAGACATGTAGCCCAATGATATGTGCTTGCACGTTTCACGTTTAGCGACTACATGTTGGGCATGCGCACTAGCAATTGCACGGTTTCCTACGCGCTGCACGATGGGCATGCGCACTAGCAATTGCACGGTTCTACACGCTGCACGCTGGGCATGCGCAGTAACATACCGTGCAACACGATCGTGTCCGACACGCGTGCAACACGCTTTTACACGCAAACACGGGGAACCTACACGCAGGCGCCACTGTATAGCAAATAAATGTGAGTGACCTATACTTATTTTCGGATTCTTTAGAAAATTTACAGTAAAAAATATGTTATCAAGGTTCGGGGTCATCGCTGGTATTAAGTCATTGGTATATACATATATATGAGTGAGTCCACATCGTTGCCATATATCATGTCTTATTTCTAGATGTGCCTTCATTTTATGTGCATCTTTGTAACTGTTCTCTATACTAATATTTATAGTCATTTTAGATCACATTTAAGCTACGCCCGATTCACAGTGCAAATTATCAGATATACAGAACATTGTTTTTTATAGCCATAAAACATGAATGAATTACAGGAAATACCCCTGGTATATCAACCCGGGAGCCAACTGCACAGGAAGAAGAAGAAAAATACATCACTAAGTTATTAAATTTCTGTTTATTTCAGATTTGAAAATGTATTGACCAACCCGTTCATAGCACGGAGATTCAGACTTCCAAATCCAAAATAATCACCGTTTATTATTTTGAAGCGAAAGGTAACGCATTGTCATCAATGTATCTATATGAATTTTGTTTTTGTTTTATTAGTTCTGGGAGGTCATCTCAGACGAGCATGGTATTGACCCCACTGGTACCTACCACGGGGACTCGGACCTGCAACTTGAAAGAATCAACGTTTACTATTGCGAAGCAAGTGGTTAGTCAGTTTGAATTAGCTCCATACTTGCTTTCTTTGGCTTGAATTTTAACTTTAATTTGCTATCATATCGCTTGCCCCTTTCGAACCCAATGTGTACCTCGATCCTCGTGAGGTTTTTTTAACGACGAGTTTTTCAGCATCTTTTCCCCTTTTGTCTTTCTTTCGGGTCTATTCTATTATCGATATCTTTCAGTCTTTTTTTTGCTGTGGAAGTTTTTAATCTAATCAGACTGTAACTTCTCTGCATATATTCTCTTTAAGGAATGTAACAAAACAAAAATGCAATTTGTATGGAAAAAATCTTCGTGTCAGCAAGTGTCGTCACGCAAATCATGTATAAATGTTGAATTCAAAGCCGAGTTCGGAAATATTGTGCTAAGAATAGATCATTGGTAAACCCACAACAAAGCTCGTATTTAACTTAAATTTTGAGGGTATTGATCAAATTTAAGTTTCAGTTAATAAATTATTGACTAATTGCAGGATTTAATTTACTTTAATCTAACGGTACGGGTGAAACCATAACTGTAAGTATCGCGTCTCAAACGAAGTCCGTTATATCGATCTAGTCACAATATCGATCTATCCGGTAATCTCACGATAGTTTTTAAGAGCACCACCTACCGGCATTTTACGGCATCATCGTGTACTTTAACTTTCCCGAAAGTCCAAAATATCCGAAAAAGCATGTTCACAGTCCAACAATATTTATTTAGTTGTCTAAACGTTGCCGATTCTTTAACCAGGTTTAACATTTGTTGACATATCTATACTTGTAAATTATACAAAAAAAGTATAAAAGCTGTGCCATTTCTGGAAACAATACACTAAAGCTTTCATTTCTGTAATTTATTAGTGGGCTTACATTAAGTAGATCGATATAGGGACGTTCCAGACTACCAGTTATATCGCGCAACCTTGCATAGTACTATATATTTATATGGTCGCGACTAGCTGGCCTCGGGTGGAAGAGGGAGGACCATCAATATAGAGAATATTATTGATATTTCAAGCAATTTGCCGAGGACTTAACAACCTACATCTTTTCTACCTCCCTGTTATCATACCAACTGGATCGTTAGTATTGGAGGTTAAAGGTCTCAGACGTTAGGACAGACGATCACAGACTAAATAAAGACGACATCGTCAGTTATTATTTCACACTCAGCCCCTTTTTAAGCAGAATATCGCGTGCCCGATCATATATGTCTAGTAAAAACGTCCGCGAAATGTATTCTTAGTACATGTAGCAAACACACAAGTAAATTCTATATCAGCTTGTCGTATATTATGG
Source organism: Saxidomus purpurata (assembly GCA_022818135.1). Lineage (NCBI taxonomy): Eukaryota > Metazoa > Mollusca > Bivalvia > Venerida > Veneridae > Saxidomus > Saxidomus purpurata. The sequence continues at coordinate 9,187,777 of JAFMSR010000019.1, forward strand.
GGAAATAAGTTTGGCATCGGGTCTCGAAGGTTGCAAGAATGTCATGTCTGAAAAGCGCTTATCTGTAAATAGCCGTGTTCATTTTAGAGAACGTTTCTGTGTCTGGTGTTATGATGGATCAATACATGAGATCATCTATGACTCACAACAATTGTCTGCAAGCTGCCACGTACATTTTATCCATTTTCTTGATCTTGGTAAAGGAAATGTAGCATTATTACATCAGATTATTCCGTTAACAGCATTAAACAAATGCGGTTTAGACATGAGTTGTCAATTTTTCGGAATCGTTTGTCAGCATCTGTAGCTTATTGAAGTTTTTGACTTGGAGAAATAGTTTCTTTATTCCATCTTTTGTTCAGGAAAATAAATTGTTGCAGCAGACGAGCACATGTTGTATCACATGTTATTCAAAATAAGTCCAATGACAAATTCCCAGTCAAAAAAAAGGAAATGGCTAGTTAGTAATAAACTGCATAAAAAGACACAGTTAGTTAACCGAGACGTATGCAAAAGTATTATTATGATTTCATCATAGGCACCTTGGAGTGTCACGGATTATTGACCTATCACCGGCATCAGTGGGATTCAAAATAAGTACGTGGAGAAATCGCAAGAGAAAGCTAATAATTAACAAACTCATAAAAATGCCATTTTTCGAACAGAGAGAGGGTGCAACAATTGAGGAAGGTATGTTTCGACACAAACTTTAATTGACACATTATTATTAACGAAAACCGGCGATAAAAGTAGGAATCGTGAAAATACGTTTCAAACGGCAAGAAGTACAAAAACAGCTTTAAGCTTCATATAATTTGCCATCTGTTTTTGGGGAACGGCAGAGGGTGACCTATTTAAGGTTTTGATTGTTTAATTTAAAGATTTTCACAAATTATTCAGAAAAGTCCAGTCTGTCAGCAGAGCGATACTTGGCCTCTTGTTCAACGAGATTTAAAGCTAGAAAAAGGAAAGAGATTCAAATAAGCTGTATAGCTTTCTTCTGAATCATGGATGCTGTTTATAAATGTATTGTATTTGTTCAGGCTTAAAGCTACGGGTAACCCCTATACCAACATATTTTACTGCATTGTATACATTGTTCCCTGTTTGAGAAACCATGTCATAGATTTTAGAAAACATTATTTGTTACAATATTATGACCATTACTGTATTGTATAACCTTCTATCACAGCACATGTAAGAGCAAAAAATAATTTGAAGACAGATATGTGAAATCTATGACACGGTTGCCTCAAGCAGAGAATAGTATATGAAAAGGTATTAAAACATTTTAGTATAGAAAGCTACCCTCAACTGCATGCTTTGTTCAAAGATTGATGATAGGGGTGACATTTTATTATATCAACTATCCTATTTCTTTTTGTAATCGTAGGAAGCATCATTGTTTTGTTTATTTGTTTAGAGTTTTCAAAGGCCTTTGCAAATTTCATACTTTCTATATACAAAAAAAAAGATTATCGTTTGAAGATGTCGGCGAAAGAAGTTCTAGCTTTTGTCAGGCGCTACCTTAAGACTGTGCTTTCATATCCCACTTTAAATCCTTTAATCTTGATGGCTTTTATTACAGTGGCGCTCACGTTTTTGTTCCGTTTACCTCATGGTTGTTACCGCGTTGAAATTGCCAGGTAAACGCGGTCAATTTCTCGCGTTTCCACGCGAAAAAACGGCTTAACTCCAAATATGGAAAGTGTAGCCGGTAAATAAAACGGGTCACTCCAAATATGGAAGTAGTGTCCGGGTAAAGAGGCGTGTCAAAAGCAAGAAGCCAATCAGAAGATTCCCAGTGCGTTATTTTTCACGGCTGCTGCCGTTTCGCCAATCAGCGAGGTGTGTTTTTGTCAGGAGACATTCAACGATGTTAATTATTTTGTTTTCATTGAAATGAAGTTTTCGTTTACTGATAGTCAGAAAAATGTAGTATTTCTTTTAGGCTACAATCATCTTTGTAAGATTATATCTAGAGTGAAGGAGCGTAGATGATTACAAATGTACATGTAAAATATTCCCAGGATGCACACATGTCCACCTGATAAGCCTCGGAGGTTTCCCATAGGTTATTGTGATGTAAATTGCTAGTTATCTGTGGTTACATTTATATCTAGTTTCGGCTGAATATCCTGCTGCAAACCCACTCTGTGAGATTAAAGATCACGTGATGATGTTTGTTGCAAATTAATAGTGCATGACGGGCGAAATTGTTATTTTTATTTAAAATGTTAAGGCAGTTAAAATATTTGCGCGATATTTCGAAAAGAAAGTTTTGTCCAGCTTTGACAAAAAACAACTTGTTGAAATGTGTTGGAGAATAATGCACCTGAAAAATCAAGGTAACATTTTCGTGGAATAATTGTCAGAGTGGGAGGTAAGGTCTTAAATCAGTGTTTATCATTTTTTTAAACTTTTAACTTGATATGCTATGATATTATTATATAGTTAATTTACTGTTCTATTCATTCAACCAATGACCTGATGTGGGATTTAAGAGGGTATCTTTGTTTAACTTTAAACCACAGAATTATATATAGAGGTCTACACAATGTAGTGTGTATTAACATTAATTGTTCTTTTGGAATCTCAATTCATATTGCAATCCCTGGAAAGTCATTCAATGATCTCTACATAATTATATTCTAAGAAACACTTTAAAACATTAAATAAACATTTTCTGTTGGTGGAGATTTAATCTAAATTTATATTGTTACAGGTGAAATTGTTGCCAAACAATAATCCAAAGGTACAGAGGAAGGCACTGTTCTTATTTGCGGACTCTACTGGACCAGATCTTTACATAATTCAGGAGTTGTCAAACTTACATGGGACAGGTGTGGGTAGAGCAAGGCCAGGGGAGGAGGACAAACCGGTATTGGACCAGGAGAAGCTTGCAGTACTGAGAGGTACATTTTGTTTAAATCATAATGTATTATAAAATAAATTAGTTCAGTCTGTGAAACTAATGGGAGTTGTTTTCAATAGTGGTAGTTACATTACATATTTTAAGATACTGTAAACACTGTACATGTGTATAGCGGCTCCAGACATATTGAAAATCTGAATATTAGGAACTCCGCCCAATTTATTTCTTTTCCTTTTTTAACGGATATGACAAACTCCAGATATAAGGAAAATATTTAATGATCCCAAGGAAGTTCGTAGTACTCAGAGTTTACTGTAATAAAGAAGACAAAAGTGCTTAAAATCAAGTGCCGAATGTATTAATTGATTTACAGTATAAGTCTGAATTGATCGTAGCAACATTTCTTCTTTCAATATTACTTGCAAAGATGAGCACACTTTTTTTATGATTCGAGCAATTACACATTCACAAGGAGAGAGTTGTATCAGCACCTCTTTATATTTCAATGCGGGTCTTATTATGTAAAAAATATCTGTTTTTCAGAATATGTGATGACTTGGGCGAAAAAAGCCTGGCAATAACTATCCAGAGAGTGACCTCAGTCAGGCTGTGACCGAAAGAAATTCATATGCAAGAAAGCAATTAAAAAACTGAATTAAGGAAAGCAAAAGCATTGGCTAAAATGCATTATTGTATTGATGAACATTATGTATAACTTTTCATTCACAAACATAATATTGATTTTAACTTTGTACATTTACCTTATATTTTACTAACTAAACTGTGAAGCTAATAAATAATATTCTCCTAATTTGTTGATGTCTATGCACCAGTCGGAAAGTATACCCTGCTCAGAATTTGTGATCATGTTTTACCCGTAAAAATTCCGTCCCAGAATTCTGTCCCAGGATTATGCCCGAGAATACCTCCCCAGGATTCCGTCCCAGGATTCCATCCCAGGATTCCATTCCAAAATTCCGCCCAAGAATTCCGTTCCAAAATTCCGCCCCAACTAATTTGCATATTTCGTCCCAATTCCGTCAGGAATCCGCCCCATTTCCGCCTGGAATCCGCCCCGATTCCGTCCCAAAAGCAAATGATTTAACACTTGTAGATTTGGGGGAGAATTTGAATTTCTAGGCGGAATTTTCACATTGAATTCCGTCCCATTTCCGTGCGGAAAATTTCGTAGGGTTAGAGTTTAAGGGTTAATAAAACATGTAAACAAATAATTCTCTGTTTACCAACAAGCGTATTTTACTAAGAAGCAATTTAAATCAAATTTTCATCAAACAATTATTTGAATATGACGGCAGATAGCTATACCGTAGCAAGTTTTCCTATTCGGACCTTGGATAAACAATGAAATAGCTATACATGAAAAATTTCTGATCGGTTTTCACTTGCAATTTCAATTGCCTCCACATCTTAGAATGAAAGGGTCTGGTTCTCTGACCCACCCCTCCACATCCACTTTGCCAATGCATACATACCGTCACGTTTGGTCTAGTGGTTTAGGCATCCGCCTTAGGAGTGGAGTGAGGGTCAAAGGTTTGAATACTAGCAGCGGTTAGATCTGATATGGCCGGTTGCTGAACCGACATCTACTTAAATAATGGTTACCGTATGTATACCTGACTGGTGCCTGGTGTTAAAGTATAGAATTCAGGAGGTAAATGTGCTTAAAGAAGGTGTTTCGGTTGGTTGCTATGATAAACACACACTTTACCTTGTAGCCTATGTACATTTACATGTAAAAAAACGTGTACTGAAATTTGTTTACGAAACGATGGAGGGGAGCAAATTATAGAAGGTTTGCATGGCGACATGTACATGTTATCCCTCTCTCTTCCCGACCGGCCAGACAGGCACTTTTTGGGATGACTGTTCCTTTCAATGTAAAATAAGATTAATCAACACCATACTTAAAGGGCATACACAGAAATCAGTGCTAAATGTTTTTCTTAAAACTGTTTATTATTTTTATGATATTTTATTAAAGAAATGATATTTGATTTATAGTAAACTTTGTTTGTATGACTGTGGATATAGCGAAAATCCGGATATAAGGAATTATTTTATTCTCTGCCCGAGATTCTTTTTTTATTTTACTTTTTTTATGAAAATGTTATATGGATATAACACACTCCGGATAATGATAAGGAACAAATTTAAACGTTATAAACGAAGTTACCTGTACGAACTTTACTTTTCTATTGATTTAATGTCCAGTGCCAGTGATATTAGGTTAATGTTCTATACTTGATATTTTCTGAAACAGACTTTATTTAAGTGACGGTCTTCTTGCATATTGCTTTAAGTTCCGTTAACTTTGTGTGTTGTCCGCAGCTTTTATACCCTTAAATTTCATATACAGTCACCCTGTACATTTTGGACTTTATTGAACACAATGTATGTTGATTATTAAACAAGACTTATTTGCCAATAAATAGTGTGCACTGTTGAATAAGATCACAAGTGAAAGACTTTGATCAAAGTCTGCACCTGAATCAGAAAGGCAGAAATTAATGTCTGGTATTATTAAATAACATGGGATTTTCAACAAAATGCTGCAATTCTGATAGCTGTCATTTTCATTCAAAGAATTGTAGAAAAAAGTGGTCTGTACAGTTAATAAAATACAGGAAAAGTCATAACAGAGTATGGACACCTAACTTTATTACATATTACTTCTTACTTTTCAAAGGAAATATAATTATATATTACCGCCGGTATACAAATATATGGTTTTGACCTACAAATAAGTTCTATTTGTCTGAGAACTGACCTCACAAAAAGAGATCAAGTTAGACCTGACTTGTAATATCTGAATGTACACTCATCATGTACATGTTTCTCTTTTGAGGAAAGATACATATGAGTTACTGCATTTACTCTATACTATTTTATCTTGACAGTTAGCATGGCTGTTATTCTTATATTTATTACACACTATTTATCCCAAACAAGAAACCTGGTTTCTGTATAGTGCTTTCAAAGTTAAATGAGAACAGTAACAGTTGTAAATATGGATCTGTTTTAGGACAAACAGGTTGTCAAGTCATTTTTATCCATTTTTCATTGGAACAATTAATTATTTCCTCTTGTTTCAAGAAATGAAACTGGTCCCTCATTAATATACAGCCTATTCAAGTTGTTGTATTGCCTCAGGCAGTACTTAAACCTTTGCTTCAATTTTCCCCTTATCAGTATATTATGTAAGATTACATAACAAGGCTATGTCACAGGGACCATAAACTACACTATAGTCCAATTTTGAGCACTGAACCATGAATTTACTAATATCTTACTGTAATTAGTTTAATTCATACTTACTGTAATTCAATGGTCAAACCCAAGGTAGGCATAAAGGTCAAATTTAGGCTATACTGAAGAACTAGGTCAGCGGGACCCTTTTTTATTTTTATATTTGCAACATTTGTTCAGTTTTATTGAAATGCATTTAACAGCTGTATTTCATAATCAGTTAATTGAACCGTAGTTGGAATTGTAGAATTATTTCTGATTGAAAACCATTTATGAAAGTTTAAAAACAAAACCAAAGAAGCGTTGTTCTTAATGTTTGAGTTATGGGACATTTTGAATAAATATCAAGTGGTAAAGTCCTTTTTAATATGTTCCAAGTTAGACACTATGTAAAATATGACAATCTTTTATTTTATTTAAATAACAGTTCAATCATTCACACTAAGTCCAGATACTTTTAAGAGTCTCAAAGAATTAGAAATGCCTAGACTTTCACTAAGTACACAAAGTTTAAACACAAAGTAAGTAAATTATTATTTTTTTCTTGAATCGATAAAATGCTTACTTAAGGTTTATATACGTGTGAGGTTACATCTGTCACTTAAGGGAGTTTAATAATACTAACACATTTAACAATAAACATGTAACAAGTGAATTATTTATTCAAACAAAATAAAATATTTTACTTCAAAATGATGGCATGGCAGCCAGAATCAGCCTTAAGCTAGAAAAGTTATAATTGAGAATAGTGATATAGATTTAAAAAATCAGTGACATAAATAAAAAAATGTTTGATAATTAAAGCTTGCCCTGTTGAAATGTTAAGAACAGTTTAAGTACAGATGTTCTTGAACAGCTGTTTAGAACTTGGTTGTGGTTACATATATATTTAATGTTCAGGAACTGTTCTTAATGTCCTAGAAGAATTCAGAAACATATGAACACAGTTTTGCAGGAGTGAACAATTAAACTATTTCCTTGATCAGAAGTTGCAAATGGCTGTGTTTTTCTTGCTTTTACTAGGTTTGGTAGTTATAGTGGTGTACATGATGTGTGGTGTGTCGTGTGTATAGCGGGTGGGTTGGTGTTGCACTTCTGGGTGCTGTGGGGCGCGTTTTGGGAGGCTGCGTTTTGGTACGTGGCATTCCCTGTTTGAGTTTTTTTTTTTTTTTATTTTTTTTTTTTTTTTTTTTTTGAGTTATTTAAAAATATTTGGCATTTAGCAAACATTACGTTTGAATAAATTACTTTTCTTAAATACTGAAATAAATTGCATTAAACAAATCTTAATACACTACATAGAAAATCTACTGTAAATCCTGTACATTTTGATACCAAAATCAACATATTTGTTCAACATTTGTTCAACATTATAACCATTTTTAGCTCACATGGCTTTGCCAGGGTGAGCTTTTCTAATATATGATTGTCCGTCGTCCGTCGTCCATTATCATTTTTATTCAAACGACATCTCCTCTGAAGTCACAGGACCAATGTTGATAAAACTATGCAGGGATGTTTCTTGCATGAAGCTCTACCACAATTGTTCAATGAATTCCATTCCATGTAGAACTTGGGTTGCAAAAATAGGAAAAACTTTAAAAATCTTCTTATCTGAAACCACAAGGCCTAGAGCTTAGATATTTGCCATGTGGCATTGTCCAGTGAACCTCTACCAAGATTGTTCAAATCATGAGCCCCGAGTCAAAATTGACCCCGCGCGGGTGGTCACTTAGTTTTACCCCTAGCTTCTATAGGAATTTGTTTTAAAATCTTCTTCTCTGAAACCACAAGGCCTAGAGCTAAGATATTTGTCATGTAGCATTGTCTAGTAGACCTATATCAAGATTGTTCAAATCATGACCCTCGGATTAAAATTGACCCCGCCCGGGGGGTGACTTGGTTTTACATAGGCTTATATAGGAAAAACTTTTTAAAAAAATTCTCTGAAACCACAAGGCCTAGAGCTGAAATATTTGGCATGTAGCATTGCCTAGTGGACCTCTACCAAGTTTATTTAAATCATGACCCCTTGGTTAAAACTGACCCAGCCCGGGGGTCTCATTATTTTATATAGGAAAAACTTTAAACGTCTTCTTCTCTGAAACCATAAGGCCTAGAACTTAGATATTTGGCATGTAACAATGCCTTGTGGACCTTTACCAAGATTGTTCGAATCATGATCCCCGGTTAAAAATTAACCCGTCTCGGGAGGGGGGGATGGGGTCACTTGATTTCGCATAGGCTTATATAGAGGACCTCTATGATTTATGTTAAAGTCATGACCCCTTGTATTATTGGCAATTGATATACAGGTGAGCGATATAGGGCCATGTTGACCCTCTTGTTTATTTTTTAGCAATTTGCTTACACTTTTGCCTCTAGTTCAGATCAAAACCATGCAGTCTGATCATAATCTGCACTGTTTACTATTCAGTCAGTAAATCTTCAGTAGGTGTATTACTGTCTAAATATTGTAAGATTTAAAACAAAATGCAATTGTTATTTTTTTCTTTCTAATTTGTTGTATAAAAGAGCTCCATGTACGTACAGTGATGAGGGAAGTTCAACAGACCAAGATATGAAAACAACAGAAAACAGTCAATCATTGCAATTGTTAATTGAAGGATTCTGTGGTGATTTAGATGGCTGTATCAGTTTAGAAGATGAAGTTCTAAATTGTGGGTTTTATTTTGATTCATCATATTACCTTGTGAAGAGACTTGACATGGTAGATTGTTTAGCTGTAATGGAATAAACAAAACAAGAAACCAAAAACATCAAACGAACAAAATTAATAATTGAGGTGAGACAATGGGACACCTGATGTATTGACAACATGCAGTTAACATTAAAGAAGAACTTTGCTGAGTTGCCTGAACAGAATATACTCATATTTGAAATTCATGTACATTGATTTTTTGAAGACAAGGGAAGAACAACAGTAAAATCAGCAAATTGATAGCTCACAAGAAACATCATATGGCCAGACAAAATCCCTATTGGATAAATTCCCAAGTTGCAGCTGAAGTGATAATGTTACGTTAGTTGTGAATTTGTTTTCAAATACATATAAGAGAAGTCGTTGAAACTCTAGAACAGTAGCTAATATTGAAGAATGTTGAATGCTAGCTCAAATATCAAGGTCACACTTAAAAAACAAATGGATACATAAGAACTTTTTCAGGTTGTAACTTTCTAATGCATTGAAGGATTTAGAATTGATTTGGACAATACAGAAATGCAATGCTTTAGTAATATAATGTACTATTGAGTACTTCAGTACATACAGTATTGGTTACTACAGAACTAAAGTACTAAGGTGACATGGATTACAATGTTATTGGTTGCTCAGATGAGCATATTAAATCGAGCTCAGTCCTCTTGAAGAATGACTCTTCAGTTTTTTTAATATTTTTTTTTTTTTTTTAAAAAAAAAAAAAACAATCTAGGCTGAAAGACAGGGTTATTTTTTTGGGTTTTTTTTTTACAAGCCCCTTCAAAACAATCTACCAATGTCTCAGCCTGTGGAAATGTTGGAAATGTTTCTATACCCCAGCTGCACAAAGTGTAAGGGGGTATACTGGATTCAGCTAAAATGTATGTCTGTCCGTCCATCCGTAGACTTGTGGACGCATTACCTGCAAAACCCCGGGTTAGAATTACATGATTCTTTACAGGAATGATAGGTACCGAGCCTTGATGTGCATGGTCCATGTTTGCGGTAACTAGGTCAAAGGTCACATTCACAGGGGCTTTAGATAGTAAAATAGTGTGCACTCTATCTCCAAAACCCCTGGTCACAATTAATGATATTTCACAAAGTGATAATTTAATATCGTGCCTAGTTGTTCATGGTCCATAATTTGTGTCACTACGTCATGGTCACAGGTGTTAAAGATAATAAAATATTGTGCACTCTGATTTTCCAAAACCTCGGGTCAGAATTTAATGATGCTTCACAGAAGGGATATAATCGTGCCTAGTTGTACATACATGTAGTATAATTATAAGCATCAAATGTGATATAAATTAAGAATACTGTGTCAGTATGGCGTTCGGGGATGGGGGGTTTTCAGTCATAGTTCTGTTTTATTATGCTACCCGGAGGTGGGGGTGTGGGGCATTATTATAGTCGCCGCTTTGTCAATGGTGTGTTCAGCCATTCTTTTGTCCCTCATTTGTTCCAAAAATTTTTCACAGCGACTACTGGCGTGTTCCACTTGATAGATTATTTTTCACAGAGCTATACTTTATTGAATAGAGCTCCGTTGGTTTCCATCCTTTTTCTCAGCAAGTTCAAATAGGAGATATGCGTAATGTCGGCAATTTCCAAGGTGATTATTTTCCATAGAGTTATGGATCTTAAGTGTTTTTTTTGGGTGTAAATCATTGAGAACATGTCAGCTTCTCAGATCAATGCTTGAAATGTATCAGTATTTAGTAGGAAAGTTCAAATTTAAGGAAGAGGCATCCTATAATCAGCATGCCCCAGTATGGTCATGAATTAACTACCCTTATTTATATGGGCATTTAGATAATGATTGCAAGCTCTTTGACAAGAATGCTAGGCGTTTTAAGTACTAATGTGGCCTTTCAAGAAATACAATTACTTTGACTCTCATAATTATATGTATTCAAGAACCTGTGTAATGCACATCATGCCGGCTACCTAACCAGAAGTCGAGGCGTATGGAGTTACCATCCTTGTTTAAATGCCTTGGGGTTAAGCCCAGATAAAAGTACATTTTGCTTAATTCTAGTATATATAAATAGAGCATTCACGTTTCTCATTAACAATCTGGGATTCGATACAAGCCAAAACAAGGAAGGGGTATCCTTATAGCAAGTTAGAATAATACCCCGGAAATGCACATCTCTTTGGGGTTAGTCCATCTGTAATGAGTAGGGGTGCGCGATAAGACCAGTATATTGCAATTCTCTTGAGATTCGATACATACCAGTATGGTTACACCCTAGTAAATGAAAAGCTGCAATTTCTTGGTCATTTCTTAGCTGGGTGTTTTTTTCTGTGACGACAATGATGGACAGTAAGTAATAACTGGTGGTAGATTATTTAATCATAAAAGTAAACAAATAAACTTTAATGACTTTGCCGAAGGAAACGTGAGCACTTCAAAGTATATTTTATTTAAGAAGTATTAAATGTGTCCCTGTATTTGTTGTTAAATAAAATACAGTCAGGAGTTCAAATGCGTAGTAATTTTAAAAATAATGAGTGCGTAGCACGAGTGATAAATTTTTTGCATTCAAACGACTATCTTATTTAACGATAATATGTTGGCACATATTTATTATTACGATTCTTACACGTCATTTTCAATGATTTTCTTTGAAAACTATCCCGATCTGTTTTCAACTTGTAGCAGTACATCATTGTAACTTTCAAACACGAAATGCAATTAGACGGCTTGTTTACATACGTCTAGCAATTACATCCTTTTCGGCACATCGCCCTTGGATAAAAGTACTGTATTTTACCGTAAAACAATATACAACCTTATTATGTTTATATAGGATACACAGCCACTCGTGTCAGTATAACTCTAAATATATTACAATACGTATTGCAATTTATCAGGATATAAAAAGTCTGGCAATAGCCATTCCTACGAAACAAGAACGTGAGCGCCACTGTACTTTTTGCTGTCACATTTTATTGTTTGAAAAATTGCAAAATCAGTGGGCCGATTAGCGCCGGCGGCTCGTAAGTAAATAACTTGAAAACACTGCCGCATGGTGCTGAAGGGCATGCGTACTACGAACAATATATACCAGTCCAAAATGACGTTTCTGGTCGAAAAAGGTGGCAATGAAACAGGCTAATAAACTTTAAAACTTAAAAGAATCAACCCGTATACATATGTTTTTATAGAGTTCCTATCTATTTTACTTTACTTCTTCTCTTAAAGACAAGTTTTATCAGACATATACGTATACATTTACCTAAATAAGTTCCTTTAGTTAGTTTGCACACGTTACTGATATCGGTTTCCGGGTCTTACACCGTTCGTTTAGCTGCATTTATAGCTACAGTCTGCAACCGGCAGTTCAACATATCTAATTAATGTACTTTTACAAAGGAAAGCTTCAAAATTCAAAATATTTGTTAGTCAAGCTATACATAGGTCGTGTACAAAGGCAAGGCCATTACAATGTGATGTTTTTTCTTCTATGCAGATGTTGGACAGTTTGTGTTTCAATTCTAATTTCAGGTGGCAAGTATGTTCCACGAGCTGTACTCGTTGATCTGGAGCCGGGTACCATGGACTCGGTGAGGTCCGGACCTTTTGGCCAGATCTTCAGACCGGACAACTTTGTGTTCGGCCAGAGTGGTGCCGGAAACAACTGGGCCAAAGGTCACTACACAGAGGGTGCTGAACTAGTCGACTCGGTTATGGATGTGGTACGCAAAGAAGCCGAAAATTGTGATTGCCTTCAGGGATTTCAACTCACACACTCCCTTGGTGGAGGTACTGGGTCTGGAATGGGAACTTTACTCATCAGCAAGATCCGTGAGGAGTACCCAGACAGAATCATGAACACTTTCTCCGTTGTACCATCACCTAAGGTTTGTATTTCATGCAATAAAATATATTTGCGTGCGAATCACCTAGGATTTTAGCAACTCGTTTTATCCTGCAAATGAGTCTTTATCCCCTAATGAATAAAATCTTCATTTAAATTGATTTTAAACAGCTGTCATTAAACGTTCTGAGCAAACAAAATGTATCATCAACATTTTCGGAACGTAATAAACTTTAGTAGTAATGCATATATGTATATAGGAATTAACATTACAATTCTGGCCAAACAAATGAAATTTTCAAATAAAGATGAATGTATGATACAATGAACAATGTATATGAAATGATAAAAACATATTTGTACATGCTACGATCATTGAAGTAGAAAGAAAAACTCTGAGGTGCAGATTAACACTAAAACCTAATATGGAACTACTACTTTGTCTTATATTATACCAGCGTGATGCTATTGCATGTACAGTACCGCCAGCGTTTCACTTCCGCGCGTTCTCGATTACCGATTAACGGTAACCGCACCGTAAACGGTTCTCGTTTCAGTTTGGTTAAATCCATGTAGCCAATCAGAATGACTCTAACCGTGAAACGTTTTTCCGGGAACCGTGTAGCCAATCAAAAGGGCTGGATGGACCAGTTTTTCTACGGGTATTGTGCGGGCCTGATTATTTATTTTTAGAATATTGAAAGTGTTTAGACAATGACCTTTATACTGTAGTCTATGTTTGACGAGTTTCCGAGTGCGGTACGAAGCCTGTCGTTGAAATGAAATGTACGGGAAATTGACCATTACTTATTACTATTAATACATGTACTAATAATTATTATGACAAAATCGATTTTAAACAGCAGAGTCCACATATATATTCGCGAACATTTTCGGTCCTCAAATAGGCCCTCAGAATTCCGCACAATAAACACTTAACGGAAGCTGCAAAAGATGGTGGCAGAAATGTTGAAATCTGATCGTTTGATGTAAACAGGTGAATATTTGTTATTGTAAGCATAGATATTGTTTAAATGTTGTTACATAAATAAAATAAAATGTCATTGAAGTGGCGCTATGAGTTTAAAGGGTTGTCACTACGTAAATGTAGAGTACAAAGGAGATTTCCATTCATCTGTTCATCACAAAAACTGAAAAGTCTCAAGTTTAAAAATAAAAAAATCTTGTTCTTTATTCTGGTACAAAAAATAAGCTGCATAATAGCCTAATTATTTGGTCTGTCATAGCTATTCAATAGCTTATGTTTATTGTATTGCCTATTGTAGTTCTGGCTTCCATAACTCCAGAGGTATTCCCGTGCACATAGAAACAAAGATATTTGGCAAAAAAAAATGCATTACTTTCACAATCCTGCTGAAAAACTTGAAAAATACCTCAAATTCTTCATTTAGTAACTAGTTTTGCATGGTAACCGCAAAATTTATGAAATATCCAGGGAATCTTTCATTCAAACGTTGTTTAGCCATTACAGGAGTGACGTCCCCTTTTTCAAAAATAAATTCTTTTTTTTTTCTGCAACACTCCTGGACCGTGTGCTCAATTTGTTCAAATGCTATGGCAAGATATAGAGGATAATTGTTGGTTTTGGTGTAAGATCACGTTATAATTTCACCGAGTGGGCACCAAAAGTGATATTTTCACAAAATGACAACTTTTGGTGTTCACGAGTGAAATTAACGTAATATTACACCGATACCAACAATTTTTCTGTTTATTTTATGGTTAAAACTCTACTTTTATTGAGTTTGTTTCTATAAAATAACGAAAATCGCGGGAAACGTCATCAAAAAACATAGCGCAAATGACGTCATTTTAACGACGTCATCGTCGCATGGTTTCCAGCATTAATTACGCTCGGTATACTTTTTGACGTAAATCCGGGTAGAAGATTGCAAAAACAGTGAAAAATAAAAATGGTAATCCACTGTTTCAAAACTGTTGATTATCACTTTTACTTCACTGAGAAAACTCTATAATTCACTCGAAAACATGAAATAAAATAGTCTATGACTGCTTCATTAAAACATACTGTTTCCCCAGTTTTTGAAATTGCCACCATACTATGTTTACATGTATAGGTTCCGGTTCCATGTTGCATCACATTGGTAACGGAGAACCAGTTTTTGAGGGACTTAACTCTTAGCAGTTTGTGTTGGATAACATGGCGTATGTCACTCCTTTTCTTTTTTCAGTCTACCGGGTACTTCAGCGGTAAAATATGAAAGTTAAGATTCTGGGAAAATATGATCGTATCTTCCTTGGAGGTGAATAATCGGTATTACCCGAATCTTGTCATACTCCCTCACATCTCTATTGTTAAATACCTGCACATGCCCTGTGAGAGCTGGTTCAAAAATGTATCAAATATATATATTTGAATATATGGGTTTGGTAAAACGCCTGTGCATGCTCTGTGCGTAATGTTAACATACGGATAGAGTGCTAACTTTGTTAGTGTTTCATTATAAGTACCTTATCCTGGCGCCCCAGCGAAGCTCGAAAAACACTTAGAATTCCTTTTAAATTAAATTTTGGAAATAAACTACGAGGTTCATAAAATATCAACCTTTATGCACGGTCAATACCATGACATGTGATATCGATAATGAAGAAGTACTTGTATTGTGTACAGTCGATAAGGTGACGAAACTAATTTGTTGACAAGAGTTTGTGTTAATTGTCACTATCATCTTAGGTAAATTGCCCAGAGGGTAGTAAGTCGTGATTCCTTAACTTTTCAAATAGATGATAAGCCGATAATTAAATCATTCAGTCAAGTTTAAAGGTCCAATACTAAGGAACGCGAAAACTCAAATATATCTTAAAAAGCACAGAAATAAGTTATTTTTAATAAAAAATGAAAGTTGGTATGTAGAAATTCTAAATAAATCACAGTACATGTACAATTATTTTTCTATGCATTATGAACAAAGATAAAAAGACCTGGGTGGTCATTTTGTCAATTCACTGAGATTTCAACATAATACACATACTTTTCTTCGTGTTCCAAACACTGTATGTACATTTTAACCTGCCATTATTCATTATTTAGTGTCTTGCATAAGGTAATGTACTTGCCATTGAAATAACTGTCACTTGATTTTCGATTAGTAGTGGACCTTTAACAAAATTCAAAGATTGATGTTTTTGTAACAGCGCAAAAACAAATTTACGCATCGATTGACGGATGTCCATGCAATCATGCATCGATGTTGTGATAAATTATCGGAAACCTCTTGTGTTCTGATTGGATGAGTGCATAACGAGCAACGCCTTCAAATGTATCAGGTTGCAGATCATGATGATTAGTGACGCATGTTTCCTCAAAGCTTTGAAATGCTGGATTTCCTGCTAAAAACATATATCTACCAGTGAGTTGTCCAAAAACCCAGGGATTTTGCAAAAATATGGTAGTACTGTAAACCATAAAAATTATTTCACGCGTTTTAAGTAAGCGAAATTCGCAACACAGTCGATCCGCAAACTTAAGTAGTCGCAAAATCGTTACTTACAGTGAAAAAGTTTCTAGCTTTTCATCTTAACTTTTTGTCCACCTCGTCAATTTGCTAGTATCCGCGATATTGGTCAGTTTGTTGTATTTACAATTTTTTGAAGAGTTATCTCTGTTAGTTGTGCCTTAAAACAGGTACCGGACGGAACAATGTATGTTTTTGATTGTACATTGTACGGCATTTAGGAAGTAGTAGACTGTTAAACGGTACAAAAACAAATTATGTCTACTGTATTGAATAACTGAGATTACCAGGCCACTGTTACATCCATTTTTCAAGTGAGAAAAGTGTGACTAACGGAAAGCCAACATTTAGACTATGAATGCATTGTTTGATATTGCACAATACAAGTGAGAAAATCATGCTTTCCGCTATTAATCCAATTGATATTATCATGAATTTTGAATTTAAAAAAATGTTTTAATGACCGCAGTTAAAGGGGTCTCAAGAAAATGAGACTTATGAAAATGACTGTAACTTACTTTGTGCATCCATTGACCAGTTGTCACATTGTATGATAGATATTATTAGATTAAACCGTACAATACGGAGATATATTTATTTATATTATAAATATACAGGATAGTAATACTGTTACAACACCCAAGGTGAAACTTTGGGATTCTAATAAATCTGATATATTTATTGATAATATTGATAGAGAGAAACTTAATTATGTTTATTTAAGTCTTTGTAACCTGTAAACGAAAACTGAAATTACTGCAGAAAATTTGCAAAAAGTTGTTGATGACATTTCTATAATTTTTGTAGATAGTGCAAAAGACAGCTTTGGGACTATTTCCTATAGTAGACGTAATAATGCTGAAAAAACAAGCAAAACACCACAATGGTTCAATCGTACATGCAAAATTGCCAGACGAAATTTTCATAGGGCTAAACATCTTTATAAACTGAGAACGTCCAATGTAAATAAGGGAAACCTTAGAGAAATGAGTAAACTATATAAACTAACAATGAACAAAACAAACTTAGAATTTAAACGAAAAAATATTTCGAAACTTCGAAATCTAAAGAAAGCTTCTCCGAAACAATACTGGAAAATTCTTAACGGTAATAATAAGTCTAATGTTGAAGCTGATGTACTTGATTTATACGATCATTTTAAAAACATTAATTTTGACAATAGCGGAAATGAAAATTGCATTATATCTGAGGATATTCTATCTAGCTTAGATACAGATTTGAACAAACCTATATCAGTCTGTGAGATAGACTATGCAGTTAAACAGTTGAAATATAGCAAAGCAATAGCAATAACAAATGGTCTTTGGACTAAACTTATTTCACATAATATTAAGGGAAATTTTCTGAACGTTGTTAGAAACATGTATGAAAATGCAAAATCTTGACGTCTCTGCAAATGGTATACACTCTGAATTTTTCATTTGCAACATTGGCGTTCGACAAGGAGAAAATGTGTCACTTCTGCTCTTTTCTCTGTATTTAAATGATTTACATGATTTTTTTAACTCTAATAGAGCTGTCAGCGGTATAATATGTACCAAACATGAATTTGATAACTCAGTATTGACCTTTGTAAAACTGTTTATTTTATTATACGCTGATGATACAGTCATAGTTGCAGAATCTGCCGAATATTTACAAAATGCGCTAAATGTTTATAGAGACTATTGTGATCTTTGGAAGTTAACGGTAAATATTTCGAAAACAAATGTGTTAGTATTTTCAAAGGGAAGACAAAAAATTATCAATTTATATACAAAAATGACAAATTGGATGTTGTGAATGAATATAAATATGTAGGTATATTATTTAGTAGAAGTGGCTCTTTCTATAACGCAAAACGTGAAATTGCACAGCAAGCTACAAAAGCTATGTGTTCACTTTTAAAAAAGGCAAGAGCCCTTTGTATTCCAGTTGATATGCAAATTGACCTTTTTATGAAAACTGTCAAACCTATTTATTTTACGGTTGTGAAATTTGGGGATATGGCAATCTTGATGTGATTGAAAGAGTGCAATTGAAATTTGTAAAGCTTGTGTTAAAAGTGAAAAGTTGTACCCCAAATTGCGTTATATACGGCGAAACTGGCGTTAAACCTTTAAGTATTGATATTAAAACAAAGATCATACCTTTTTGGGCTAATCTAGTAATACCAACTACAAACAAGTTATCTTGCACATTGTACTCATTATTATTAGGCCAATATAAACATACAAATACTGCACAGGGTAATAGGTTTCAATGGTTAAGTAATGTTCAAAATATACTGATTGATTGTGGTTTGATTGATATATGGACTAAGCACGAATTTGCAAATTCTAAATGGTTAAAAGCCATAGTCCAACAGAAATTAACAGATTTATTTTTAAATGAGTGGTTTTCAGTGATTGAAAACTCTAGCAAATGTAGAAATTATAAACTATTCAAACATAAATTCGAACCTGAAAAATACTTGATAAACACTCCTCAGAAATATTTGCATTACATTGTTAAATTCAGAACAAGAAATCACAGGTTACCAATAGAAATAGGAACTAGGAACAGAATTCCATTAAATCAACGTAGTTGTCCTAAATGCAATAATGGCATTGGCGACGAGTTTCATTACCTTTTAGAATGCTCATTTTTATTAGACAGCAGAAAAAAATATCTGAAAAATAAGTATTATAGAAGACCCAATATCCTCCATTTTGAAGAAATTATGAACAATAATATAAACAAAAAAGCTGAATATAGAAAGATCTGTGAGTTTATTAAAGAAATTATCTGTTTGTTCTATAATTTCTAGACAGAGTTAACACAAAAGCAATGATGTGGTTACTCTCCCACATTCTTTTAAAACTTTTTTTCATATCTTATTGATATTATTTATCAACCCTCATTGATTAGTAATGTTATATTAGCCTCGATTTATATGTAATGATTCAGTATGTTTACCTCATATTGTCATTTGTTTACATGACTTGGGTGAAATAAACTATTTGTATTTGTATTTGTATTTGATGAGCCTAGCGGCTCGTCCAATATGGTTTTCTCAGCTGGGTACGAGTCCAAATATATCTCGTATTGTACAGGACAATGTTAAATAACCTTTTTATTCTATTATTTAGTTTAAATTAAAAATGATTCACTGAATATTGTATTTCTGTCTTTTCTGTATTTTCCCAGCTTAGTACGAATGCAAATATTATTTGTTCCTTCAATAAAAGATACCAGCGATGAATTTTGTGAAAATATCCAAATCTTACAACATTAGCATGACTTGCACTTTTACCCCTTTGTGTTTTCCAGCAAACGACAAATAATCCTGATACCCGGCTGTACATTTTCCACAGTCACAGTGGAAAATCTATGGAAATGTGCGGAAATCTCTGGATATTTCATGGAAAACTGCGGAATGTCCATAGATTTCCAGTAGAGCAGGTAAACTTTCCATGGAATATTCTGGACATTTTGTGGAATACCTCTGGGCGTGTCCATGGAACGTCCGTGAAACTTATGGAAACATTGCGGAAAGATTGGACATAGCCAAATTTCTGTATGTTTACCTTAATCAATCTGAGATAAAATGATTTTAACATGGTTTAAATCTGACTTTGTGAAAAATCAGCTATGATGCAAGAAGTGGATAAAGACTGTGTAGCAAAGGTATTTTCTAGAGTAGCAGTTATTGTTGAAGCTATTAAGTAATGTGTTATCATTAAAAAAGATCACAGAAGTATTGCATGACTTTTGAAGGATGGGTGGTTAAAATTTGTTAATATAATGTATAAAGAATCGCTTCTAAAAGAGGCTTGCAGGGAAGATTTGGCTAGACCCAACTGTGTTGCCTCTATAAATAAAGTCTTTATTATTTGTTCAGCGTCTTGAGTTAATGTCACTGTTCTTTTCTCAAAACTAGCAGGCAGTGTACACCCCTTGTTTTTTTGGTTATCATCTTGAATATTTATGATGAACAACTGAACAGAATGTATGGCAGTGATTTGGAGTAAAGAATAAACAGGAGCCCACATCTTTTTTCCAGAAATCATCAAAAAGAAAGTACAACCAAACTGAAGCGATGGTGAAAGATAAAATCAGGGAGATTCTTTAACCCTGGCGAATCTGACATATATTATAAAAATAAAAATTGTTACTTCTGAGGCTATTTGCTTGATACAAGTTTAAAACTGTGAAGAATCCCTCATGATGGTTGTTAGGTGTGGAAGCACAAAGGTTTGAGTTCATGAAAAACTGCCTAATATTAATAATGGAAAAGTTAAAATTCAAATTGAATCATATCCCAACCAATTTTTAATAATTTATTTGACTCTGGACATTCAAAGTGTTTTTCCAGTGAATGTCCAGAGGTTTGTCCAGTGAATGTCCAGAGATTTGTCCAGTGAATGTCCAGAGGTTTGTCCAGTGAATGTCCAGAGATTTGTCCAGTGAATGTCAAGAGGTTTGTCCGTGGAACGTCCAGAGAATGTCCATGGAATTTCCATGGAATGTCCAGAGATGTTTCCAGAGGTATCGGAACATTTTATGTCCGGAGCCTTTTCAATTGTTTTCCAGTAGTTCCAGAAAAGACTGCGGAAAATCAGTCCGAATACTCCAGATATTCCAGAGTCCCAGTTTCCGCGGAATTTCCATGGAATTTCCGTGGACACTCTGGAAAATGTACTGCCGGGCATCAAGACGATTAAACTTGGCGTTAAAAGGGTCAGAACTCTTATATACTTCACCAGATTTTCATTTGGATCATTTTCACACGTTTCGGGCTTTATCGTATGTTTAACATGGGACTGTTGTACCGTCCAAATATGGAAAAAAATACAGGATGTTTTTGCTTCCAATATGGTAATATATTGTACAGTCACGTGTTGCAAATAAACGTTCACGATTGGATATATAAAAAAGATATAGAATAAACGATTGCATTCGTCTGATTGAAATTTATGACATTTTGAATGCTTACTTTAGAATGAAAATACATATACAAATTTATTAATTCCGTTCACGAATACAGCTCACAGTCGTACCGTGACGTAATATAAAAGATAAGTGATAAATCAACTTTTGTTGTGAACTTGAAATCAACTTCAAAGAAAACGCCAAAGTTGATATTGACGCAATAGACTGCGATATCTGCTCACCGTGTATTAAAATTAAGCATTAGAAAATGATTTTGCTATTTAATATTCGCGGAGTTCGTGATACCGATGGAACGCGAGCATTAATTTAACTTTTTTGTAGTCGCGTAAATGTACGGCATCGATACAATGCGAAAAAATGGAGCCGCGAACAATTCTAGGTTTACAATAAATCAATCTTTTATGGCATATGATATATGATGAAACTTGCCTTCAAAATTATTGTTTCTCTTTATCACACGAAAGTCGGACAACCAGGAGTGTTGACACCCCTAAGTTCCATAGTGATGTATTCAGCATAGCGGTGTCAGTGTCCCACGATGTAGTTTTTTTACAACAGTCATTCTATGTTACACAGTCATGTTTTATGATGTAATGTCATATAAGAAAATGAAAATATTAATTGATTAAATTCTTTTTTAAATTGTTTACTAATGTAATGAAATGTAAATTAAATTTCTGTCCACCATTCATGGAACTCTCAGCCTGAGTTAATCTTTATTTTTGTTTCTTTTGTTTCATTGAATCAAATGATAAGTTACTTTAGTTGAAGACTTAAGATGACTATTTTTTACAGTTTAGCCCTACTTTGCCCAAGAAAGGAACGTGCCTAGGTGTACTAAGTTCACTTTCTATCAGGGAGCCCCAGTTGCATGTCGTGGTAGTAACTGATTATAAAACCCAGTATTTTCAGTTAGTCTTTACAATCATTTTGACATCATAATTATGTTTTGTCTGCATTCTTAAATGATGCTGCAGCCAAAAATACCTTTCGGAGCCTCAAAGTGAAAATGGTAGCCACACATTAAATTGAACCAAAATCAATCATACCTTTTATTTCGGAATATTCCAGGCGTTTAAAATGACCAAAAAAATTATAGTCCCTGGAGCACTTTGTATTTCAAATTACTTTTAGCCTTTACATTATAAAAAGCAACCCCTTACCGGTGAAACTGGCAATTATTTGTATGAAAAACATTTCTTACATTGCTTTTTATTTGTAAATCAAAAGAACTGCATTACATTATACTAAGTCTTGTACATGTATAGCGCGTTACTTTTTATGGTGATATTGCAAAAAATAGGAAAAGTGTTCTGAGAATGTGTTAAGTGAGGTTACAGTGGCAAAGGAATGAAAGGAAAGTATACATCAAACACTGTTCTATCATTCATTATTCTACCTGTAAATTCATTTTTATATAGAAGACAATGAAGAGTATTCAATGTGCTCCTAGCACTTAAAACTTTTGTCATGGATTGTCATCAGAATTTTCATTTTTACCATGGTTAGGGATGTTGCAGAAAACGCCATAGATTAATATTATATCACATCAGAATTCTGTTTACTATACCCCCGTAACAAAGAAGTTGGAAGTGATGCCATTATTTCCAGTTTATATATGCATGACAATTTTGTGTATGGGGATTGTTACTCAGATTGTTAAAATTTCAAGTTTTACATCTTCCTTTTCAGACCTCCTTGAATACAGGTGAATATGACGTCATTTCTGTGGAAAACCCTCGGCCTAGAAGCTGCCAAGTCAAATTAGGTAAAGATAGTAATTAATTTTTCTAACAGTATTGTTATAAAATTGTGCAGTACATGACATTGTAGGAAACCACCATTTCATTGTGTTCTTTTTTATTCCCAATATTCATGATATTATTTAGATGAAGACAATGGTATATATTTATTTTGATTTTTTCAAGTTATAAAGTTCAGATTGACCATAATACATGAATGTCGAGAACGATGCTTA
Source organism: Saxidomus purpurata (assembly GCA_022818135.1). Classification (NCBI taxonomy): domain Eukaryota; kingdom Metazoa; phylum Mollusca; class Bivalvia; order Venerida; family Veneridae; genus Saxidomus; species Saxidomus purpurata. The sequence continues at coordinate 9,210,878 of JAFMSR010000019.1, forward strand.
CTTTTAGAAATAATGTGAGAAATAACTCTCATGAATTATCTGTTATTAGCAGACAAAATTGAAATAACTTTAAAACCACACTGGTATAATATTAGCAAGTGTATATGTGTCCTTTTAGACAAAAATAATCACTTGATTTATTAAATAAACAAAATGTATATGAAATCTGACTTTTTATATATTTGGCATATGAAATTGTCCTTTCAAAGAATAGTACATACTAGTTATTGAGCCTACACCAATTTTATCATGAAAACATAATTATAACTCATTTTTATTTTGTTCCTCTGTTTTATAAAGGTCCTGTTGTTGAAATATGAGACCTCTAAATTCTTATTGTTGCACTTTAAAAATTATTGATTGCCCCAGGCAGTATTGAAATCCTTCTTATCAGTATGTTATGTAAGATTGCATAACCTTATAAACTACAGTATCACAAAGCAAGGTAGTGTAGATCCAGATGTTTCTGTCATATAGCACTGACCCAAAGCATAGTTGAACCGTGTTATTAAAAAATTAAATCCAACGACATTATAGCACTATTAAAAGAAGGGATAATCTCTGATTTTTTTTTTTTTGCTGAATCTGAGAAAGTAGTGGACATTGTGCTTAATAGCTTATACTTGGCCTTTTACCTGAGACACTGTGTCTTTGTACACATTTTTATCTTAATAATGTTATCATAGTTTTGAACCTTTACTCTGCTGGTTGCAAATTATTATGCTTTTCTATGCAAATTGAATGATTTTTAGAATATAGACATACTGATATTCTTTATTTTTTGTAGAAATCATGCCTATGAGTATGATGAGAATAAGTGTCACAAGCATGCAGTGATGAGGGAAGTTCAAAACACCAACATATGAAAACTGTAGGAAAACAGTCAACCCTTGCAGTGTGAAAAATTATGTTTTTTTGTGATGATTCCTCAACCTGTAAAGAGTCAAGAAGTTGGAAATTCTGAATTGAAGATTTTGTAGGAACTTACACTTCAGGAAGGATGTTTTATTTCAGTAGCAATTTTTTGTTAAAGTAGAGAGATTCAAGAAGACATAAATAGAGCAAAACACCCAAGATAAAACAAACAAAAATGCTGGAGTAGAAATGTATGATGACGGTAATAATGGGGAAATGCACTACACCTACAAAGAGCGACTTAGCGTCATTTTTGTACTCATAGATATAATGCAAGGTTTTGTGTTGATTTGGTGATTCAGTTATAACTTTGGTTAACCCGATCAGTTTGTCACATGCAGTCAAACTTATGAACAACGGCGGCTCAATGGAAACCACAAAATTGGCTGTTGTTAACAGGTGACTTTTGTTCGGAGATGTAGGCAGTTGATATAGTTTCATCATACTAAACATTGTTTATCAAATCAAGTTTTATTATCAATTAATTGCCAGATAAACTGCGTGTTTTTCAGTTTAATTGTAATAAATCAAACAATTCACTTAAAGCTGCTCGCTCTAAGATTTTGGTAAAATAATAAATTTCTTCAAACTGTATGTAAATAATGTATTTTTTAACATTATGGTGTTATAAAAAGACTCCAGTATAAATTCATGTCACGTACATCTCTAAATTTCGAAAAATACACTACCATTATAGTGTAGCGGTGCCGTGTAACCGACCTTTTCAATTGATTTCTGCAAATTCCTACCCAGATTTTTGCTTATTTTTTATTCTAGGCTTTAGTTTTATATTGATGAATAAAAATGTCAACGTTTTTGAAAAATACCCTTTTTAACGGTAACTGAGAGCGAGCAGCTTTAAAGTGAATGCATTAATTAGCTGAAATAAACAATTATTTAGTTGCACAATGTAAAATGCAACTCTAAATTGTGAAGATATTCTACATCAAATAAACAATCAAGCAATTAAAAGAGCCGATTTTCAGTAATTACCGGACAGTTTCATCGGATTAATTGCATGTGTTTGCTTCAGATGTAAAGGTGAAAATTAAATGTTAGAACCTCTGCTAATTATCAAAAGCATCTTAATTTATTGCACCTGTCTTTTGAGGTGTAAACAACTTTACAAGAAACAAAAGCCAGCTGTTAAAATTTCAGTGGACGTTCGCATCACAGTTACGGGATGCTTTTTCACTGGCAACTGATCGCGGACGGCAGCTGACTGCTGTTCCCAGTCTTTTAAAGAGCAAATTTGGATGGGGGATATTCTGACTGGCTGTTGTCAGCAGGTGACCTCTAGTTAAAGGTGACCTTTAGCACAAGTTTGACTGTATTGACAAATTAGAATATTGATTAGATACTGATTTTTAATGAAGACAACAGAAAAAGTGTAAAATTTAAGGCAGTTGTATGTAAAGATTTAAATTTTTGTCGATCCCGCCTGCGGTGAGCTCAATATAGTTGTCACTTTTGGCGGTTCGGTGTATGTGCGTGCGTGCGTCCGTCTGTCCGATTTTGTCCGTACCATATCTTTTTCATGCATGGAGGGATTTTGATGTTACTTGGCACAAATGTTCACCATCATGAGACGGAGTGTCATGCGCAAGAACCAGGTCCCTAGGTCTAAGGTGAAGGTCACACTTGGAGGTTAAAAGTCAAATTCAAGAATGACTTTGTCCGGAGCATATCTTTTTTCATGCATGGAGGGATTTAATTTAACTTGGCACAAATGTTTACCATCATGAGACGGAGTGTCATGCGCAAGAACCAGGTCCCTAGGTCTAAGGTGAAGGTCACATTTGGAGGTTAAAGGTCAAATTCAAGAATGACTTTGTTTGGAGCATATCTTTTTCATGCATGGAAGGATTTAATTTAACTTGGCACAAACGTTTACCATTATGAGACGGAGTGTCATGCGCAAGAACCAGGTCCCTAGGTCTAAGGTCAAGGTCACACTTAGAGGTTAAAGTTCAAAGTCAAGAATATCTTTGTCTGGAGCATTTCTTCTTCATGCATGGAGGGATTTTGATGTTACTTTGTACAAATGTTCACCACCATGGGCTACCCTTGTTTTTAGAATTACTTCCCTTTGTTGTTACTATAAATAGCTTATATTGTAACGTTTTTTATTACTGGCCGTAGAGAAAAATCGAGACCACTTTTCTGTGGCACATCATGCATGTTACATCCAATATTTAGGTGTATTTTGACCCATCTCTGTTTGGTTAGGAGTTGGCCCTTTTGACATAAGGCGGGCTCGACATGTTGCACGTGGGCATCTAGTTTAAATAGTTCACTAGAAACACCTGACAATGATGCCCAATAGATAAGATAAATTTCCAAGTATTTGCAATGGAAATGGTGATGAAATGTTAGCTGTGAATTTAATATCAAATGGTCAGAATATGCTTTGAAATTTTGGAAGAGAATATAATGTCGGTTAGTCCGTCACATAAGCTTAACGTTGGCTATAACTTTGCCATTTCTTAATATTTCTTTATCAAACTTCCCAATTGTATTGCTTATGATGAAAAAGTCGTCCTGCCACCCGATTTTGTAGGTAAAGGTCATACTTGACAAAGTTATGCCCCTTTTGTGCATTTCTTCATCGTACTTTCAAATTGCATTGCTAATGACATAAGGGTTGTAATGTACTCAAATTTTGTATGTCAAGGTCGTTTTTGACAGAGTTATGCCCCTTTTGTACTTTTTTGATTGTGTCACGAAAACTTAACATTGGCTATAACCTGATAACTTTGACATTTCTTAAAGCTGCTTGCTCTCAGTTACTGTTGATTTTTTTTTTAAAGATTGACACTTTATTCATTCATCCAGAATCAAAATATAAGCACGAATCTAGGAAGGAATAGATTGAAACTTTTGGTTACATGGAACTGCCACATAACATGTTTATATTGAAATTTCAAAAGTGTTTGCTTATTTTTGTAAATTTAGAGATATACCGGACTTAAATTTATGCTGGAGCCTTTTTATATGACCATATGTTCTAAAATACGTTATTTACATGCAGTTTTGAGAACTTTATCTTTTAACCAAAATCTGACAGTGAGCAGCTTTAACATTAAATTTTCAAATTGTATTGTTAATGACAAAAAGAACGTGATGCCACAAAATTAGTAAGGTCAAAGTCATAGGTTACAGAGTTATGTCCCTTTTTGTGCTTAGATTTTGTCACAAAATTATTGGTTATTTTGACAAAGTGTAAGAGGGCGACACAAGTGTTCTTTTGAACACCAATCTTAGTTTATAGTTAATACATGTACTTTCCAGACGCATCAGCTGAAATGTTGATGATCATAATTATAAATCATAAAGAAGAACATGATTGTTGCTGTTGAAGCTTCCCTTATAATTATCAATTCAAAGTATTGTGTGATACAGGGCACTGTCTTGCACATATATCAGTAACCACTTGAAGTATTAATTTAAAACTTTGTTGTAGTTTTCAGGGTTACTCTTGACTTAATATATTGCTCTTTACGGTCATTCTTTGCACTTTGATAATACACAGATTCTTGTCTTTGCTTTTACTGCCCAAATTGTTTTTATTGATAAACACTGAGAAAAGTTGAGCACGCTGTCTTATGGACAGCTCTTGTTATGCATTAAAATAAATTATGCTAACTTTAAACAATTATAGCATGATGTTACTTTATTATTATACCCCCGAAAAGACGTTTTAGGGGGTATATAGGAGTCACTCGTTGGTTGGTCGGTCGGGTGGGCAGGCGGTCTGTTGCATTTTCCTTGTCCGGGGCATAACTTGAAAACTACTAGTTGGAATTGAATACAACTTCATACAATGGTCAAGTACATTGAGAGGAAGTGCAGTGCACAAGAACCATTACCTATCTGTACTCATTTAAGAGTTATTGCCCTTTGTTACTTTTCCTTGTTTGGAGCATAACTTGAAAACTACTCATTTGAATTCAATACAACTTCATACAAAGGTCAAGTACATTGAAAGAAAGTGCAGTGCAGTACAAGAACCATAACTCAATCCTTACAAATTACAGAATTATTGCCAAGAACAATATCTCTATTTCATTTTTTTTTTTGCAAGGTATTCTGTTACTACGAATTTCCTCAGGTTATAAACAGTCCTCTGTCGGGGGTATTAATAACATTGAGTGATAGGTCTAGTTTTTATGGGTATGGTCCAGATACAATGAGAGTCCTGGCACTACAGACATTACTGGTTCTTTTACAACAGAACATGCAGCCCCGGGTTTACGACTTCATCCGCAAGATAACTAATAGTATTAATGTCAGTGATGGAGCCGGAGATCAATCTGGTGAATTGTGGCTTACTAGTCCAGTGTGTTATATGATTGAATTATGGATCCAGATATAAAGATCAGTTAAAAGAAGTGTGATTTTACATTGAACATGAATATGAAGCTTGATTTTACAGTGTGATGTCAATGATCAGTACAATTACCAGTGATACACACACCTGGAAAACGTTAATACCATCATACCTTGAAATTAAGTTTACGCTCTGGAATACCAATCTGGAAGTCCCTGGTTTGAATACCGTCCAGGGTACTAGAAGTTTCAGTGTTTTATACCATATAGAGATGAACTGGTTTGAAACAGAAAGTCTCGCATGTATCGGTACAATACACCGGACACACAAAAAACCAAGGGGTCTATTTGTAAAAGAGCTAGGATCTAGTACTTAGATTCCCTTTCATTTGCATCTGTCTTTTAAACCTGAATCTGAGGGGAGTCTTCGTAGTTCATGTACACCCAGGACAGGGTTCATATACCGGTAGTAATGTATAGACTCTGCCCTGGGAAAATCCTAGGGTTGACCGGTGACTATAAAACAATCTAAATGAAGTTTAACTTTATCAGATTTTATTTATTTCCAAAATTACATTCTAACACAAGCGGCTACATTTCCTATATAAACAAATAGGGAAAAGCCGTATTTTAATTAACGATAAAAATTCAGCATGTTTTTCCAAGGACAATGTGCGGTAAATGACGTGACATATGTAAACAAGTGCGTCCAATCGTATTTCGCGTTTCATGGATACAATGAAGTTATACTACGCGTTAAATAAAGTTTGGGATAGTTTTCAAAGAAATTCGTTTGGATGCGAAAAATACTACGCAACCAAGGTCCTGACTATACTATATTCAACGATAGAATACAGGGAGATATTTATTATTTCTTAATTAAAGTGAAGAATAATTTAGAACTATAAGCAACTTGCTATACGTTACTTTTTTGTTTCTGATAGTAGGCCCATTGATAGCCATGAGAGGTACCGGTTTATTGCAGAAAAACAAAAATAATATCAAACAGGGAATGCCACGTACCAAAAACGCAGCCTCCCCAAAACGAACCCCACAGCACCCAGAAGTGCACACCACCAACACACACACACACACACACACGCACACACACACGACACACACACACAATCATGTACACACACACATATACACTACCAACACACACTAGCATACAAAGCAAACACACGAGGACAAAACGAACAATTAAAGGAACACAGTGGGGCACCGCCTTGGAACGGTCAGTGGCAAAAACACCACTGGGGAGCTTAAACCGGTTTATGGTGCGCACCCAACCTCACTCTTACCCCCACCATGTTCCAAAGTCACAGGACAGTGTAAATAAAAGTAATCCCTGCTAGGTGAATCTCTAACACACGCAATGGAAACAAAAGGCATGGTATGTAAAACACAAACATGCTCGTGTATAAATATATAAAAAGCAAACCTTGAGAACCAAAAAACGTATGTACTCAATGCCTTTGCAGAAGGCAGAGCACCAAGAGAAACACCCTTAAGGGCCCGACGAAACAGGCCAGAGGACAGAAATCAAAACAGTTTCGTCCCAGTGGGATTTAAAAACTGCCCATCACAGAGTCCTCCCCCTCTTCCGTCAGACACAATCAAAGAGGGAAGCATAGCGTCCAACTGTAAACGGGTTGAACACCAAACATGCGGTGTGTCTCAAAACAGTTGGGTCGTAACCTCTTTTAACAAAACGTTTTATAATTTTAGCAAATACAGTTGGAAAATTGCCATGACCCAAAATCTTACGAAGTTTGTAAACCACATCCCCATAAAAATCGGGTTTTGAAATACCTTCTCGCAGAAGAGTCTTTAGATTACTATTGAATTTCAAAACCAAATCAGAATTACAATAGTAAAATTTAGCAAAATATTTACGCAATTTGAAATACTTTGCATGATTCTGGTCATTCACTTAATTTCAAAATTATTTAGCATTCAAATGTTTGTAGATTATCAGTTAAATCAGGAATGTTATAGATCTATACTGGATCCCTTGTTACAGGGAATATTTGCAGTGAGTTTCAGCTAAAGTTAAGTGAGTAAGTGACTAACGCATGTGGCAATAAAGTGATTACTGGCTGAAGTTTTTTAGCTAAGTGTGACACAATATTATTGTATATACTTTAGTTTTTATCATTCAACCTCTTTTCTTAGGCCAAGCGTAACTGGTCATGGTATAGTATCTATTTAATTGTAACATTTTAATTTATTTAAGATTTTGATGATACTTCAAGTGTATAAAACTAAAAATGTAGATATGAAGTGTAAACTGACGTAAAAAATAAACATTTCCGAAATTTGGAAATTTAAACATTTTTTATTAAATCAAATGTACTATAGTGTGACCAGTCATTTTCTTAGTAAGAACATTTCCGAAACGATGGTCACTATTTCGACCGAATTTATTGGACGGTAAAGCCTTGAGAATAATGTAAACGAATGGTGAAAGCTTTACTGATTATGCCCTAAAATGGCGAGGCAAATATATATGCGCATGCGTAATGTCGTTTTCTCGTTTCACGCGGCGCATGCGCAAATTTACACGTTTCACGGTACGAATGCGCAGAAGGGAATTCTCGTTTAACGGTTACACGGTTAAACGATTACCGCATGGTAAAAGAACGAAAAACGGCTATTTTCCCGAAAACGCGGAAGTGAAACGCAGGCGGTACTGTATATAATTTGAATAAGCCGAAAGTTAAATTTCGTGGTGTTTAATATTTTCCAGGTATCAGACACTGTTGTTGAGCCCTATAACGCTACCTTGTCAGTCCATCAACTTGTAGAGAACACAGATTCTACTTTCTGTATCGACAACGAGGCTCTCTATGACATCTGCTTCAGAACCCTCAAACTGACTACTCCAACATACGGAGACTTGAACCATCTCGTGTCGGTTACAATGTCTGGGGTTACCACATGCCTTCGTTTCCCAGGTCAGCTGAACGCCGATCTCCGTAAACTTGCCGTCAACATGGTTCCTTTCCCGCGTCTCCACTTCTTCATGCCAGGTTTTGCTCCGCTCACATCACGCGGGAGCCAGGAGTACAGGGCTGTTTCGGTTCCTGAACTCACCCAACAGATGTTCGACTCCAAAAACATGATGGCGGCCTGTGACCCACGTCACGGACGTTACCTCACAGTTGCCGCCATCTTCAGAGGGCGAATGTCAATGAAAGAGGTCGACGAACAGATGATGAACGTCCAGAACAAGAACAGCAGCTACTTCGTCGAATGGATCCCTAACAATGTCAAGACCGCTGTCTGCGACATTCCCCCACGTGGCCTAAAGATGTGTGCAACCTTCATCGGCAACAGCACCGCCATCCAGGAACTGTTCAAGCGAATCTCCGAGCAGTTTACGGCTATGTTCCGTCGTAAGGCGTTCTTGCATTGGTACACTGGTGAAGGTATGGATGAGATGGAATTCACTGAGGCGGAATCGAACATGAATGACTTGGTCTCCGAATACCAACAGTACCAGGACGCTACAGCCGAGGAGGAAGGAGAATTTGATGAAGAGGAGGAGGAGGAGGAAGCAGAATAGCCATAAATCGTTCGAAAGGTCATTAACTGAACTCAAGTTCACTGATACAGCAAGAAAACAAACTTACCAGTAAAATATTTGAAATGCTATTAAATTTTCAACATAGCCAATCTTAAGAAGTATGTTGACAGACTTTCTACATTTGAAAAACAACTTTGCTCATAGAATTGATTTTACGATAAATGTACTACAAGTGCCTCGTTTAAGTCGTTACAAAACATTTTATAACTTGTTTTGAATGCTCGTTGTTTATGACTAGTCACTCAGTAATGTATGAGAACATATGTAAAAAAACGGGTACTTGAATTAATAAGTGCAATATTGAACCGCCAATCTCCTTTCATATCTCACTGTCGATCTTTTTTTATCATTGCGACATTGTGTAGTGATAAGCATAACGATACTCGTGGAAATAAAAAAGTATGAACTAATTTTCTTGTTCTATATAAAAAAATAATGTCAATATGGAGCTGCTCCTGTGGTAAACTGTTGAAGACAGCTGGCAGGATCCCTACATATTGGTACTTTTATACAAATAAAAGCTGTTTTGTCATAAAACATACCATATAAATGAGACTGGTTACGCAATTATATGTTTAATTACGTCTCTGTGGTTGTGTTGCTAGAGTAGCTTGATTAAAATCACTACAATCTCATTTATTGAGGGTGATGGGTGCGAGCTCTGCTGCCGACCATGGGTCTTCATGTGAGAAAGTTGGCAGTTTCTTACGAGGGATAGGGTTCTAGTACTAATCCTTCCCGGGAACTATTGCTTGATATATACCGCCCGCCTGTAAAAATAACTGAAATAATGTTGAAACAAATATGTCTGGTATACAGGGTGTCGAGCTTAGGCAGATTGGCCGGCCAGGTTGGTCCAGTGATAAATGTCATAAAACTCTTTTAACTTATTGAAGGTCATGTGTTCGAACCCCAATACCGATAAGGCTGGTAGTTTGTATATGGAGTCAAATACTTATTCTTCTATGGAAAGGGAATGAACTACCACGCATGTATTGTTACTTGCAACAGAACCGTTATACAACGCTCATATATGCCTGAATTTGCCCATTAGACAATAAACTTTCCAAAAATGTACACTTTAGTTGATGAAAGTTGATTAGTGTAAGTGGAGCCACAATACACACGTTTCTTTTATTTCTCACAAATAATGCATTTTGCTTCTGGTCTAGATCGATATCGTAAAACCAAAACAAACGGGAGCATTTGCAGTATTGATCCTGCACATTTATTCAAAAACAGCTTTGCATGCAATATTTCGCCGCTAGCATACGATGTAAAAGTCTGAAATTGTATTTGTTGACAGTGATAGAAATTAAAGTTTTCCATTATTAGCATTACATTATGTACATACGTAATTTTGTGAAACGACGGATTTGAATGGTTGATGAAGATACCATGTGGTATAAGGTAGTGAAACCCCTGCGAAAATATAGACCATTTTCGAATTAGTAACTCGGGGTAGCTCGAGTAGCCAGAGTTCTAATCCGAACCAATGTGCATGCGCTTTATTTCTAATCTACTCGACCTGTGTAACTCCCAGTTGCCCGCGAGTTTACACGGGTTCAAGATGGCGGATTAGATTATGGAGTATCTGCAGTTTGTACTTATTTTGTCCCCTTTACAAAATGAATTCAATTTGTCATGGAAAATCATGTAAACAAGTAAACATTGGTAATTCTAGTTACTATTACGTTCATGTTTGTTTCTGTTTTTACTTGAATAAAGTTTCCATATTTCCAATGAATGATTTGATTACTTTATTACCATATTATAACCAAGTTTAAATACTTCAAAGTATAACTTGGTAAGAAATCTTCACTCTCAATATATTGCAATACGTATCGCAATACAGTGCTGCGTATTGCAATATTTCGCGATAATACCCACCCCTACCGAAAATAAAATTGTTTGAGACAACAGCGGCGGAATATTGCAAATATTCGGTGAGATTACTGTTGTTCAATAAAAGTTCAATCAGAGTAAAGCCCGGTTCCTTCAGTATTCATGCAGTTCAGCGAATGCTTTCGCAAAACCCCGTTTGTTTTGGTTTTACAAAATCGATCTATACCAGAGGCAAAATGCATGATTTGTGAGAAATAAAAGAAACGTGTGTATCGTGGCTCCACTTACACTTTTATTAACTTTTCTAATACTACCAGTAGCCTTTTCGCAATAACTTTAAAACTGCACAGCTTAATTAGGTGAATGTTTAGGGCAACTAGAGTAATATATCAGCCATATATCCATACATGTATTGTATTTCTTCTCCTCATTACTTATCTTGGTTAAAACTTTCATAGTAACTAGCTCAAAGTGTATTGGAATAGCCACATATTTCAGACACATTATAACTGCACATAAATCTGAATGAACTTTTTCTGAAATATTTAAAAGATCGTTCCACAATCTGTTTATGATTAACACTTCATTCCAACAAGAACTATCTTTAAAAAAAGATGGTTGGTGCGATTTTGAATATGTGAAAGATATGAGTACAAGCTCTCATAAAAAGTCATGTCAAGTTTTATCTTTATGCAGTAAGCATGCACCACATGTCACAAGGTGAGTAAAATATGCACTCTGACCGGGACGCGAACCCGGGACCGTTCGATTACAGCGCAAATGCTCTCCCGACTGAGCTAATCGGCCGCTTAGACTGAGATTAAGTCTGTAGCCATGTACATCAGGAAAGCAAACTTAATCCTTGTTTTTCTTATCAGACATGTTACTCGAAATATTGATCATTATTCACTGGTCGATAAAGTACACTCATAATCAACATTAGTTTGGAAGTAACAACATAATTATGTTGATAGATATTAACTATTTACCTACTAAAATTATAAAACTATTCATGAAAGACTGAAAATGCAAGAGTATTATAGTGACATTATCCAGTTAAAAGGTGCCTTACAGAGTAAATTGTTCAATCTCAAATATGTTATAAATTTTACTTGTCATTTTACTGCCGGTTTAAAGGTTACCGACTTCCGTTCAAAAGCGAGCTTAATACGGCTGCGCCAAAAAATCAAAGTACTGCCATAGAAATGTTGAACACAATACTATAAAATATCATGCTCTGGATTTTATTCAATGTCCATTGTTGTGTACCATTCTGAATTCCACAAGACGAGTAAAAATCTGTGAAACTATATTGGACAAGGCGCTAGCCGAGTCCAATAAAATTTTCACGCCTTGTTGTATTTGATATGCTTCTTAACAATGTATGATGGCCTAAGTGCTGCTGGTATAAACTGGACGTGAAAATTCGTATTGGAAGCATGGAAGAGGGCCATGATGACATTATATCGCTTAAGCAAGTCCCATTGCTTTTCAGGACAAGGTCAACTTTATGAAGATCCAATTAACAATGCATCCTGTCAACAAAGTTTTGCTATAAACGGAAGTAGCGTCCTTAGTTTTCACCCAACATGGCCCAGAATCTATACGAACAATTGTTTGTATATATTATACCATGACAAGAGCTGTCCGTAAGACAGCATGCTCGACTATTCTCAGTGCTTGCCAATATAACAAAACTTTTATCAGTAAATAGCAAAACAAAACTATGTTGACTCCCTAAGTATAAACTAAAAAACTGTTATCATAAAAAAGTCAAAAATTATCGATAGTAACTCAATTGTTTGATACCCCTGAACACTTTTGCGAAGTTTGAAATAACTCTCATAAGTGGTTACTGAAATATGTGCATGGTAGTACCTTGCATCCAATTTCTAACATTAACAAGGGTCATAATTTGTAGTAAATTCAGTCAGAAGTTATCTGATCTGATTGTTTGGTGCCGCTGAAGACTGTATTGAAGTCTAATATAAATTATTTAAGTGGTTTACTGAGATGTGCTCATGATAGTACTTTGCATACAAAACTTAAACCAAAATTTCTAAGTTCAACAAGGGCTATAATTTGTAATTAATTTAGTCAAGAGTGATCTAACTTCAAGTTGATTGTTGGAGACCCCTGAACATTCTAAAGATGTTTCAAATCAATTTCAGCAATGGTAAATTACATATATGCCTGACAGAAGCTTGCACATAAAACTTCAGCTTGCATGCAACACCTCGACCAAACTTTCAACAAGGGCAATAATATGTAAAACATTGTAAATCCAGTAAATCCAGTCATCTAACCTGTTTGTTTGATACCTCTAAAGACTATTCAGAAGTTTTAAATTAATCCATTTACTTGTTACTGGGATATGTCCATGACACTATCTTGAATGTAAAACTTTTACCATAATCCCTGTCATCGGTTAAATAGAGGTCAGGGATTCGTCCCTTTATTAACCTTACACATTTCAAAGAAAGCATAGTATAAATGTTACAGAAGTGTTACCTATCATTAAAAAACAAGAGAACATTATAACTTTGGTTATACCAGTTTGCAAATCATATTTCATTCATCTAAGCAAAATATCAGCTAAATAGGTACATACATGTAAGTACTGGCAATTAAGCGATATAAGAAAGATAAAGTCATGTGTTTAAAATTTAAATTTTGCATGTCTGTTGCTATCTATAAATACGCCGGACAATTTTTTACATTTATGTATCAAATGACTTTTTGAATTTTTATATTTATCTGATATAAAGCAATATTTATGACTGATTTGATTGGAATACATGTACAGTATACAAACTTCCTAAAGAATGTAAAGTTATATTTCTTCTAAGTCATGTATGTGATAAGATACATATTTGATTGTTATAAAGCACACCGAAGATCAATAAGATACCGATATGGTTTGAACCTAAATTTTCATACTTGACGAGGCAAGCTTAAGGCTTCCTTTAAAGATAATCATAGATGGTTAAATTTCTTTTCTTTTACATAAAAATAAATACTTCTTAATTTCTTTACACAAAATGTTATAATGTTCCAAACCCTTTTTATGCCCCCGAGGGGTGTCGTATCAAAATCACACCGTCCGTCTGTCCGTCTGTTCGTCCGTCTGCCCTGACATTTTTTCGTGTCCGGGCTCTAACTTTGTCATGCATTGAATGATTTTAAAATTACTTGGCACAAATGTTCAGCACATCAAGTCAATGTGTCGCGTGCAAGACCAACGTCCCTAACTCAAAGGTCAAGGTCACACTTAGAGTTTGAAGGTAATTGAAATAATTTGGCACAAATGTTCAGCACATCAAGACGACGTGTCGCGTGCAAGACCCACGTCCCTACCTCAAAGGTAAAGGTCACACTTAGAGTTTATAGGTAATGGAATCCTGTATTTATGCATACATTTGTGTCCGCACTGTAACTTTGTCAGGCACTGATTGATTTTAAGATAACTTTGCACAAATGTTCAGCACATCAAGACAATGCGTCGCATGCAAAACCCACGTCCCTACCTCAAAGGTCAAGGTCACACTTAGTGTTTGAATGTAATAGAATCCTGTTTATATGCACACATTCGTGTCCGGACTATAACTTTGTAATGCTTCAAGGAATTAAAAAAAAATTGGCACAACTGGTACTACTGCTGTTGGAAAAAATGAAATTTTGTAATAGTCAACTGATGTTGTTGGAATGTAGTATGCAACATGGTGGAAATGCCTGGATTGTCTTGTGTAAGGTGTAAGGTACTGTGTTGGATTTATTTCAACATGATTGTTTACCATTTTGTCAAACAAAATGAGTCTACTGATTTTCCGTCTACTTTCTAAGGTGTTATATTTAAGATCAGTCATAATGTTAATAGTTACTGTGCCCGGGGTATTGCTATATGTATTGGTTACAAAACGAGCAGCTTGCTTTTGAACATTTTCTTTTTTATCTATATCTTTCTGTGTGTACGGATCCCATACAGCTGAATAATATTCTAAAGTAGGTCTAACAATAGTACTATATGCTGTTTCCTTAGTTGCTTTCTTGGCAGAATGTATATTTCTCTTTAAAAACCGTAAAATCTGACTAGATGTACTAGTTATTTTGTTTTTATGTGGAGACAATGAGCGATTTGATGATACTTCAACTCCAAGATAGGTAGCTTGATGTACAACTGACAAAGGTTGGTTATGCAGGTTGTATACTGTATTTGTCACTCTCTTTGATCTAGAAACTTGTATAATGTGACATTTATTGATGTTGAGAAACTCATCTTCCATTTCCGCTCCCATTTTGCCAGACTGTTGAGATCCTCCTGCAACTGTAATCCATCTTGGACAGAGTGTATAGTCCTGTATATAATACAGTCATCTGCAAATAACCTGACATTGGAGTTTACAGCCACAGGAAGGTCGTTTATGTAGAGCAGAAATAGGAGAGACCCCAACACCGACCCCTGTGGTACACTTGATAGTACAGGTGCCGGCGTGGATGCCGCCTCATCAACAACAACTCGTTGTGTTCGATTTCCCAAGAATGCTCTAATCCAAGAAATTGCACTACCCCTGATACCATAATGTGATATTTTGAAAAGTAACCTGCCATGATGGACAACATCAAATGCCTTTCTGAAGTCCATTATGGCGACGTCCACTTGGCCTCGCTGTACTGACTTTGCTAAGTCGTGAATAAAACCCACACGTTGGGTTTCGCAAGACCGTCGGGCACGAAAGCCATGCTGGGTATCAACAAGTATATTATTTAAGTCTAGATTGTCCAAGACATTACTTACAACTAAGTGCCCTAATAATTTGCAAGCTATGCAGGTTAATGAGACTGGTCTATAATTACTAGCCATCATTTTTCTCCTTTTTTGAAAATAGGTGTAACAAATGCTTGGGACCAATCAGATGGTACTAATCCTGAACATAATGACATTTTAAATAGTTTAGAGCAATTTCATCAGCGCATTCCTTCAAAAATATTGGTTTAATGGCATCAGGGCCAGCAGCCTTATGAGGATTGAGTTGCCTAAGAAGTTTTCAAGGTAACATGTATATCTGACATTGATGCATACAGACTTTGACCTATATCTGGAAAATCTGTATCATTGTGGTTGGTAAATACTGAGGAGAACTGTTTGGTAAGAACTTCAAAAGGGTAGATTTTAAATAACCATTATCTCTAAGGGGTGCTACTCCTTAAGAATCGTTTTTCAAACATTTTATGAACCCCCAACATTTCTTAGTTGTTCCATGTTTGTGTTCAGTGGGGTCCCATATAACATTATTGAAATAGTCCCAGTACGTATTTCTAGTTTTCTTTTGAATTAATGTTTGAAGCTTTTTAAGTATTGTGAAAATTTCTTGTTTTTTGGCTTTTTTCATTTTACTATATAATCTATCTCTCTTTTACATGAGTCTCTTGATTTCTGCATTTATCTATGGAAGACACGATTTTGTTCATTAGATCTTATACATGCACTTTGGTTTTAAATGAATCCCAGAGATCTTGGACATTTACAGAGGTTGAGAGTTTTTTTTTACAAAAGTATTTAAACCTTGTTTTATGGCAGTCCAGTTTGCTTTCTTAAAAATAAATATTTTGTTTTTTTCTTTAGGATTTACAAATGTATGTTAATAAGTCAACAAAGGGTATACTGTGATCACTGAATCCAGGAATTACTTTAATAGTTTCAGCCAATGATGGGTCAGACAGAAATAACAAGTCTAAGCAGTTACTTGTGGTATCAGTAATTCTAGTTGGTTCATTTACTAGTTTGGTTAGACAAAAACTATCTGCAAAATTGAGCAGCTTGTTACATTCATCTGTATGAGTAGAAGCTGATTTTACAGTTTTTGTTTGCCAGTCTATATCTCGAAGGTTTAGATCACCACCAGTAACAATAGTGCTGTTATTTTGGTCTGTTAGATTCATAGTGCGTTCTAGCTCATTTATACAATCAAAATCCCTATCAGGCCTATAAGCACTACATAGAACTAGATCTTTTTTACCTTTTTGCTTTATGTTTTCCCAACTTAATTCAGAGTTTGATTTAAGCTTACTTGGCGAATTACTTTTCAAACGTTTTGAAATTAAGATAAATACACCCCCTCCAGTGCGACCTTTCCTATCATGTCTATATACTTCGTAATCTGGAGGGAAAAATTCTGAGTTTTTAATCTTTAGCTGGAGCCAAGACTCATTACATAGAACTACATCTGGTTGTATAGTAGCTAACATTGCTAAAAACCAAAGATTTTTCTTTTTAGCTGACTGGCAGTTTACTGTTATGGTTTGAGGTGCTGTACAAAATGTTTCTTTGCGTTCATAGGTTTAGGTTGTCTTAGAGATTTATTCAAGAGAGCATTGTCAGACGTATGTTGTCTACATGTTGTCTTTGCTGCGTACATGTATGATTGAACCAACTACAGACCATAGTGTACTCCAACATCTATTTTTAACAGATTTCAGATGCTTTTATGACAATTTATTGCCTTTATTATATTTGCATATTTGCTTACATGTACATGTATCATGCTTACTGTGTTTGAATGAATAATAAAGTAATGTCATTAGAAATGCACATTTATCTTCTCTGTTAATTTTTTATCTCTGTTTCAAATAAAATAGTAAGTGCACCTATCTATTACAAAATGGCACGTGTAAAATGTTTGTTGCTTAAAGTCAGCTGGATTTTACCAGTAATACTGTGTGACTTACTTTACACATGATGTCTTTAGGAGAGTATCTAAAAAATGAATAAAATATCACGTCACTTTTTCTTCAGTGCACGAACATGAGTGTATTAAACATGAGAAAAATATGTGCAATATCAACGGTATTTTAGGCCGGTTAAATGGTAAATCAAATTAAAACTCTATGCTGATATTAAGGATCATGATAAATAATGTGTATGTTAAAGCTTTAGTAAGGAATAATAATGCAACACATGTGGAAAGTTGCCCTAAACCTTAAAAACTAAAGCTGATTTACAGCGAAGTCCTTATATCAGTCCTTCAAAAAAGTCTCCCTTAACATAGTTTCACTTCTCCCTAGTAATTATAAAATACGTTTACCCACCTATAAACAGTGGATTTGGTAGGGGAAGTGTCGTTTTAACTTCTTGCAGAATCAATTTAAGCAGTCGTTTTTCTAATTAATTAAAAATTAGTGCCAGTGCAAACCAGCATGCAGTCTTTAAACGCTTCTACTTTTTCCGACAGCAAAAGCAGTACATGGCTACTACAACGAGCGACAAGCTCACGAAAACGTTATAATTTCTCCGGAAGCGCGTGAATCTCAAATCTGAAGTTATTTGACAGACTTCTCACATATGACATGGTAATTTGTTCATTCGTAGTTGTGAATAAAACACAGTTTTAACCGATTTTCACTCCTGAACAGCATACTCTTGGCAATTCTTTCCGGTTGTGGAAAGCTGACATTATCCTAGAGTTTCGTATATTTTGCTTTCAAGAGAGGAGAAATGATTCTTGTTTACATTCCATCACAAGTTGAGGTAAATTTCAATACTGTCGACACATAAAGAATTTTTCACTTTTTTCTCTTTTTTCCCCGTTACAGGACTTTAGTTCACTTCTGTTACACTTTGAATTTGTAGCCTTTGTCACATTGTCACCTTTCTGTCAGGAAATTTGTCAGTAACCATTGTCTATAAAATTTGGAGGCGATCTATCTGACTTTGACAACAGAAAGTATATTGTTTGTTTTTCAATATTCTACAATATGACACCAATTACCTCATTTATGCCGTTGTGGTTAACAAACAACTAAATTGTATTTCTATTTGCCTCAAAGAGTGCGCTAACACGTACAGCTCGTATGTTTGAATTAAAAAAAGGCAAAGTTGAGCAAACATGCACCAGTATTGACAATAGCCACACTTTATTCGTGCAATTTACATATATTATTGCAAACTAGGTATGCCAGAGCGATGCGTTATGCTTGTAAATGGTGAAGGTAGGCGGCGATTTATACTGGACGATGTAAACTGTATTTCAGGGTTTATAGCTGGAAATACAGCAAAATAAAGCTGTATATATATCACAGTAATGATCCTACGGCTTTGAATTTGGAGTCTGTACAGGTTATCTGTTAATAGAGACACATACAATTATAAAAAACAAAGAAAATTCCACACCCCTGTTTCTAAGCTAGAAATGGCTACTCCGAATCCTAGATGCCCTCCAAATTCAAAGCCGTAGGATCATCACTGTGTACATACAATGAATTAAGTAAAAATGACTTTATATGGCTTTAAAATAAAGATTTAATTTATAAAATTAACTGTGCTGCGCGTTTCATACAATTCATCAGGCAACATATAAAGGTATAAGTAAGTATGCTACCTGTCTGGCTGGTTTATATCATAATGAGTTTTAAAGTTTTTGGAGCACTTTGAATTTACTGATTAAGAGATAAGAAATGATAGAACGGTGCTCTATTCACTCTCTTAAGCAATGTTGACCAATGCCTTTCGTTCGTGTTAAAGCCGTTATTTCACGAAAAAGAGTTGCCAGAAAGCGTTTCTTATTTTTCGATATCATTGAAAAAAATACTTCGCTATATTTCTAACATGTACTTAGTTAATACTTATTTCTTTTAGCTCAACTGTGAAGAAAGCTTGTATCTTTTCGAGTCACTCTCGAGTCCGCTTCCTAGAAAAATCAAGTACTTGTGCCATATGAGGAGGTACGTTCGTGACCCCAGTTAGGATCGAACCCATAACCTCCGGGATTAGCGGCAGACACACATGTGCTTTTCAATTTGAAAAGCAAAGTTTGGATTGTTTTGAACAAATAAAGGTCAATTTCGCCTGTAAAACACCTTCCTTGATAAAGTAAGAGTTACTTATATTTCTAACAATCAATGGGCTACTCAGACTAAAAGACCGTTTTTTGCAATATCACGACTGTAAAAACAGGTCCATCTTAACACCTTCCCTGCGTGACACCAGTACTAGATTCATGTCTCCGCCAGCCGCTAGCTGCCTTAACATTTCCATTTGGTTAACTACTTATCAAATTGAACACTATTGAAGTTTAGATCTCCTGCATAAAAAATTGAAACATTAACATTATTATTCAAAAGATGAAATAGCCTTTGCTCATGTCAAACAAACTGTAAATTAATTTATCAATAAATGACAGCACCATAATCGCTTGAATAAATTGCAAGGCTACTGTTACATGTATAACACATAAATGACTATTTCAATCTAAATTATAACACATTTGACAAAATCTTTTGTTCCTTTGACAAGGCATTGACAAGCGTATTCCGCTTAACATGCAATATGCCAATATGGAATCAAAACCACCTAATTAAAATGTAGTTACAAAATGCATAATAACTGTATACGCATGAAAAAAGCGATTGTCAATAATCAGATAGCAGCAGTTTAAAATAAGCATGGTCCGTGCAAGGTTTAGATCACTGTTAAAAGGCGTAGCTTTTTAGTTTTTAAATAATCATACACAGGGAGAGAGTTTTGAATAAGCTTGAAGCTTTCTACTCGATCCTAAATATCTATTATAAATGTGACATATTGTACATGCAATGTATTGAATATGATATTGTTTAAACTAAACAAACAACTATTCGGATTAAAATAAATTTGACATTCTTATATAATAAGTGAATCTTCTTGTGTTGATTTGACGGAAGCTCGTCGGAGACTCTACATGAAAGGTTTATGATCTGTTAAATTATTACATTGTAGAAGAAATGTGGACGATTTGTCTAACTGGTTTGAGCTAAAATTAGTCATAATCTGAACTAGGAGAGGTTTCGTTTCATCCTATTTTCAAAGTGCAGTAAGTCAAATTATGTTTTTACTTGTAACAAAAATGTATTTTAAAATAAATCAATGCATGGCACAGTTACAGTCCGGACACGCATCTGTGCATATAAACGGGATTCCATTACCTATAAACTCTGAGGTTGACCTTGACAATTGAGGTAGGGGAGTGGTCTTGCACGCGACACGTTGCCGTAATGTGCCAAGCATGTATGCCAAGTTATTTTGAAATCCTTTAATGCATGACAAAGTTACAGCCCGGACACGAACGTTATCATATATACTGGATTCCATTACCTGTAATCTGTATATAACTTTGACCTTTGAGGTAATGATGTTCGTCTTGATGTGCTTAACAGTTGTGCAAAGTGTTTTTTATAAATCATTCAATGCATGACGAAGTTAAAGTCCAGACACGAGTGTGTACATATATATAGGATTCTATTACTTTCAAACTCTAAGTGTGACCTTAACATTTCAGGAGCGTGGGTATTGAACGCGTCACATTATTTTGAATGTCCTTAGTCTTTGTGCCAGGTTACTTTAAAATCCTATACTGCATGACGAAGTAACAGCTCGGACACAAAAACTGTACGGACGCACACTCGGACGTAAGGACGGACGGACGAACAGTGCGGTTAGTATATGATTCAGGGGCATTAAAAAGTAAAAGTCATATCATTGATTTGGTAACTCAAACGACTTTAGTCCACTTAACTTTCTAAATCAGTGAACACATTTTCCTTGAATGAGATCTTTACGTATGCAAGAGATAGAGCGTACTGCCTCTGCGTTTGTCGTTTATAATAAATTTAAGTGGCTTGTACCACTCTGAAATAAACAGCTATTGTCTCAACCGCACGGATGATTCCGGAGATGAAGTTTTCAACGAAATTACACGACTGTGAATAACATGTGACGGTTCATATGCTTGTGTGCGACCATCCACGCCGTAGGCTTGTATCAGTTTATAAAATTTCAGTTCAACTCGTATGATAAGCGTCTTATGACTACCGTGCCTGAATTGAAACGAAAGCACGAACAAACAAGCAAGCAAACAAACACGCAAACAAAATCAAAACTATAAGAATTAACAAAACAAATGAGTAGTACATGTGCTTTGCCAAACTGTGACATAACGGAAAAATTGCTCCTACTTGAGACATTCATATCTGCATACGTGACGGCAGACATATACAAATGTAAATGTGCATAGAGTATCTAACATAATCAAGGTAATCAGACATAATATACTTCCTGGTCCGCTTTTAAAATAAAGCTCATAAAGGCTTCAGAAGAATTTATGACATCACACATCGACAGAGGTATTTCGATGAAGTGTTAGCACCGAAGATTTATGTATGCTCTATGATTTAAGATTGGTAAAGTTACCGTAATCTTTAGGTTATATATTTGGTTATCGGATATCTACAATGTAGTTAAACTTTCCGTAATGCATTATACCAAATACAAATAGCATTGTTACATAATCGGTCCATGTTGGTAACAATTTACTTGTTTATTTACGGTTTTCAAACGTAGTCAAGTGGTTAGTTTATAAGCAATCTAAAACTCTTCTAAAATGAAAGTCGCTGGGGAAATATCAGAAACTGCTGAAGAAGGACGTCCGAGTCAAAATCGTGAACTCTGTGTGCCTTGCCAAGATGATAATAGCAGAACAGATGCAACCGGAGCATGTCAAGAATGTGAGTATATGTGTGACACATGCTTCAGGCATCACTTAAAAGCCAAATTATGTAGAAATCATGTGCTGGTTGATATAGGTGATTTTCCTCCAGCTGCATCTAAAAGCAGTGAAGACGATATAGAAAAATGCAGGACACATGGCAACGAGGTTATTAAATTTTATTGTCGTACGCACGAAGTAGTCGGATGCGGAGATTGTATGGTATTAGACCATACAGCTTGCAAGCCAGAATACATTCAGAATCTGGAAAAGACATTTAGGAAAGACGAAACGTTCAGACAATTGTTTCAAAAAGTTGACTTGATGGAATTCTTTGGAAAGGAAATTAAGGTAAAGGTAGAAAAGAGAAAGGAAGAAATTGATTTTCTAAATGAGAAAGTT
Source organism: Saxidomus purpurata (assembly GCA_022818135.1). Lineage (NCBI taxonomy): Eukaryota > Metazoa > Mollusca > Bivalvia > Venerida > Veneridae > Saxidomus > Saxidomus purpurata. The sequence continues at coordinate 9,233,474 of JAFMSR010000019.1, forward strand.
TTGAAAGGAATTAGGGAATTTAGGTCAGAAATGAACGTGTACCTTGACAATGCAGAGGCCGAAATAATATTGGAAGTAAAGAAAGTAATATCTGAAAACAAAGAGCATTGTAGAAAGTTGGAGCAGGACGTCAGGGAGTTTATAGCAGATATTGAAGATATCAAAAAGAAGTTGGACATGCAGCATCACTCCGGAAATGTCGATTTCATTTACGCGGTCAGGTGTCGATCAGAGATTGAAACAATTGAGAATACGTATGAACATGTAAATCAAAACAATTGTTTGAAAAGACTTGAGTTCGTTCGCGGTGAGAAAATCTCTGAGATAGTACGGTCAGTGCACGGATTTGGTAGGCTGCGAATTGAGTCCTGCAAGGTGAATGAAGGTGAGCAGCGTATATCATTTAAAAACAGAAATAGTCATTCATTGTACCGAATAATTACTCAAAGGATCTACAAAATGACATATTTTCTTGTATTTCCTGTTTTATGTTTCATCTTATGAAGACTATGAATAAGAATAAAAATCGAAACGCGTTGAAAAACTTGAATTTGTCTTTTTTTATTTAAAACAATGATATTTTGTGCCCTGAAATTGATGTAACGCATGAAAAGTGGTTATCTTGTTTTTTAAAAATATAATAACATTTGCGTCTTTTCGAAGTTTTCCGATTTTAGCATTCATACGTTATAATATCAACTATGGGAACTATACTTTTTGACAATAGTCTTACTTTGAACCCTTAGTCCGACGTGTGGATTACTTAAACTCGTAACATAAGTCCTCTATTTTTATATAACATGTTTATATTGTCTGTAAGAATTATGGGTATGTTTAACAATCATGTTACTGTACTGCTTTGTCCACTACAGTTGGTGTTTCCTTTCAGCAGATTTTCGTTCTTGTTCCGCCGAAATACAATCAGTGGGTTTTATCATTGTCAGTATAGACATATTTTGTATCTTTTTTACAGAAATGAAATCTAGAGAATTGAAATCAAGTGACTTTGTTGTTGGTTCACGTGTACGGAGAGGTAGTAACTGGGATTATGGAAATGAGGTGAACTAACTTTCGAAATAGCAAAATAGGGAAAATGCGGACAGTTTCGTTATGACAGTGTGCAGAACAGAACTGATCCTCCGTTTTAACCATTTACGTGCATTCCGTCACTTATCAATGCATTACATGCTGCCATTGAAAATTACATAATCCTTATCGTGTATTACTGCAGTTCATTTGATAGCATACTCAACATAACTGATATAGAATACACATAGAAATACATTTCAATAATGTCCGTTTACCTTTTGTGGTAGTAATTGAAAAATGTAATAATAGTGCGTATGTTTTTTACGATGACGTAAGCGCATTTGGTACAAATGAAAAATATCCGTAAACATGTGCTAACTATCATTATACAGTGCATAATTATGCAGTTTTGGAGATATAAACCAGTAAGCCGACAACCATATCATGAGGTTATCAAGAAAAATGTAAGAGCTCTGTTACGGTAATATTGCGCGTCTTTATTAACACGAATAAGTGCACATTTTTCTATACAAAATTAAGAACCATTTTATTACAGACGACAACTCCATAGTCTTTTGTAAAGTTAAACAAGCACTATTTTCGAAACAACGTCATTAACATGTTGGATATACCATACAGATAAATGATGAAAAAGAAAGTACGCATGTATTATATATTGCTGCCAGAGTTACGCCTGAGCTATATTGTTTTCTAATACATCGTTATGCGTCCAATATGAAAATGCTACACGTCCACTATGGCAAGTTATTGACGTATTTTTATAAATATGTGTTCTGTTCTGAAGATAAATATATCATAACTTCATGAAAATTTATATGGAAGTGAAAGAAGCACATGCAAAAACACATACATACATGCGTCAAAACCTTTGCAGATGTGACTGAATTCTACAATAAACACTAAAGGTGTTTCAAGAACGCGTAAGATAAAGGAAACACATCAAACGTTAAAAGGTGATGTAGAGGTTAAGGTGTCGGCCGCTCATCCCGGATGTTGCGGGTTCGAGCCCCACTGGGGTCACGACCGTACCTCCTCATATGACACCAGTACTGGTCCTTCCAGGAAGCGGACTCGAGTGTGACTCGATAAGCTGCTAGCTTTCTTCACAATCGAGCTGAAATGAATGAGTATGAACTAAACGTTAAAAAACATGTGCCTTTCTGAAACTTTACACAGATGACCCACAAAGCGTTGTAGTGTGTTTATGATATAAAGTGTGTTTCAAAACATGTGTACTTTCAGGATGGCGATGGACAAGGAACTGTGATTGGTTTTGGTTCCAATGGTTGGGCACATGTGGAATGGGATGCAGGAGGAGGTGATACATACAAAATAGGCCAGGGAAACACCTTCGAACTGAGTATGATATAACTGCAGTTCAACATACAAGAGAAATGATAATGCGACCATACTGAGTTTATTGAGAGGAAATGTAATGCACAATAAACGTAACTGTTGCTTTATCATTTGTGTAGTTACTGCTCTAACCTACCTTTTCTTAATCTACATTATGTAACTGGAAAAGTATATGAGTAAATCAATTGATACTTCATTAATAGGTATAGGACAATGAGAAGAATTGCATTACACAAAGAAGTAATGACTGTAGGTCATCGTTTTCATAGTTTCTGCCCTGCCATAGTTTCGGTTAGAAGATACATCTACAATGTTTGAAATTACATAAGAACAAAGGGTAATCATGGTTGTTGGTTACACATCTAAATAAATGCTGATGTTTTCCATCAAAGCAATACTGACAGCCTTTGTTTACAAAAATGAACCATAGCTGCATTCTCAACCAAAGGAGGCCAACTATTGAATGTGTTTCATGATTTCCTAATATTGTAAAAAAAAGTGAAACGATTATTTGGACATTGCATAATCTGTTCAACATGTACCTATCTATCCAGGCTATTTACAGAGATATACTCAGATGCGTTTTGTATATCGATAAGATTCGGTACCTTGTTAAATTTACATTTTCTTCTTTCAACGGCCTTGAACAAATGCACTTTATATCGTGAAGGCAGCATAAATAACGAAGTTCTTCTCACATTTAGAAAACCTAAAGTAGGAGTTTCATTGCCTATATATAATTTATATTTCAGAACCCGAAGTAAATTTGTCATTTTAGATCATAAATAAAAACTGTTTTTTTGCGTCTAAAATCTTTTAAACAGCTTCATAAAATTAAAGCGTATTCATACATTTATTTAATGCTACTTCAAAGTGATTGAAAATTTACGCTGTCACTTACATTGTTATAAACGTTAATACTAAAACAAGATATAACAAGAGTAGGATCTACATTGTATATTGTGTACCTCGGTGTTTCAAGTGGGAAAATAAGTTGACTACGTGCAATGGTAGATAATTTCGTGTAGGAAATCGAAGGCAAACGGTATATTGAAGATGTATGTTGGTTTTATTATGATAAGGTCATAACCATGCAATAATATTTAGCTGATCGCAGGTGGTTTTGTTTAGAACAAGAACTTGCAAATTGAAATGCTATTGAAGGGAGGCCCTCCCCTTACTGTGAGAGATATTTGGAGTTTCTAGCCAGCTTATATATAGTTTAACATCTAATTAAAAATAAAACCAGCTATCTTTAGCTGACATATATGTATCAGTACTGCACTGTATGTATAATACTGTCACTTTTTTTTTCAAAACTTTCTAGCCAATATCTGCCATTACACACAAACTACATGTTTTTGTCCCATTTAAAGCACCAAGCTACAGTATATGAATTTTTCCCTCCTTTCCCCCTCAATAAACTTTAATATAATTTAGCAGTATATTTCAAATATTGAATTAGCACAATGCCAGGACAATCTTTTCAATCTGTTGATTACCACAGTTCTAAATCATATATCATTGTAATACAACGTAATAAGAAAACAATATATCAAAATTTTCATCCAGTTTACGACATACTTTATCGACGAATGCATTATATACTATTTTAATATGCACTATAAAAGGGAATAGATATTAAAAAACTTCCTCGATGCAAAATTAAACTTAATCCATATTAACCTCTTTAAATAATTTCAAATATGTTAGATACATTTGTAGAGTAGTTTTGAAATTTTTGACAATATTGATATCGTCTGACGAAACAAGTAACAAACGCAAACAGTTACATTCCTCCTTCCACATTCCCCGTATTCCCCGTATTAACCTGGTTTTACAACTTTCCAAATTTCCCTTATTGACACATTGTTTTGTAATGTGTTCGCTCATGTTGTATATTTGGGCAATTGTTGTACTATAATCTACTGTCATTGCTTTATTTTGATTTTATTATCAGATAAAAGTAAAATAAACTACATTGATATACATGTATATGAAACAACTGAAAAATTAATGTTTGGCCACTGTAAGCAAAAAAGTGATTAAGAGTACGGATGAAGTATCACATTCGTGGTCCGTTAGAACGCACGGCACTATCCCCTTGTGACTACTCACATCAAAATCGCGCCGACAAATAGCATAAATTAATACACACTTCGTAAATTTACAAATAATTTGCTGAATGAATTAGACGTAAATCTTTTTTCTTTTTGGAACCGACAAATGACAGCCCGTTTATTTTTCAATTAAACAACAAACAGTATCACAGTAAAAAAAGGAAGAAAAGGATTTATTAACAAACCACATACTATATGTTCACAACAAATATATGCTTTTCCTATTCAATTCACCAATAATTCATTTAAGTTTTTTAAGGAATTTCTCAAGAAACTTGCAGGGAATTCTGTGTTTTTCATAGTATTCAAATAAGAAATTTAGCTCATCTATTAATATATTAAGAGTATTATATGGCTTTGATCTTCTTTCACTACAACGGTAACCTTTATACAAAATGTATATTGAAAAACCAATGTATGCGAGCTGTATGTTTATGTAATTGTATTTAACAAAGTCAATTTTGTACCCTAGAACTATAAAATCTAGCTTGGTCTACAGAATGCTTTAATGTGTTTAAGATGCATTTCCAAAATTATTTTAAGAATTTACAACCAATAAAGAAATGTTCTAAATTACACAAAAAATGTATCTGCGTTTCCACAACAATGACAAAGAGTTTAATATTTGTATGTATATAAATTTTCATTTGTGGCTATTATTTTATGTAATAGTTTATATTTGTATTGTTTTATTCTGTTATCTATTATAAACTTATTGAGTAGTAAATAAAACTTTTCCCAGTCAGTTTTAACATAAAAGAGATTATTCCAGTACTTATGTAGGTATGGTTTAACAAATTTCCGTTTTACTAGATACGAGTACACGTATCTATTCGATAGATCTTGTAATAAAGGTTGTTAATGTGTGCATATAGAGTTGTTCTTACTTTAGTTTCTACTGATGCTTCAGACTTAAGAATTTGTATCCACGTTTTAGGGAGTGCTGCTTTTATTTTTTGTATCTCACTAATCCAGTTGCGTGTATCTGTTAATTTTTCAAATATGTATTTATGAAATAACATCCGTTCCAGCGGTGTTAGTCTTTTAATAAACAATGATTTGGAGTACTGATACGCAGTAATTAGCCACGAAGGCCGAATGCCTGAGTGGTTTATAACTGCGCATCAGTACGACAAATTATTGTTTATTAGACGATAACAACGCTGAAAAGGATGTTATTTCGATTCTAACATGACCAGATATTACAAAAGGTGAATAAATGCAAAGCTTTATTTTCTACGCGAACGCCCATTTAACGTCATGCGGCGCAATATGACTTCATGTTTACAGTATATCGGTTTCCGCGTTGTCTATGGTTTAATATAACATAATTGTTCTACTCTTTGTATATAGAGACAAAATCGTGAGTCATGTTAGAATTATCATTAATGTTTCCAGTTTCATCTAATATATCATTTACGAAAATTAATCCAGAATCGATCCAGGAATGGAAGATAAAGCTTCTGGATTGTGTTTGATATGATAGTTGCCCCATCAAATTTGTTTTCTTATTTCGAAAAAAGGAGGAAGGTTTTGCTTCTGATTACATTTTTAAGGTAAATCCAAGTTTCAATTAGGGACCTATAGGAGAAAGGTAAAGGATCTTTTGTTTTTGGCAGTGATTTAAAGGCATCAATGTTCATTTCAAATATGAGAAGTTTACGTCCGTATTGGTTCCGGAAGTAGTTTGGTATTAATTTCCAGTTAGCAAATTGATTATCTAAAGAGCTTTTATTTTAACTGTTTTTCTAGCGTTTGTAAATTATTATTTCTTTCTCTTGCTTTCTCCTTGGAAATTTTATCGAGTTTTCTTTTATTTCATATTTACAAAATTTCCATTTGATTGGTAGCTTTCAATAATTTTTCAGAGTTTTACATTTATCAATGACTCGTGAAATCTGTTCATAGTAGGACTGGTCTTCAAGATAAAAATTATTTAGTTTCCAGAACCTTGGACCTCTCTTAGTTTGAATTAGAGCAGGGCGTATATCTGTTGAAAGGACTAATAGTATGATGTTTGCATCTATAAGCCAGAAATCGATCTTACTTTTTTCAGAACTATTTTTACGGCACCATGTAAACTGGTGTTTATTGTCATTTAGTTTATACCATATATCAATCAATTTAAGATGTTTTATTATATCAGTCAGACTTTTAGAAATGTTTATGCTACTTATCATGGAACGTGTTATCATGTCAGATGTATTAAGAACTTCACTAAAATCTCCGCCTAAGACAACCATACCTTGTGCGTAAAGTTTCTTTCGCTTCTTCTTATCATTAAAAGTATATATATTGAATAATGTATAGGTGTTATTGTGAAATTCAATATTAATTAAGACGTATCTTCCATTACAGTCACTGTAATGGTTTAAAACGGTGCTATTCAAAGATTTGTGTATAAGGATAGAGCATCCTTTGCTATTCGTTTCGCCATATGAGTTGTAGATATAGTTGCTATATTTGGTTTTTGATTAATTAAATATTGCTGCAGTCTGTCTTGTTTTTGTTTATTTCGTAATCCCTGACAATTTAAGGACAATACATGTGTTATGTCTATATCTGATGACGACATGATTGAAAGTAATTATTTATCACTATTATATTTGATTTAAATACATCAAAGTTATTTGGTACAGTATACAGGTATAACAACATGATCCAAAGTAGTACTATGGAGTTTGATTTAGTGTGTCAATGTATTTACATGTAGTAGAATAAACAGCTAACTTGCCACGTTTGAAATGGTGACATCTTGTTTTCTAGACTTGAGCTTTCATGTTAAAAAGGCTTAATTTGTGAATAGATTTTTATAATTATGCAGAAGCGTACGGAATTTAAACAGACAAACAAAAAAGAACATATCATACATGTGCAATAATAAGCGAAACTAGCATTAAGAAAATAGTGTGCTATACTTCGCCATATCGCAAACAATACCGTATAGATTCTTGATTTGATAATTTGATTATTTTTAATGCTAAAGCAAAAATTATTATACTTGTACAGTAATAAGCAATATATAATATTCACAGCAATATTGCAAAACAATACCACATGTATAATAGTACATCATGATTTTTTAAAGTTCAAAGGCGACAATAGCATTAGGAATAAAAGTGTGTAGCGTTCACTAAAAATAAAATGACTTTTATGCGAGTACAATGAATAGGTCTGTACCATAACGGTTTGCTTTGCTGGCGAGATATTTACAAATTAATGCCGGACAAAGTTGCAAGCATAAACTATGCGTGTTTATCATGCGTATGTGTGGTCACATAGACTATAGTCTTTATCAAATTTGTTATGTAAGCATGTTCATAACCTAACTTACCCTTACCGAAAACAAAAAAAGCAAGGATGTACAAAGCCATGACATAGCTTATTGTAAGAAAAAAATAATGTCATAATGCTGCACGCAGAAACTGTTATTTTTCGACGAAAGTAGTGTGTCACCGGTGCAAAAAAGACATTTATTTATACTAATATATCTATTTATAGAAAAAAGTCCTTACATAAAATAGTATACATGAATACATTTATCAGGTACAAGCGTGTTTTTCTTTCATAAATATTACGTACATATAGATCAGTAGAATTCACAATATTAACTAAAACTTTCATATGATGTGTAGCATTATAAATCAACAATACTTTACATGTACATTTGTAGTTATATTTGTGAAAGCAACTTTCACTTGAGTTTCGGCCCGCAATTTGGGCGTTTTAAATAACGTATCAAGTGCTTTTTTCAACAAAGAAAGAGGGTAATATAGCATAGCTATCTCATATTCCAAAAGTATATTCTGGGATCAATTAAGGGAAGCGGGAGAGAGCATTCAACAAGCTCAGTCATCACTGTATGACTTATCGCTTGACTCCGGGTCCGAGCTGCTAGCATCGCCGACTGTGCGCGTTTTCTTAGTTGTATCATTTTCTACAGTGGTTGGAGGAGTCCTTTTTTTGGCATTTGGATGATTTCCTTTGTTCGGTGTCTCATTTTTGCTGGCACAGAATGCGTCGATTAACAGTTGTCTTTGTTAATATGACGTAAATCTAACACGTTCTGTATAGGGTAAGCATGTTTATATTAAAATCACTTTTGGTGTATGAACTTTTAATCTGGTAATACTTGTACGAATCAGACAAAACTGTTCTATACAGTAGTCGGAACGTAACAGTTGTCACACGGAACGCACGACATACGCACGATATACGCACGATGCACGAACGGGAAATACAAGACGAGCGATTCAGAGCAATACACGATAAACGAAGTGCACGCTGCACGATATACGATATACGGACTACACGTTATACGATTTCTTTACAATTATCTTTATCAGACAAAAAGAATTAGATCAGTTAGAGGCTTTGCACTTTCACAATTGAAATGAATTAGGGATCTACAGTTTTCATAGGTGCGAAATAATTATTTCACAGTGTCAGATTTGAACATGTATGGGTAACTTTGGCATGAATATGATCCCAAAGTGCGAAAAAGCGGGCGTAATTAAAGGGAAAGGCAAGTCAGAAAATAATTTGACTTCAAATTGAAGAACTTGTTAAAAGGAACACACTGTTGAAAGAATTTCAAAAGAAGCCTTCTTTCCCATTTAGGATATTTAGTCTGTTAGCAGGGGTATCTTATATAGGAATTGATGATTCATGTCTATTTAATCCCTCAGTATTCAATCATTATCCGTGGTTCAGTGGTTAAACTTTGTCTCTAACTTTTCAGGTAAGGTCAACATCTTTTTATTCTGCTTTTTTTTACCTTTTCAGTTTTAAATATCAACATTTTAGGCTCGACATTGGCGGCTAAAATCAAAATAAAAGTCTTATATTTAAACTGTCTTCTTACAGTATCTTGTCCGAAATATAGTACACTTACTTACATGCATATGTTTTGATTCAACCGAGTGTAGACTTAGCAAGGCCCACACAATGAGATACACTGGCTCTACGTTAAAGTCCAAGGATCACATTGACAAGTAGCTCTTATTTTACAAAGAAATATGCCATACCGGCGGAAATGTACCAAAAACATTCATATGATATTGCCAAAAAAAATAATAAAGGCTTCCTTGCAAATCCTTTTCGCGGAAAAACGACTTGAATACAAAATAAATGCATATGTCAACATTGTTTTAGAGTGAATAGAACACGGTTCTATCACTATCCTATCATAATTTATTTTACAATATCAGTAAATTCAAAAAGATCCTGGGATTTTAAAGGAAACTCGAAATCAGTGTAGTTTTGAGTTTACTGAGTTAAATGCTATTTTGCCTTTTTATTGAAAAATAAATATTCAAATATTTTCAAAGTATCTCTATATTCTACAACAACGCATAAAACATACACAATGTACAGAGTTATCGGTATAGATTGTATTAAAATTTACAGGCCTATGCTTTGGATCGGAAGTTATAAGGTTATGAGCGGATATTCATTATTTATCGAGTGCTGTAATTTACCTGTCAATGAAAACCCTGCCCTTGACTTTAATCCAAAAATAGACACCAATCAGCTAAAAATAGTTATTATTCACATGAAAACATATTTCAATCCACTTATAATAGATGTGAACTAGCAGACTTCTGCAGGTTTTGTACAATAGTCCCATTTCTTAGAATTACCCGTTGTGTAACACCAGAGGTAAACTTCGCCAAGGGCTCGACAATAGTTTTCTGCAGCAGAGGCGTTACCATCCGGGAATAGATGATCATCCCCATTGCCGTGTCCATGAGGAGTTTGTTTGTCCCATCTCTGGCAGGTAAACCCACCTGCAGTGTAGCTTAAGCTTCCCGTGAACTCGCCCGGCTGTACTGAACAATCTAAGTTTAAAACGGAAACGTTGTAACAAAAAGATATGTTTGGCATTTCAGTTCAAACTGAATGAAACTGAACTGACGATGATTTGTAAAACAAAGCATTCGCTATGATTACATAATTATCCGTTATAACGATTATTACATGTACGTTATCATTCAAATGTTCAGGTATCAAATATATAAAGCATCTGAAACAATATTTTATTGAATATAGCTTATGTTCAAACTTATTAACTCAACTCAAATATTCCTTTAGTTTAGTTTATACTAATTTATTTTAGCTCGATTGTGAAGAAAGCTTTTAGCTTATCGAGTCACTCTCGAGTCCGCTTCCTGGAAAAACCAGTACTGATGTCATATGAGGAGGTACGGTCGTGACCCTTGTTTTCGTGGTAATCTTCTAATGTTGCATGAAACCTTTGCGGGCGAACAGAGTTGAAAAGTATGAACCAAAAAAATAATTTTCGTATCTTTTTTTTAGTAAAAAATCAGGAAATACCGTTTAGACAACGACATTTTTTTTCTCTCTCTCATCGAGGTTGATATATTCCGGAGTGAGTCTCAAGAGCGATTCATATAGGTTGTAAGAACTTGCTTCGCGATCGTGATTAAATAAATTAGTATAAATATGTCAGATTAATATGGTCTTGTTAAAACCGATAAAAGAAAAATAGATAATGTATCGGACCAAACGAATGTTACACTTAAAGGTTGAAATTTGATTAGATGTTTAAGGGATTAGATTCACAAAAGAAAATTGTAAACGTTCTTAAAACTTTAGACTGTTACCTTCTTGTTACGCAGTTTTACACTTGGTAAACAAGAATAATGATAATAGCTGTACAAATACCCATTATGCGCACAGACGTGATTTTCTTAATGCGGTGAAATGCTGTTCCTTCCAGTAGCCCTCGACGTTTTTAACTGAAAATGAAACTATTCTCTTGACATTCTTTAATTTAAGTCTTTGCAATCGTTCATGAATTGACTGTAACTCTTTGCTGATCCGAGACGTCCAGAATGTAACCCACAATTTTACAAATGTATGAACAAACGAAGATTTTCAGTCATTTTGCATTTTCTCTTACATGTACATGCAATACATTTTCTTTTAATATTTTTTTTATTTATACTAATTTATTTATTCTTGATTGCAAAACAAGGTATTACAACTTGGATTAATCGCTCTCGAGACTCATTCCAGATGGAATCAACTTCGAAGAGAGAGAGGCAATGTGGAATTATTTGTGTCTTGCCTAAGGTCACTACCGACATTAAATGTTCATTGCACATACCACACCATTACTTGCTAGCGAATCTTCTGTAACAGCAGCTATGCTCTGAGACAACAATATGCCAATTAATAAATTTTCACACAATAAATCATATGTAAAATGGCAAATAAGTAAATAAGAAATTTATGACTTGTTAATTTATCATGCAAATTAATTCCCCATCCGGCTCCCCAGGTTAATAATGAAAACCACTGGTTATTGGTTTAGTATTCAAGTTCTGTCCTTTTCATTTTCTGTTAAAGCTGTTTTATAGCCAAAATCACGCCACGGACGATGTCATACATATTGATAGTTACATTTATTATTATTGATGTTAATATATTCAGCTTTATATAATTCATTAAATCGAAATCAAATGTGTGTGTTTACTACAGTCTGTCCCACTCAATCGGTAGACTTCGATTAAATATCGAATATGCACATGACATAAATATTAAATACACCAGCATCACTGGAACATTAATATCTCCAGGCCACTTTTTCATTTTTTAATTAACTTGACATTTTAGTCAAAATTTGAATTTTTGTGATTTTTCCCATAGGCCGTAATGTTAATGACGCGACGTCGCTGAATCCAATATGGCGGCGCCCGTAATGTCGCTATCGGGGATAAACTCAAAGTTAGCGACGTCAGTTTTTATATGACGCTAACGCGTTCTACAAAACGTTTGCAACGTCTTAATATGAGTTTTTTCTGAGTTGCTACAGCCGTCGTGTTGATTACTGAGGAAGAGTAAGGGCTTACATTGCAGTATGTAAAATGTTTATATAACGACAATGATTTTAATCATTTGCCGTGTAATTTAGACACAGGAATCTCGCCCAAATCCTAGAATGAATGTCTGGTTGTCTGACCCCCCTGCGCCAATACATACATGTACCCTACGTTCATGTAAGAAAATGTGTACCGAAAGTTTACGTAATAGCCTGTGGCGCGTGCTTCAAAACCACGGCGGCAAACCAATTATAGAAGAAATGCATGGCGAGCCGACATGTACATCCTGACTTCACGCAACACACTGAATTAATGTTTTAGATACAATAACTCACTTAGATGATGTTGTGCTTTTCAAACCGCTTTAGGGAATCGGGTGGGGAAGATGTGATGGGAAATTAGGGCTGACCTCCTGTCTACTTTAGTACCTACAGTCGTGTACGTCACGCGTATTTCGGATTTGCTATTCTTTGTTTCCGTTTCAGTGTAAAATAGGATCAACACCAAATACACTTAAACACAGCATCACGCGTGGTAGAAGAATATAATTATCAGTCTCTATGGTGCATCGTCGGAACCAACGGTTAATTCCATATATTTAATGGGTAATTAATAGCCTGGGTTACCGAGGATGCTATGCAGAGGTGTCATTTATGTCCGATCCACCTTCATTAGGGCGAGCGTTGTAGGATAGAGATTGGAAATAATTCTCCAACTATTATATAGATCTAAATGGTAACCGAAATGTGAAACAGTCAATTTTACGCTGGTCACTCGGAATGATAATTTTCTGTCACAATCATGTCGGTAACATGACCGGAACTAAGATTTTTCATGAAACGGGGAGGGGGGCGAAATTAGGTCGAGTGATTTCTACATTATTTATTTATGCTCAATTTCGACACTTCCGCCATTTCACTGGCACCCTTAGAACGTCCCACAGACATTTATACTCCAAGAATTCGAGGACGAATTCTAGTTAGGAAGGGATGTGTAGAGGTATACTTCCTTGCCATTGAGCTAGCTTTTATGGCACCGCGAGGTGGTAGAGGATCCGCGTAGGGTCATACATAGTTGTTAGCATAGCTACGTCGTATAGTAGAGCACTGACGGAATGTTCAGAGCTAATTACAGAAATCATACTACATGTATTCTTAATAACCAGTTGACCGGCGATGATTTAAATTTTGTTTTAGCATAGGATGAGTTTTGGACACAATAGTTATATTGGTATGTAACTTCCACCCAAAAAGGGGTTGCGATCCCTTTTCCTGTCCCTAGTTTCGGACCGGGGGAAGGTGGCCAGTCAAAATGAGTTTACTTTTTAAGACATATCATCTATAGATCTATAAAGTAGACATTAAATGTGACATTCTATGTAAATTGTCTCATCCGGTCCTCGAGGATTTAAGTGCAAGCGATACATAAACACAAGATAGATCATGTACGTTTATCGACTCTATAGGCATTGCAAATGTTTAGTTGCTCGCCGTGAATATTTTTAATATAGTGACGTCAGCAATTACGTAATATGCTCACATCAGTAGGTACATGTAGTAACCTAAATAGTTAACGGACGCCATTTTTGTGTATATATGGATGTAAAGACCATCATATATTAGGAATGTTGTGATTCAAAGGGATGTGATTGGATTCCTGTTTCAACTGGAGGAATTACATCGGACGAGGATTTCATAAAGGTACGGGTCTTTTTTTCGTGGTATGCTTTTGAAACACTGAAATATTAACTAGTGTTTCAATAATATCCCACGGTTGTTTACCCGGAGATCGGTGTGTAGGAAACTAGAAATTACAGTAGGTCATTCAACGCGTGTTTAAAAAATCTCTGTAGATCTACTTGAAAATATACTATTTTGATAAGTAAGTGATACTTGCTCGTGAAAGACGGAGAGTATGTGGACAAGACGGTCTAGTTCTTCATACTTTGAACAATGAACATAAATAACCGTAAGTTTTTTTTCTACATTAATTAAATTTTCAATTAGTATTTACAATTTGGAGACATTCCCAGAGATATTAGGAATAAGGACACGTGCATCATCCAAAACAAAGATGGCGTCGAAAATACACAATGGACAGCTGCCATAGAGAAACTTTATTTAAAGATAACAAGAAAACCAAGGAACCGATCGAAAAATCCTTTAAATTTGGGAGGGTGACTTTTTCATAGATTATCAAACAGGTATTTATTTTTAGCTGTGTTGTCCAAAAGTACCTTTTCCAGGCCAAAGTTGAGTTTCCCATTGGGATGGGACAGACTGTAGTTCTATCAAAGCCACAGAATCACATTGAACTTTCCAGGATATAATTATTTTTTAATGAAAAATGCAAACATCGATATCAATTTATTCTAAATGTTTGTCAAGCATACCTGTCTTTTAAATTCATATCGTTTTTTATTTAAAAAAGTGGTGCGCTCCATTTTTTTAAATTTTTTAATTTTTTATTAGAAATTTATATTAAGAAAAAATACGATACATTTTAAGCATGTACTGATGATTTTTAAAAGATACGTAAGGACTGTTATGTAAATTATATTGAAGTTTGTCCGTAAGAAATCTTTCTTGCTAACGTAAATGACCATTTTAACATCTATAGTAATAATGGGAATTTGAAGTCATTGTTGACACGCACATGTAACAGTTAATATTGAATGATTATGAGTTAATGTGTATACAGGTGACTAACAAGTTACCTGTCAAACAAATAGCCTCTTCCCATGTTCCAGTTATGGTGCATTTAAGACCCATGAGATCTGAAAACAAAGAACTATATTTCAGTACCGAATGTTCATGCTATAAGGCAATTTATAACTTTGACTATCAAAACATAGCATATTAATTAGCGGATTTGGGTATTGTTTTACTCACAAATGAGGAAACATGATGTTTTGATACTGCAAAAAAAGGGAGATAGTATCATCAGAGTTTTCCCTGTAAATATAATAAATCAAGTACATGTGTAAAAACAAAAAGTACCCTTAATGACATACATTTTGAAAGTTTAAAATGGAAGAACTGTATCTGCTTTATAGTTATTATCAAACGCAAAATGTTACTCCTACACAGCTTGTACTTTTCAATAAATCTTGTAAAATCTTCAAACAGGTCAAAATGTGATTATAGATTAAATCAGTCATAACACTTCGGATTTGTTAAATTGTGTAGAACGTGTGACAAAAGTCGTAATTGTTTTAAACAATTAAAATTGTTTATTTTCAAACATTTAGGAAGCAAGGAGACATACAAAAAAAAACAATCTAGATACAGATGTAGTTTTGCAATACGTAACTAACATGTAATAAATATGAAATATATCTCAGTTGAAATTATTAAGGATGGGAACGAATATAATTAGTAACTATATCTATGTAAATGAAAACTCTTTTTCTATTGAAGGCGATATGATTTGCTGTCCGAAAAGCTTTTGCAAACTAATAAGGAAGCATAAAGATATTCACTATTGTGATAAAATGTCAAATTGAAATAAAGTGGAAAGAAGTTATGTAACTCACTTAAATAACATAATAAAGAATGTTAGATTATGATTCTGTTACCTTTTGATGAGATTTCTCCTATATATTTTTTAATTAATAGGCATAAATTAACCGGTAACGCTTCAACGATAAACAAGGTAATATTACCCTTTTGGATACTTTCAATATAAACGGTTTTGCCGGTAAGCCAATAAAAATAACGAGATTTTGGGGGTTGGCACGATTTTAGATTTAAAAAGCGGATTGATTTTTTTCTTTAACATTTAATAATAAACATGTTTTAATTGTAGTTGCATGTAACATTGCTTACCAAAAATAACCTCTACATTCTTTTAGCATCGCTGTGATATTTTATTTCAAAAAAGTAAGTTTGGGCTGTTATAAAACAAAACCATAAACACACTGAATAGAATAGAAACCAAGCACTCGTATGTCATAAATGCTAGACTATTAAATATTATTTTTTAATCTTTTTACACAATCAGTATAGATTTTCAACGAAGTTGGTGCTACAAATTTGAAAATTTCCAATTACTTGAGCGATAGTGATAACAAAGACATATTTTAGCATTCAAGAATGATTGTTAATGTCATGTCCGCTTTCCGATATTAAGAATAAGTTGACAAACATTTAAAAAGGTTTACACCTAAAATGCAAAATCCCCCTAGATAAATGAGCATGTCCCCCCCCCCCAAAAAAAACAACGTGTGTACACATCAAATCAAGTTCTTTAGAAAGCAGTATACAGAAGATAGTTCGATGATCTTACCTTCGTGCACACAAGTTGATGTCCCCAGTTTCTCTGGTGCCTGGCAAATGATCTCGGTCTGATTTGAAACATATCCACTATTACATACCACAGACGCCTTATCAAGGAGAAAGGATTTTTCCGATTCCATCAGCTCTATAACACCATTTTTGATAGGGTGTTGACTGTCACATTCTTGAAATTAACATGTGTGCAAAATAAATAAGTTGATAAGTCTTTGCCACATGTGTTTAAATGAAGTTGTTTTGTAATAACGTGGTTAAACATTTTATCACCATTACCTTGCAATTACAGTATGTTATAATGTTTTAATATGTTAAAAACGTTGCTGACAACAGACTTAAGTTGATAAGTCGATATGTGGAGTTCTTTCCTTCTCTAGATGTAGCGTCAAAGGAATGAATTGTAACAGACGAGGTTGATTTCATCAACGACCTCTTGATTGGTTCGAAGTTCATTATTGCTCTTTTCTTTGATCAAAGCGATATTTAAGTACACAATGTGTATGACTTTACTATTCAAATCTCTTCGATAATATAAGCGAAGCTAATCAAGCAATTGCTTTTAAAATCTGTATTTACGGGCCATTTTCACATTTGCGAGATAAATATCGCCTGAAGTTGCTCCACTTTATATGTTGATGAACTGATACGCAGGTACCTAAAATTATCCCTCGCCAAAATATCCAGCGATATGGATTCAGAAACACTTATTTAATATGTGAATGCGCTGGGAAATATTTCCTTGGAGATATAATCGACTAAACAGAAATCAAAGTTACTTACTGATATCTATGCACTGGTGTGGTTCTGTTGCAACACACAATTGTTGCGGGGAACATGGTCTGATACCGCAGCTACCTGCCATCTCCTTAAAACAAATACGATGAATAAATCTTTAAAGTCTTGTTTGCTATCAAGTTTTCTCTCATTAATAAGATTTTTGATTACTTCAGATTTGAGATTTTCTGTCTGTTTGCTATTTATGGTTTGTAAAATTGCTTGACTTTAGTTGAACATACTCAGCTATTCTCTGTTAAAGTAAGTATGGATTATTACAGAGTTTACCAAATGATGCTCATTTTTTGGTGAGTTTTTTTTTTGAAAGGCGTATTTGAAATAAATAAATATATATCGAAAAAAGAAAGAAACAAATGTAATAAGCAAAACGAATTAATAGTACATACGCTTGGCCACCCAAGGACATCGTTGAAAATTGCTCCAGCTTGAGTCTCGAACTCTGACTCCTGGACGGATAAGCTGTCAACATCATTCAATTCACACAACTGTGACGGCATGTCATAATCCACAGACTTACAGACAGACAGATACATACAGTATCTAATGCAATCATGGAGATTGAATCTTGTTGCAAAAAAGCTGTGACCTATAAGCCTTTTGTTTAAACATTCTAGCTTTAGATCAAATTTTGTACATTCTCCTAAATTATTACTAGAAATTACACTAAACTGCAAAAGTAACATAATACAACTATTTCTTCCAAACATTTTTGACGAACTAAATTCGTTAACAAATCTGATTTTACGATTTTCCCTCATTTACGCTCTAACAAGAAAATAGTTTAAAATATTTATACAGCTATTTATTTTCTTTTTATTGGCTAGATAGCCTAGCAAGATGTGAATTGATTTAATTAGTCATGGAATAACATATGTACTATGGCATGACATTTATATCTCTGGGGTGAATTGGCTTAAATCAAATTGTTCTTAAACATTTTTCAAGCAAGCTTTCTCTGTTGGTATTTAACGCGAGTGTGACAAAACAAATCGCAGTTGAAAAGAAAGGACTGCAATAATGGTTTATTAGTTTTTCTAAATTTGTAACCAAAACATTTTTGCACTTTTCATTACAACATCACTTTATAATTTTTGTTGGCCGATGCGCTTGTGAAGCGTTTTGTCTTGGCAAAGATATACCCATATTGATCAAACTGGGACTTAACAAAGGTCGTCTGTGTTGCAATGTAAACCTCATAACCAACACGACCACTTAGGTACATTGAAGCTCGGGCTTATGCGTATTTGGAGTGTTGCATTCACTAATACCCCAATTCAATAGCCTTTGATGTATTTATCCTGCGCAATTGTCGGAACGTTACCCGGAGTTTGACTTAATTTTATGGAAGGTTTTGTATCTGGTCGTACAATGGCGGACTTTCTCAATATTTGCATGTGCATTGTTAAAAAAATTAACAGAAAATTAATTTTGTTTTTCAACACTTTGCAACATTAAACCATTTGACAACTGAATTATTTGATCAGAATGTGCAAATCTAAGACATCTAGAGCACTGGTAACATCAAAAATGCATAAAACTGCGAATCTGGGACGCACGACAACATTTGTATGCATTCGATTAGTTTTGATACGCCCACAAAATGGTATTAGTCATCAGCCATAAGCATCCTTGTAACGGAAGCAAAAAAAAAGAAACAACAACAAATGGAACAGATAAATGCAAAATTGTAAAAGCCATAAGTTTCTAACATTTTTTCTGAAGACAAATATGTTTTGTCTTTTATTTGCATACTACGTGTATTACAGTATGGAAAAATCTGTTTTAAATCTAAAGGAATAATAAATATCATCTTTATTTAAGTATACAAATTTGCAGGCGATCTTATTCAACTCAAATCAATAATGAAGTTCCTAAAACGCTTTTGTTGTAAATAATCTTAGTAAGTAATTTTCGAATTTATTAAAGGAACATAGCTGCACCGATACGAAATCTCAGCACAAACACAGTTCTGGTTAGCTGTTGTCCCTGTTCAGGAAAGCTCCGCTCCGACCAGAAGCTATAGACATCGAGCACACAATGAAATGTATTCATTGAGAGGTTATCATTCCTGCCTTAACAGGTTATTGTGAATTAATTGTCAGTCTTTGCGAGTTCGAGGCAGTCTAAATTAAAGCAAAATATTAATCCTCTTTCAGTGTTATTTAATATCGATGATTGGTAATTTTACTCATTCCTCAAGGTCTAAACTGAGGAATATGTAATTAAAGAGTCATGATTTGTCATTTGAACAAGTAAATTTATCTTCCCCGAGCAAACAATACAAAACACACTGCAAACTAGCATCATTTCAAAATTCTTTCCTAATTTCATATTCCAGTTGATTATTTATGCATGTATTAATGGACAGCAATAATTACGCTCTGTAAACAATCTTAATTAGAATCTTCGCAGCTCTGTTAAATACTTATTGCGCCGTTTTCCTAATCAAGCATTTTTAACGTAGGCATTTTTTAAACTATAACTGTTGTAAGGGAAATAGAGCTTGAAGTCATTGATAAAATCCATATAAGGTTAGTGGCGTACTTTGGTAATTAAGTATGATAACTAAAACTTTTGTCGAATACAGCGTTACAGTAATGAATTCTTAAAAACTTATGACGTTTTTCCTGTCTGTTGAGTCGTTTACTCACCAAAATGTATTGTCACGAAGCGTTTTTTTTATATTTTGCAACATAATTGAAATAAAATACCGCGTTATATCTATATTATTATGTTATA
The DNA here is from genome assembly GCA_022818135.1 of Saxidomus purpurata. Lineage (NCBI taxonomy): Eukaryota > Metazoa > Mollusca > Bivalvia > Venerida > Veneridae > Saxidomus > Saxidomus purpurata. Next base: position 9,253,673 of record JAFMSR010000019.1, read on the forward strand.
GTGTAATTGTTTTATATAAAAAAGAATCGCCATGAAAGATTTGTACAAACACGCCCAGTGCAGTTTATAATATGTGAACAATGACGTATACCGCTCTGAAAAAAAGCAGATATTCTCTCAATTTTACGGATTGTTCCAAAGACGAACAAGTTTACTCTTTTGTGAATGACATGTTTCTGGTTTCTGTTTATGACCGTCCGCACTGTAGGCCCATAAACGTACCAGTTTGCATTGGAGCAAATTCATTTGTGACATCTTTTTTGCTCGAATGGTAAGCTTTTTATTAGAAAGTAATGACTATGGTGACTAACTGCAAACAAATAAAAAAAAAACAAAAAAAAAAAACAAACAAGCAAACCAAATGAAAAAAATGCAAAACTTAAAAAACGAATGGGTTGTACACATGCTAGGCCATTTTGTGAAATAACTGAAAATTGCAACTATTTGAGATATAACTCAGACTTCAGAACCCGAGTTTATGGTGGTTTAGGTAACGGCTGTGATGCTGATATCCCGTAGGATGTGCTGTCATTTCCAACCGGCATTGAATTGATACAATATCAGTCATCGGCATCCTTTTTAGCACCGGATGTTTGGCGGTAAACCCTAACTTTCAATGTGGCACTGGTTACCGGTGCGTAGACGTTGTAAGCCGGGGCCTGTGGTCATGCATTCGGATGGAGTCTGTGTTCTTGATGCCGTCAGCCAGTCCGTTGATGACTTGTGTTGTACTGCGTGTTGCTTCAATTATTTTTAATCAAAAGCTGGGTCTCTGTTAATGGGTGTTTGCCTGTAGCCCCTGGTCGCCTTTCGGTGGAGGAATCTATACACCATAGAGCGATCAACATGCCAACCTTTATTTACCTTTAAATAGTATATTATATATGATTGTTTGTTATTTCGCAGTTTGTTACTGCACAAACGTTACTATAGTATGTGTTCAATAAACATAGACAATGCTGCACGTTTCTCTTTTATTTCGATTTATATCAAATAAACTTTGATTTATTGTTTTAAAATACAATCGATCGAAACGACCGAGATATTTTATCCTAAGCAAAATAAGCAAACATAAGATAAGCGGTAAACAAAGTGTTGTCCCCATATGATAATGCATCAAAGAAACTCAGCGATTCCCTTTACCTTAATTTTTTTTGTTTGCCTTAAATCTTGATTCAGAAAATATGCGTACATATATTTGGTACTACAAAGGAAAAAGAAAACGATATGAAATAAAAAGATATAAAGGTATTAATAAATTTTGTGTCGATCTAATAAAACGATTGCTAGCAACGTGGCAATGTATTTTGGAAGACAGCTTTAACTGCAAAACAAGTTCTGTAATAGATTGGCATTCAGTTCTTACATTTAAATTATCAACCTTCTAAGATATTTTGATTATCTGCTCACTCATATATCCCTTCGCCAAACAAAATGTATGTATACCAGTGCGACTACCGAAGCTCACACCGACTGCTGAAGTGCATTTTATTTTGACGAATCATATTCCCACATAATATTAGCAAAATTTACACACGTTATCCAATACTTTATGCCATTAATTTAAAGCTGAATGACATCACCCTAATTTACGGGTCACCGACAAGAATGTCAGTAATTTCTTATACCAAATATTTCAATTATTTATATACTGAGTTTTCTCTCCCCATGTCATTCGTGATCTGTCATCAATCTATAATTTAAAAATAACTATTCCCGTTTGCATCAACTAAGTTTAAGCTAATCAGCAAGATAAAACACATAATGTACATTGTAGGTCAGCCTGTTCCCTGCTTCCATTTCACCCATATTAAAAAGGTAGTATATCTAGTCATACATGTATGACGTTAGAGGAAAGAGCTAACTATTTGCTTGGAGTTTTAATGAAATGTAGTATTTTCCTGGTGACCGGTCTAGTTCTCTAGCAATGACTTAGATATTTAGCTATGCTTAATTTAAGACAATATGTCATACATTCATGCAACAACCACTCTGATAAACGCTGCAAATACTGCTTATACATGCAAAAATATCAGTGTAAAATTTTAACGTAAAGAAATCGTTAATACGTCAGTCTTCTTTACCATGTGTGTCTAAATAAATTATAACTTCAAATTGTCGTCTCGATTTTTTTTTCTTAATCACTGCTTGAATAGTGAAAATCTCTATTATGATAAATTCTCTGTACGCATACAGTTTAAGTACACGCTTTTGCTCAGGTTTGGTTTACAAAAGTTTTCCTTGAAGATATAAATTAACAAAATATGAAATTGGACATTTCATTTCGCTTGAAAGTGGCATGTGATGATATCAAGACTTCATTGTCTCGCTACTGATTATTCTTCTTTGTTGTATTCAGATACAAAAGTTTTTCTTTCCAGCAGCTTCACGTTCAATCTGTCTTGAGCAATGTAAATTGCAACCGTGTACTGTTTATTGTTACCTAGTTTTAGAAAAGGAGATCTACATTAAAAAGTGAATGTTAAAATTGCTTATGATTTAACATGAAGGTGGATATGCCCTCGTACATGTACGAAAACCAGTCTGTGTGCAATATTTGTATCGGTGCAGCTATGCTATATGTTCATTGAGAGTAAATACGTAACAAGAAGGTTACAGTCACATGTTTTAAGAAAATTTACGATGGACCATCAACCATATCCTTAAAGCACTTTATTAAAATTATTTTAGCAATTTTTTCATTGATTAGTTTTCTGTCAAAGGTATTTACAATTAAACATAATCCAGAAAATACTAGGTGTAATTGTTGTACACAGTTATACTTCCTGTTAACGTAGTGTTCTATATATCTATTATTGTAACAATCTAGAACGCATGTCTCTTCTACTGGCGGTATAAACGCATGTGTCTTGAACGTGCCATACCTATTTTTTAGTTGGGATCTTGCAATTCAATCCTGAAGAGACCACAGTACAAGTTTCACATTTATACTTCCTTTTTGAAATACGCATACCGGTGCATGTTTTTCTTTTCTTATATATATCATTTTCTGTCCATGTTAATCAAGTTTGAAGCAGAATTTGACACAAAAACATTTTGAACATCAATCGTTCAACGTAAAATGATTGTGTTACATTGTAAAAATAGTCGGTGCGTTCAATATCCGGAGAAACATTAATTGCGCGACACTTGGTGAATTCTTGTGGGCTATTGAAAGTTAACGTTCATAGTTAAGCTAATATATTTAAAGGACATACCCTATTACTGATGTCGAACTCTTTTAACCTCAAAATCATAAACAATAGAATATTCAGAATATTATAACTAAACTTAAAAGTTTGAGCTATGCATTCTAGTCATTATCGATGAAATCAGCGTTTTAAAATATGTTGTAGTAATGTAAACCATCAAGAATCTATGTAGAGTTGTTGTTGTACAATGAATGGGTGGATAGCAATTTATTTCAGAATGCCTTTTTCTTAATTAATTGTGTTAAAATGAGGCATTTTCGCCATATGCTGTTTTTTAAGGTTTTATTTATAGAACCCGGATACAGTATCTGATGCACTAACACAAATAACGGAACAAATAAAGCACGATTTGCGGTATATGAAGTAGTTAACGGTATCTGTGCAATGATGTGGTTCCGTTGGAACACACTGCTGTTGCGTGAAGCATTCTCCCTTAAGAAAACAATAGCTGTCCCTCATAAGTGACGAATGCCCCCGAAAGAGGTGTCTCACAGTCTGTGTCCTCTCTATTTGCTCAACAGTTGTGTCATGCAATTTCAAATTCCTTCCATGCCTGACAAAGTTTCAATGCATACAGTATTCCATTACCTTTTATCTCTAAGTTTGAACTTGACCTTTGAAATTGGGTCATGGGTACTGTACGAGACATTTTGCCATGATGTGCCGAACATTTATGCCAAGTTATTTTTATTAATCAATGCATGACAAAGTTACAGTCCGGACACAAATGTGTGCATATAAACGGGGTTCCATTACCTATTAACTCTGAGTTTGACCTTGACCGTTGAGGTAAGGACGTGGGTCTTACACGCGACACGTGGCCGTGTTGTGCTGAATATGCGTGCCAAATTATTTTGAAATCCTTTAATGCCTGACGAATGTTATCATATATACTTTATTCCATTACCTGTAATCTGTAAGTGTAACCTTGGCCTTTGAGGTAATGACGTTGGTCTTGCTAGCGACACGTCGTCTTGATGTGCTTAACAGTTATGCCAAGTTAATTTAAAATCCGTCAGTGCATGAAAAAGTTAAAGTCCAGACACAAATGTGTGCATATATACAGGGTTCTATTACTTTCAAACTCTAAGTGTGACCTTGACATTTGAGGTAGAGACACGGGTATTGAACGCAACACATTGTTTTGGATGTCCTTAGCTTTTGTGCCAAGTTATTTTGAAATCAGTTACTGCATGACAAAGTAACAGCTCGGACACCAAAAATATGTACGGACGGACACACGGACGGAAGGCCTGACAGACGAACAGTGGGGTTATTTTATGCTCGCCTTCGGGGGCATACAAACGTAAAAGTCATCACATTGATTTGGTAACTAAAATGACTTTAGTCCAATTAACTTTCTAAATCAGTGAACACACTTTCCTTGAATGAGATCTTTACGTATGCAAGAGATAGAGCGTTTTGTCCCTGCGTTTTCCGTTTATAATACATTTAAGTGGCTTGTACCACTCTGAAATAAACAGCTATTGTCTCAATCGTACGAATGATTCCGGAGATAATATTTTCAACGAAAATACACGACTGTGAATAACATGTGACGATACATATGTTTGTGTGCGACCATCCACGGTTTTCAAACGTAGTCAAGTGGTTAGTTTATAAGCAACCTAAAACTCTTCTAAAATGAAAGTCGCTGGGAAAATATCAGATACTGCTGAAGAAGGACGTTCGAGTCAAAATCGTGAACTCTGTGTGCCTTGCCAAGATGATAATAGCAAAACAGATGCAACCGGAGCATGTCGAGAATGTGAGGAGTATATGTGTGATATGTGCTTCAGGCATCACCTAAAAGCGAAATTATGTAGAAATCATGTGCTGGTTGATGTAGGTGAATTGCCGCCAGCTGCATCTAAAAGCAATGAAAACGATATAGAAAAATGCAGGACGCATAACAACGAGGCTATTAAATGCTATTGTCGTACACATGAAGCAGTCGGTTGCGGAGATTGTATGATATTAGAACATCCAGATTGTAAGCCAGAATACATTCAGGATCTGGCAAAGTCATTTAGGAAAGACGAAAAGTTCAAACAGCTATTTCAAAACATTGACTTGATGGAATCTTTCGGAGAGGAATGTAAGGTACAGGTGGAAAAGAGAAAGGAAGAAATTGATTTTCTAAATGAGAAAGTTTTGAAAGGAATTAGGGAATTTAGGTCAGAAATGAACGCGTACCTTGACAAGGCAGAGACAGAAATTATGTTGGAAGTGAAGAAAGTAACATCTGAAAACAACGAGCAGTGTAGAAAGTTGGAGCAGGACCTCATGGAGTTGATAGCAGATATTGAAGATATCAAAAAGAAGTTTGACATGCAGCATCACTCCGGAAATGTCAAATTCATTTAGGCAGTCAAGTTAATCCAAAATTGAAACAATCGAGAATACGTTTGAACATATAAATCAAAACAATTGTTTGAAAAGATTTAAGTTTGTTCGCGGTGAGAAAATGTCTGAGATCGTACGGACAGCGTATGGATTTGGAAGACTGCAAACTGAACCCTGCAAGGTGAATGAAGGTGAGTAGCTTACTTGTATATCATGTAAAGAGGGAATTAGTCACGCATTGTACCAAATAATTACTCAAAGGGTTTACAGAATGTCATATTTAGTGTCATAACATTATTATTCACTTCCTATTTTATGTTTCACCTGATAAAGACTATGATTAAAAATCGAAACGCTTTGCAAAAATGGAATTTGTCTTCTTTTGTCCAAAAATACCAATAAGTGCTACATGTATAAAACTGATATTATTTCGAAAATACCGATATCTTTTTTTTCAAAAATATAATTACATTAGCGTCTTAACGTTATAATATAACTATAGAAAATCTACTTTTTGACAAGTGTCCTACTTTGAACCGCTAGCCCGACGTTTGGTTTATTTAGACTCGTATCATAACTCCTCTTTAATTTGATATAACATGTTCATATTGTCTCTGAGAATTATGAGTATGTTTATAAATCATGTTACTGTACTGTTCTGTCCATTAACTACAATTGGTGTATTCTTTCAACGGGTTTTCGTTACAGCATATTCAACTTATCATTCTTGTTGCGCCAGTGTACAATCAGTGGGTTTTATTGATTGTCAGTTTATACATATTTTGTACTTTCTTACAGAAATGAAATCTTCAGAATTGAAATCAACTGACTTTGCTGTCGGAACACGTGTACGCAGGGATCGTAACTGGGATTATGGAAATGAGGTGAGCTTACTTTCAAAATAGCAAAATATGGAAAACGCGGACAGTTTCGTTATGACAGTGTGCAGAACAGAAGTGATCCCAGTTACGCGCATTCCGTCACTTCAGTAACAAGGCATTACCTGCTGCCATAGAAAATTACATAACCCTTACATTTGTACCATGTTCTTCTGCAGTTCATTTGATGGGATACTGAACATAACTGATATACCATGCACAGATAAATAAATTGCATTGATGTCCGTTTACTTTTTGTGGTAGTTTACATTTTTTGTAGTAATTGGGAAAGGAAATTATAGTGCCTATGTCTTTTACGATGACGTAAGCGTATTTAGCATAAACGACACGTATCCGCAAACATGTGCTAAAAATCATTATACAGTGTATAGTTTTGGAGATATAAACCAGTAAACATGAAATTTTCAGCTGTGTATAAAGAAAAATGCAAGAGTTCTATTTCTGTAATATTGCGCGACTTTATTAAATAAGTGCATATTTTTCTATACAAAATTAATAACCATTTTATTTTACAGACGACACCTTCACAGTTTTTTGTAAAGTTAAACAAGCATTATTTTCGAAACAACGTCATATCATGCTGGATAATACATCGTTATGCGCCGATATGAAAATTTTACACGTTCACTATGGAAAATTATTGACGTCATTTTGTAAATACAAAAATGTATATTTTTCATATTCAAGATAATCATATCATAACTTCATGAAAATTGTCATGGATATGAAAGCAGTACATGCAAAAACACGTACATACATGTACAAGCTTCAAACTATTTGCAGAGGTGACTTAATTCTACGATAAACACTAAAATGTTTCAAGATTGGGCAAAATAAGTGAAACACATCAAACATTAAAAGTGTGCCTTTCTGAAACTTTACACAGATAACCCACAAACCTATGTAGCGTGTTTACGATATAAAGTGTGTTTCAAAACGGCAATGGACAAGGAACTGTGATTGGTTTTGGTTCCAATGGTTGGGCACATGTGGAATGGGATTCAGGAGGAGGTGATGCATACAGAATAGGCCAGGGAAACACCTTCGAACTGAGTATTGTATAACAGCTATTCAACATAGACGAGAAATGATAAGTTTACGATCATATAGATTTGATTAACCCTAAAATGGTTTTTGTGGTGCCGACATATTTTAAACGGATGGTTTTGTTTTATATTCATTTATCACGTTATTTGTAATAATTTATTTCAAATGCTTTTTTGGTGTTATGGTCAGCGTGGTGGCTGGTTAAATCAGAGATACGTATTTGATATCCGATAGTGACGGTTAATACTTTATGACATCCTTCAGTTTATTTAAACAATTTTCTACTCACCTCGGTGCTTCAAATATTCAACTGGGATCTCTTTTTATGATTTTTACTCGACAGTGCCAACCAGTCTAGTTTTTTTTTCATACGTCATACTGTGCAGCTACATATACATACACTCGACTTTAGATAATCAGAATGTAGGTGCTTTAATTGATTTGCTGTAAGAACTAATTTATCGGAATAATCATTTTCATATTCACTCCCTAGTAATTTACTTTTTCATAATAAAACAGTAATAAACAAAAGCATTTGTGGTTTTGAAATACAACAGTAAATATTGTCATATGTAGCCAACATACTTGAGACATTTAAGAAATATTTCTCTAATTTCGACAAAGAGAACAAGCATAAGTGTCAAGTAATTTCTTCTTTAATTTATTTGTTTTCAATTTACTAAGATGTACTTACACAATATAAATGTGATTTTTACAAATGCATCAGTGAGAGGACATGTAATGCACAATAAACAGAATTGCTGTTTTATCATTTGTGAAGTAATTGCTTTTACCTACTTTTTCTTAATCTACATTTTGTAACTCGAAAAGTATATGAGTATATCAATTGATACTTCATTAATAAGAAAAATACAATGAGAAGAAGTGAAATGTACAAACAAGTAATGACTGTAGCTTTTCTTTGGTCATAGTTTCTGCCCTATCCTATATATAGTTAGAAGATACATCTACAATGGTTGAAATTACATAACATAACAGCCCGTTCATACAGAAAACTTTGGTTTCAGTCTTATTTATTTATATCTTATTTGTGTGATATTTATGTCTTCGTACTTCCGTAAATGTTTGAAGCACTTTAACAACATTTTGACATGTTACTACACGGGCATTGACAAAATAGAAATATTCTAACTAGTATTTAGTAAGATTCACATTTTGTTTATCGATAAGATTCTGTACCTTGTTAAATTTACATTTTAAACTTTCAACGGCCTAAAGACAAATGCACTTAATATGGGGATTTGTGTTTACAAAAGGCAGCATAAATAACAGAGGTTTTCTCAGATTTTGAAAACCTAAAGTAGAAGTTTTAATGCCTTTATATAATTTATATTTCAGAACCCGCCGTAAAATTGTCACTTCGTTTTATGCGTCTAAAATCTTGTTTAACAGAACCATAAAAGTGAAGCATATCTATGCATTTATTTGATCCTCGTACTTTAACCTGATTGAAAATGTTGGCTGTTCCCTACATTTTCATAAACGCTGATGCTAAAACAAGCTAAAACAAGAGTAGAACCTATATTGTGTAGCTCGGTTTTTAAGTGGTAAAATATGCTATGTGCAATGGTAGATAATTTCGTTTAAGAAAACAACGGTTAGCCGTTAATTGAAACGATAGGCTGGTTTTCTTATGCGAAGGAGCATAACCATGTAATAATATTTCGCTGACAGCAGGTGGTTTTGTTTAGAACAAAAACATACAAATTGAAATTTTATTAAAGGGAAGCCCTCCTCTTACCGTGAGAGGCATCAGGGGTTTCCGTTATTGTGTCGGGCTTTTCTAGCCAGCTTATATATAGTTTAACGTCTCATTTAAAAGAAAACCAGTTACGGTTACCTGACTGAAATGTATCAATACTGCATGCACGTATACATACTGTCACTTACATTTTTAAAATACTTTCTAATTTCGATTTCTAACACAAAAATATCCGTCATTACTCACAGACTACATGTGTTTTTCCTTTTAAAGCACAAAGCTAC
>JAFMSR010000019.1:9263683-9285762 GCA_022818135.1 Saxidomus purpurata
GCTGAATAATATTCTAAAGTAGGTCTAACAATAGTATTATATGCTGTTTCCTTAGTTGCTTTCTTGGCAGAATGTATATTTCTCTTTAAAAACCGTAAACTCTTACTAGATTTACTAGTTATTTTTTTTTATGAGGAGACCATGAGCGATTAGATGATACTTCAACTCCAAGATAGGTAGCTTGATGTACAACTGACAAAGGTTGGTTATGCAGGATGTATACTGTATTTGTCACTCTCTTTGATCTAGAAACTTGTATAATGTGACATTTATTGATGTTGAAACTCATCTTCCATTTCCGCTCCCATTTTGCCAGACTGTTGAGATCCTCCTGCAACTGTAATCCATCTTGGGCAGAGTGTATAGTCCTGTAACACAGTCCTCTGCAAATAACCTGACATTGGAGTTTACAGCCGCAGGAAGGTCGTTAATGTAGAGCAGAAATAGGAGAGACCCCAACACCGACCCCTGTGGTACACCTGATAGTACAGGTGCCGGCGTGGATGCCGCCCCATCAACAACAACTCGTTGTGTTCGATTTCCCAAGAATGCTCTAATCCAAGAAAGTGCACTACCCCTGATACCATAATGTGACATTTTGTAAAGTAACCTGCCATGACGGACAACATCAAAGGCCTTACTGAAGTCCATTATGGCGACGTCCACTTGGTCTCGCTGTACTGACTTTGCTAAGTCGTGAATAAAACCCACAAGTTGGGTTTCGCAAGACCGTCGGGCACGAAAGGCATGCATGTTACATGTATCAACAAGTATATTATTTAAGTCTAGATGGTCCAAGACATTACTTACAACTATGTGCCCTAATAATTTACAAGCTATGCAGGTTAATGAGACTGGTCTATAATTACTAGCCATAATTTTTTCTCCTTTTTTGAAAATAGGTGTTACAAATGCTTGGGACCAATCAGATGGTACTGATCCTGAACATAATGACATTTTAAATAGTTTAGTAAAAACAGGAGCAATTTCATCAGCGCATTCCTTCAAAAATATTGGTTTAATGGCATCAGGGCCAGCAGCCTTATGAGGATTGAGTTCCCTAAGAAGTTTTCTAACACCATTCAAGGTAACATGTATATCTGGCATTGATGCATACAGACTTGGACCTATATCTGGAAAATCTGTATCATTGTTGTTGGTAAATACTGAGGAGAACTGTTTGTTAAGAACTTCAGCCTTGTCTAAAGGGGTAGATTTTAAAAAACCATTATCTCTAAGGGGTGCTACTCCTTAAGAATCTTTTTTCAAACTTTTTATGAACCCCCAACATTTCTTAGTTGTTCCATGTTTGTGTTCAGTGGGGTCCCATATACATTATTGAAATAATCCCAGTACGCATTTCTAGTTTTCTTTTGAATCAATGTTTTAAGCTTTATAAGTATTGTGAAAATTTCTTGTTTTTGGTGCTTTTTCATTTTACTATATAATCTATCTCTCTTACATGAGTTTCTTGATTTCTGCATTTATCTATGGAAGAGTTCTTCAACACGATTTTGTTCTTAGGCCTTAAACATTGCACTTTACTTTGGTTTTAAATGCATCCCAGAGATCTTGGACATTTACAAAGGTTGAGGTTAATTTCTTTTACAAAAGTATTTAAACCTTGTTTTATGGCAGTCCAGTTTGCTTTCTTAAAAATAAATATTTTGTGTTTTTCTTTAGGATTTACAAATGTATCCTAGCTGATGTTAATAAGTCAACAAAGGGTATACTGTGATCACTGAATCCAGGAATTACTTTAATAGTTTCAGCCAATGATGGGTTAGACAGAAATAACAAATCTAAGCAGTTACTTGTGGTATCAGTAATTCTAGTTGGTTTATTTACCTGTTTGGTTAGACAAAAACTATCTGCAAAATTGAGCAGCTTGTTACATTCAGTATGAGTAGAAGCTGATTTTACAGTTTTTGTTTGCCAGTCTATATCTCCAAGGTTTAGATCACCACCAATAACAATAGTGCTGTTATTTTGGTCTGTTAGATTCATAGTGCGTTCTAGCTCATTTATACAATCAAAATCTCTATCAGGCCTATAAGCACTACATAGAACTAGATCTTTTTTACCTTTTTGCTTTATGTTTGCCCAAATTAATTCAGAGTTTGATTTAAGCTTACTTGGCGAATTACTTTTCAAACGTTTTGAAATTAAGATAAATACACCACCTCCAGTGCGACCTTTCCTATCATGTCTATATACTTCGTAATCTGGAGGGAAACATTCTGAGTTTTTAATCTTTGGCTTGAGCCAAGACTCATTACATAGAACTACATCTAGTTGTACAGTAGCTAACATTGCTAAAAACCAAAGATTTTTCTTTTTAACTGACTGGCAGTTTACCGTTATGGTTTAAGGTGCTGTACAAAATGTTTCTTTGCGTTCATAGGTTTAGGTTGTCTTAGAGATTTATTCAAGAGAGCATTGTCAGACGTATGCTTTGATGTACTGCAGTGTAATTTATTGAGCTAAACAAAGCCAAATGTGAGTTCCACATCTCAAACATTTAAAATAAACATTATCGACCATTACCTAGATATTCATTCATAACATGATCACTACCGGCTGCACTAATGTATTAGAAAATATAGTGTTTGCAAGTACTTGGGTGAAATATACACTATATCTGTCTGCCCGTCCGTCCTTCCTTTCATACGTATGTCCGTTGTCAAGCCGTTGATTTGAATACATTTAGTACATGGTATGGTTGGTTTTTTTATCTACTTTGATCTGATCTGACTTAATATTGATTTCGTTTGCCTTGTCATAATAAATATACTGCTTGTTTATATCAACATCAAATTTAAGATTACCTTGAAAATAAACAATTGTATTGTTTTTCAAGATATGATATACTAGTATATGCCGTTTAACATTATTTTGAGTTTTGCTTTGGATATATTACATTGCATTTGTCAATTTTTTTTATAAATTTTCATGCTTAAATTTTATAACTTTTTAAACATATGCTGAATAAGGCTTTCATTACTACCAAACTTCTGAAAACTTTTCTGCTAGAGTGTAATGCTAATAAGCAAGGATTTTAAATTACATATCTATTTTCATATGTTATTAGTACCAGTTCTGTACAAACTAATGAACTGACGAGTGAGTACATGTTGTCTTTGCTGCGTACATATATGATTGTACCAACTACCGACCATAGTATACTCCAACATCTCTTTTTAACAGATTTCAGATGCATTTATTACAATTTATTGCATTTATTACATTTGCATATTTGCTTACATGTATCATGCTTACTGTGTTTGAATGAATAATAAAGTAATGTCATTAGAAATGCACATATCTTCTTTGTGATTTATTTATCTCTGTTTCAATTAAAATAGTTAGTGCACCTATCTATTACAAAATGGCAAGTGTAAAATGTTTGTTGCTTTAAGTCAGCTGGATTTGAACAGTAATACTGTGTGACTTACTTTACACATGATGTCTTTAGGAGAGTATCTAAAAAATGAATAAAATATCACGTCACTTTTTTTCAGTGCACGAACATGAGTGTATTAAACATGAGAAAAATATGTGCAATATCAACGGTATTTTAGGCCGGTTAAATGGTAAATCATATTAAAACTCTATGCTGATATTAAGGATCATGATAAATAATGTGTATGTTAAAGCTTTAGTAAGGAATAATAATGCAACACATGTGGAAAGTTGCCTTAAACCTTAAAAACTAAAGCTGATTTACAGCGAAGTCCTTATATCAGTCCTTCAAAAAAGTCTCCCTTAACATAGTTTCACTTCTCCCTAGTAATTATAAAATACGTTTACCCACCTATAAACAGTGGATTTGGTAGGGGAAGTGTCGTTTTAACTTCTTGCAGAATCTATTTAAGCAGTAAACGTTTTTCTAATTAATTAAAAATTAGTGCCAGTGCAAACCAGCATGCAGTCTTTAAACGCTTCTACTTTTCCGACAGCAAAAGCAGTACATGGCTTCTACAACGAGCGACAAGCTCACGAAAACGTTATAATTTCTCCGGAAGCGCGTGAGTCTCAAATCTGAAGTTATTTGACAGACTTCTCACATATGACATGGTAATTTGTTCATTCGTAGTTGTGAATAAAACACAGTTTTAACCGATTTTCACTCCTGAACAGCATACTCTTGGCAATTCTTTCCGGTTGTGGAAAGCTGACATTATCCTAGAGTTTCGTATTTTTTGCTTTCAAGAGAGGAGAAATGATTCTTGTTTACATTCCATCACAGGTTGAGGTAAATATCAATACTGTCGACACATAAAGAATTTTTCACTTTTTTCTCCTTTTTCCCCGTCACAGGACTTTAGTTCACTTCTGTTACACTTTTAATTTGTAGCCTTTGTCACTTTGTCACCTTTCTGTCAGGAAATTTGTCAGTAACCATTGTCTATAAAATTTGGAGGCGATCTATCTGACTTTGACAACAGAAAGTATATTGTTTGTTTTTCAATATTCTACAATATGACACCAATTACCTCATTTATGCCGTTGTGGTTAACAAACAACTAAATTGTATTTCTATTTGCCTCAAAGAGTGCGCTAACACGTACAGCTCGTATGCTTGAATTAAAAAAAGGCAAAGTTGAGCAAACATGCACCAGTATTGACAATAGCCCCACTTTATTCGTGCAATTTACATATATTATTGCAAACTAGGTATGCCAGAGCGATGCGTTATGCTTGTAAATGGTGAAGGTAGGCGGCGATTTATACTGGACGATGTAAACTGTACTTCAGGGTTTATAGCTGGAAATACAGCAAAATAAAGCTGTATATATATATATCACAGTGATGATCCTACGGCTTTGAATTTGGAGCTGTACAGGTTATCTGTTAATAGAGACACATAGAATTATAAAAAACAAAGAAAATTCCACACCACCTGTTTCTAAGCTAGAAATGGCTACTCCGAATCCTAGATGCCCTCCAAATTCAAAGCCGTAGGATCATCACTGTGTACATACAATGAATTAAGTAAAAATGACTTTATATGGCTTTAAAATAAAGATTTTATTAATAAAATTAACTGTGCTACGCGTTTCATACAATTCATCAGGCAACACACATGTATAAAGGTATAAGTAAGTTTGCTACCTATCTGGCTGGTTTATATCATAATGAGTTTTAAAGATTTTGGAGCACTTTGAATTTACTGATTAAGAGATAAGAAATGATAGAACGGTGCTCTATTCACTCTCTTAAAGCAATGTTGACCAATGCCTTTCGTTCGTGTTAAAGCCGTTATTTCACGAAAAAGAGTTGCCAGAAAGCGTTTCTTATTTTTCGATATCATTGAAAAAAATACTTCGCTATATTTCTAACATGTACTTAGTTAATACTTATTTATTTTAGCTCAACTGTGAAGAAAGCTTGTATCTTTTCGAGTCACTCTCGAGTCCGCTTCCTAGAAAAATCAAGTACTTGTGCCATGTGAGGAGGTACGTTCGTGACCCCAGTTAGGATCGAACCCATAACCTCCGGGATGAGCGGCAGACACACATGTACTTTTCAATTTGAAAAGCAAAGTTTGGATTGTTTTGAACAAATAAAGGTCAATTTCGCCTGTAAAACACCTTCCTTGATTAAGTAAGAGTTACTTATATTTCTAACAATCAGTGAGCTACTCAGACTAAAAGACCTTTTCTTGCAATATCACGACTGTAAAAACAGGTCCATCTTAACACCTTCCCTGCCTGACACCAGTACTAGATTCATGTCTCCGCCAGCCGCTAGCTGTCTTAACATTTCCATTTGGTTAACTACTTATCAAATTGAACACTATTGAAGTTTAGATCTCCTGCATAAAAAATTGAAACATTAACATTATTATTCAAAAGATGAAATAGCCTTTGCTCATGTCAAACAAACTGTAAAACAATTTCTCAATAAATGACAGCACCATAATCGCTTGAATAAATTGCAAGGCTACTGTTTCATGTATAACACTTGAATGACTATTTCAATCTAAATTATAACACATTTGACAAAATCTTTTGTTCCTTTGACAAGGCATTGACAAGCATATTCTGCTTAACAGGCAATATGCCAATATGGAATCAAAACCACCTAATTAAAATGTAGTTACAAAATGCATAATAACTGTATACGCATGAAAAAAGCGATTGTCAATAATCAGATAGCAGCAGTTTAAAATAAGCATGGTCCGTGCAAGGTTTAGATCACTGTTAAAAGGCGTATCTTTTGAGTTTTTAAATAATCATAAACACGGAGAGAGTTTTAAATAAGCTTGAAGCTTTCTACTCGATTCTAAATATCTATTATAAATGTGACATATTGTACATGCAATGTATTGAATATGATATTGTTTAGACTATACAAAAAACTTTTCGGGTTAAAATAAATTTGACATACTTATATAATAAGTGAATCTTCTTGTGTTGATTTGACGGAAGCTCGTCGGAGACTCTACATGAAAGGTTTATGATCTGTTAAATTATTACATTGTAGAAGAAATATGGACGATTCGTCTAACTGGTTCGAGCTAAAATTAGTCATAATGTGAACTAGAAGAGGTTTCGTTTCATCCTATTTGAATAGTGTAGTAAGTCAAATTATGTTTTTACTTGTTACAAAAATGTATCTTAAAATAAATCAATGCATGGCACAGTTACAGTCCGGACACGCATCTGTGCATATAAACGGGATTCCATTACCTATAAACTCTGAGGTTGACCTTGACATTTGAGGTAGGGGAGTGGTCTTGCACGCGACACGTTGCCGTAATGTGCTAAACATGTATGCCAAGTTATTTTGAAATCCATTAATGCATGGCAAAGTTACAGCCCGGACACGAGTGTTATCATATATACTGGATTCCATTACCTGTAATCTGTATATGTAACTTTGACCTTTGAGGTAATGACGTTCGTCTTGATGTGCTTAACAGTTGTGCAAAGTTTTTTTTTAATCATTCAATGCATGAAAAAGTTAAAGTCCAGACACGAGTGTGTACATATATATAGGATTCTATTACTTTCAAACTCTAAGTGTGACCTTGACATTTCAGAAGCGTGGGTATTGAACGCGTCACATTATTTTGAATGTCCTTAATCTTTGTGCCAGGTTACTTTAAAATCCTATACTGCATGACAAAGTAACAGCTCGGACACAAAAAACTGTACGGACGGACAAACGGACGTAATGACGGACGGACGAACAGTGCGGTTAGTATATGATCGCTTTCAGGGGCATTAAAAAGTAAAAGTCATATCATTGATTTGGTAACTCAAACGACTTTAGTCCACTTAACTTTCTAAATCAGTGAACACATTTTCCTTGAGTGAGATCTTTACGTATGCAAGAGATAGAGCGTACTGCCTATGCGTTTGTCGTTTGTAAAACATTTAAGTGGCTTGTACCACTCTGAAATAAACAGCTATTGTCTCAACCGCACGGATGATTCCGGAGATGAAGTTTTCAACGAAATTACACGAGTGTGAATAACATGTGACGGTTCATATGCTTGTGTGCGACCATCCAGTATCAGTTTATAAAATTTCAGTTCAACTCGTATGGTAAGCGTCTTATGACTACCGTGCCTGCACGAACAAACAAGCAAGCAATCAAACACGCAAACAAAATCAAAACTATAAGAATTAACAAAACAAATGAGAAGTACATGTGCTTTCCCAAACTGTGACATAACGGAAATATTGCTCCTACTTGAGACATTCATATCTGCATACGTGACGGCAGACATATACCAATGTAAATGTGCATACAGTATCTAACATAATCAAGGTAATCATACATAATATACTTCCTGGTCCGCTTTTAAAATAATGCTCAAAAAGGCTTCAGAAGGAAT
This sequence comes from Saxidomus purpurata, assembly GCA_022818135.1. Classification (NCBI taxonomy): domain Eukaryota; kingdom Metazoa; phylum Mollusca; class Bivalvia; order Venerida; family Veneridae; genus Saxidomus; species Saxidomus purpurata. Next base: position 9,271,533 of record JAFMSR010000019.1, read on the forward strand.
TATGACATCACACATCGACAGAGGTATTTCGATGAAGTGTTAGCACCGAAGATTTATGTATGCTCTATGATTTAAGATTGATAAAGTTACCGTAATCTTTAGGTTATATATTTGGTTATCGGATATCTACAATGTAGTTAAACATTCCGTAATGCATTATATCAAATACAAATAGCATTGTTACATAAGCGGTACATGTTGGTAACAATTTACTTGTTTATTTACGGTTTTCAAACGTAGTCAAGTGGTTAGTTTATAAGCAATCTAAAACTCTTCTTAAATGAAAGTCGCTGGGAAAATATCAGAAACTGCTGAAGAAGGACGTTCGAGTCAAAATCGTGAACTCTGTGTGCCTTGCCAAGATGATAATAGCAGAACAGATGCAACCGGAGCATGTCGAGAATGTGAGGAGTATATGTGTGACACGTGCTTCAGGCATCACTTAAAAGCCAAATTATGTAGAAATCATGTGCTGGTTGCTGTAGGTGCGTTGCCGCCAGCTGCATCTAAAAGGAGTGAAGACGATATAGAAACATGCAGGACACATGGCAACGAGGTTATTAAATTTTATTGTCGTACGCACGAAGTAGTCGGATGCGGAGATTGTATGGTATTAGAACATACAGCTTGTAAGCCAGAATACATTCAGAATCTGGCAAAGACATTTAGGAAAGACGAAATGTTCAGACAATTGTTTCAAAAAGTTGACTTGATGGAATTCTTTGGAAAGGAAATTAAGGTAAAGGTAGAAAAGAGAAAGGAAGAAATTGATTTTCTAAATGAGAAAGTTTTGAAAGGAATTAGGGAATTTAGGTCAGAAATGAACGTGTACCTTGACAAGGCAGAGGCCGAAATAATATTGGAAGTAAAGAAAGTAACATCTGAAAACAAAGAGCATTGTAGAAAGTTGGAGCAGGACGTCAGGGAGTTTATAGCAGATATTGAAGATATAAAAAAGAAGTTGGACATGCAGCATCACTCCGGAAATGTCGATTTCATTTACGCAGTCATGTGTCGATCAGAGATTAAAACAATTGAGAATACGTATGAACATGTAAATCAAAACAATTGTTTGAAAAGACTTGAGTTCGTTCGCGGTGAGAAAATCTCTGAGATTGTACGGTCAGTGCACGGATTTGGTAGGCTGCGAAATGAGTCCTGCAAAGTGAATGAAGGTGAGCAGCGTATATCATTTAAAGACAGAAATAGTCATGTATTGTACCAAATAATTACCCAAAGGATCTACACAATGACATAGTTAGCGTCATAACATTGCTATTCACTTCCTGTTGTATGTTTCACCTGAAACAGGCTATGAATTAAACTTGAAACGCGGTGAAAAACTGAAATTTGTCTTCTTTTATAAAAAATGATATTTAGTGCCTTGAAATTAATGTTATGCATGAAATGTGCTTGTCTTTATTTAAAGAAATATAATTACATTTGCGTCTTTTCGAAGTTTTCCGATTTTAGCATTCATACCAACTATTGGAACTATACTTTTTGACAATTATGGTCTTACTGTGAACATCTAGCCCGAGGTGTGGATTATTTAGATCCGTAACATAACTCCTCTTTTTATATAACATGTTCATATTGTCTGTAAGAATTACATGTATGTTTAGAAATCATGCTATTGTACTGTTGTTTCCTCTACAGTTTGTGTTTCCTTTCAACAAGTTTTCGTTACAGCATATTCAACTTATCATTCTTTTTACGCCACAGTACAATCAGCGGGTTTTATCTATTTTCAGTATATACATATTTTGTACTTTTTTACAGAAATGACATCTCGAGAATTGAAAACAACTGACTTTTTTGTTGGTACACGTGTACGCAGAGGTCGTGACTGGGATTATGGAAATGAGGTAAGCTTACTTTCGAAATAGCAAAATAGGGAAAATGCAGAACAGAAGTGATTCCATTTACATGCATTCCGTCACTTCAATAACAAGGCATTACCTGCTGCTATAGAAAATTACACAACCCTTACCGTATACTTCTGCAGTTCATTTGATGAGATACTGAACATTACTTTGTTTCCCCACCTTTATAGTATTTTTGTAAAGTTAAACAAGCATTATTTTCTAAACAACGTCATTATCCTGTTGGATATACCATACAGATAAATGATGAAAAAGAAAGTACGTATTAAATATTGTTGCCAGAGTTACGTCTGAACCATATTGTTTTCTAATACATCGTTATGCGTTCGATATGAAACTTTCACACGTCCACCATGGAAAAGTATTGACGTTTTTTTGTAAATATATTGTACTATATTCAAGTTAATCATATCATAACTATATGAAAATTGTCATGGATATGAAAGTAGCACATAAAACACGTACATACAAGCTTCAAAATCTTGGCAGATGTTACTTAATTCTACAATAAACACTAAAACGTTCCAAGAACGCGCAAAATAAGTGAAACACACCAAACATTAAAAGTGTGCCTTTCTGAAACTTAACACAGATAACCAATAAAGCTATATTACATGTCTACGATATAAAGAGTGTTTCAAAACATTTTTATTTTCAGGATGGCGATGGACAAGGAACTGTGATTGGTTTTGGTTCCAATGTTTGGGCAAATGTGGAATGGGATGCAGGAGGAGGTGATACATACAGAATAGGCCAGGGAAACACCTTCGAACTGAGTATTATATAACTGTAGTTCAGCACAGACGATAAATAATAAGACTGCGATCATATAGACTTGATTAACCCTAAACTGGTTTTTGTTTGTGGTGCCGACATTCTAAACGGACGGTTTTGTTTTATATTCATTTATCACGTGATTTGTAATAACATATTTCAAATGCTTTTTAGGTGTTACGGTCAGCGTGGTGGCTGGTTAAATCAGAGATGCGTATTTGTTATCCGACAGTGACGGTTAATACTTTATGACATCTTTAAGTTTATTTAAACAATGTTCTACTCACCTCGGTGCTTCAAATATTCATCTGTGATCTCTTTTTATGATTTTTACTCGACAGTGCCGACCATTCTAGTTCATACGTCAGACTGTACAGCTACGCATGCATACACTCGACTTTAGATATTCAGAATGTAGGTGCTTTAATTGATTAGCTGTAAGAATTAATTTATTGGAATAATCATTTTCATATTCACTCTCTAAAAGTTTACTTTTTCATAATAAAACAGTAATAAACAAAAACGTTTGTGGTTTTGAAACACAACAGTAAATAGTGTCATATGTAACCAACATACTTGAGACATTTAAGAACTATTTTTCTAATTTCGACAAAGAGAACAAGCATATGTGTCAAGCAAGTTCTTCTTTAACTTATTTGTTTGCAATTTACTAGGATGTACTTACACAATATAAATGTGTTTTTACAAATGCATCAGTGAAAGGACATGTAATGCACAATTAACACAATTGCTGCTTTATCATTTGTGTAGTAATTGCTTTTACCTACTTTTTTTAAACTACATTTTGTAACTCGAAAAGTATGCGAGTATATCAATTGATACTTCATTAATAAGAAAAATACAATGAGAAGAAGTGAAATGCACAAAAAAGTAATGACTGTAGCTTTATTTTTGCCATAGTTTATGCCCTGCCCTATATATAGTTAGAAGATACATCTACAATGGTTGAAATTACATACCATGACAGCCCATTCATACAGAAAACCACGGTTTCAGTGTTATTTATTTGTATCTTATTTGTGTGATATTTATGTCTTTATACTTTCGTAAATGTTTGAAGCACTTTAACAACATTTTGTCATCTTACTATACGTGCATTGACAAAATAGAAATATTCTAACTAGTATTTAGTAAGATTCACATTGTGTTTATCGATGAGATTCGGTACCTTGTTAAATTTACATTTTCAACTTTCAAAGGCCTGAAGACAAATGTACTTAATATCGTGATTTGTGTTTACAAAAGGCAGCATAAATAACAGAGTTTTTCTCATATTTTGAAAACCTAAAGTAGAAGTTTTATTGCCGTTATCTAATCTATAGTTCAGAACCTACCGTAAAATTGTCACTTCGATCATGTGTCTAAAATCTTGTTTAACAGAACCATAAAAGTGAAACATATCTATGCATTTATTTAATCCTATTTTAAACTGATTGAAAATGTTGGCTGTTCCCTACATTTTTATAAACGCTGATGCTAAAACAAGATGTAACAAGAGTAGGACCAGTTTTGTGTAGCTCGGTGTTGTAAGTGGTAAAATATGCTTACTATGCGCAATGGTAGATATTTTCGTTTAAAAAAACAACGGTTAGCCGTTAATTGAAAAGATAGGCTGGTTTTATTATGCAAAGAAGCATAACCATGTAGTAATATTTCGCTGACAGCAGGTGGTTTTGTTTAGATCAAGAACATACAAATTGAAATTTTATTGAAGGGAAGCCCTCCTCTTACCGTGAGAGGCATCAGGGGTTTCCGTGGTTGTGTTTGGCTTTTCTAGCCAGCTTATATATAGTTTAACGTCGCATTCAAAAGAAAACCAGCTAAGGTTAGCTGACTGATATGTATCAGTACTGCACGTACGTGCACGTACTGTCACTTAAAAATACGTTCTAATTTCGATTCCTAACACGACAATATCCGTTATTACTCACAGACTACATGTTTGTTTTTCCTTTTGAAGCACTGAGCTACATTATATAAATCTTACCCCCCTCCCGCCCCTGAATAAACTTTACTATAATTCAGCAGCGTACATTTAAATACTGAATTAGCAGAAAGCCAAGATGTTTATTTTGTAAACTGTCGATTACCACATTTCTAATTCATATTGTATGGCAGTTACAATGTAATAACAAAAATATATTAAGATTTTTTCATCCAGTTAAGCGAGTTCATACTGACAGGCTTTAACGACTAATGCATTACATACATGTACTATTTTGATATGCACTATAAAATGATCTTTAAAAAACTTCCTCGATGCAAAATCAAATTTAATCTGTATTAACCTCTTTAAATCAATTCAAAGATTTTAGACAGATGAGGTTTGAATATTTAGACACTATTGATATCGTCTGACGAAACAAGTAACAAAGGCAAGCAGTTATTGTTACTGCAATTCAAAGTGAAGTAAACTTTTAAAATAAAATCGACAACGTATTATGTTAATTTGGACTGTTGGCAATGTTACGGGGTATATCAAAAGTCTCTAACCTTTAACGTTTACATAACCGCAAGCGTAAGTTAGGGTATAAGTTCTGACTTACTATCTTCACAAGCAACATATGCGAAAACTGTCAAAATTAACACAATTTGTTGAATTATTAATGAGTTGATCATGCAAGCTTTTAGTGAAACGGAGAAGTGAGAGGAGAAAGTAGTGTTAAAATGTACAAGATCTACACATAATAGGAATGTCACTCAATTGAATCAATGATCGAGAAAGAAAATTACACATTTTGATGTCTGTCATAGTCAACCTTAAAATTAAACCGCTGATTTCAAGCCTGGTAGACCATCTCTTCAGATAAGCCACATTCACGGTCGTTCTACTGATACCATTACCGAAATTCAGGTAGATGCTGTACAGTGTACTGTAATGAATAAGAGAATAGAGTGCTCATTCAGTAAATTACTTTCATTTTAGGAAAGTTGTGGTTCCTCTTAATTAATTTTGTTTGATGTCCTTTACATAAATAAACTTTCGGCAGGACGAAAAAAAATGAAAAGGCCGAATAATTGCGGAGATAAAAACATCATCAAGGATTTAATACCTAGGATAAGATCCAAAGTCAAATATTGAAAGCAAGCAGTGGAACCATTAAAACTTACAACCACCGATGAAATTTATGCAGATGACATTAGAAGACACGTTTGCTGAATCAGTAGTTCGGGAATGTAAAAGTGTTTTAGTATACTGTAGATCTGTACAGAGGTCAGATAATCACTTGGCAGTATAACATGTTGTAGCCACAGGTTTCTAGTGTAGCTTTGAACTCCTTCTACATTCCTCGTATTCACCTGATTACCACTTTCCAAATTGCCCTATTTGACACCTTGTTTTGTAATTAGTTTGCTGTTGCTGTATATTGGGGGCAATTGTGGTACTATAATCTACGGCTCTAATGGGGTATGGAGGCCTTTACTGAATACTGAGTTTTTACAGTACTTTACTTTACACAGTGTTGGAAAAAAAGTTTGAGTTATGGGTTTTGCTTTATTTATAATTTATTACAATGTATCAGATAAAAGTAGAACTTACAGAGATATACATGTATATGAAACAACCTCAAAATGAATATGTAACTACATGTACTATAAGCAAAAAAGAATGATTAAGAGTACGGACGAAGTATCACATTTGTGATGAAAATCACGCTGACATCGAGTTAATTTATATTCGAGCTCATCATTTGAAAAACCTTGCAGTATGTGATTTGTCAAAAAAGCTCAAAGTAAATTGCCATTACTTTTTGATTGACCATTAAACTATAACGAGAAATTATCATCAGAAAAGGTAGCCTTATTTCACATTTCGGATATTTAGTCTGTTAGCAGGGGTTTTCCTATAAAGGAATTGATGATTCATATCTTCTTAAATCGCCCTGTATTCAACCATTCTTCGTAGTTCAGTGGTTAATCATTGTCTCTCTCATTTTTCAGGTGAGGTTGACATCTTTTTATTCTGCGTTTTATACTTTTTCAGTTTTAAATATGAACATTTTAGACACGACTTGGGCGGCTAAAATCAAAATAAAAGCCTGGTATAAAGGTGTTTTTGCAGTATCTTGTCCGAAACATAGTTCACCTACTGGATCCACTTTTTCAATCTACAACGTTTACATGGTTTATAAACACCTTTCGCAAGTACGACGACTGGAAACAAAAGTAATTCTCTTGGTCCACTATTTTTAATGAAGCCGCCGCATCGATTTCATAAAATGTACGGGTTTTTTCTGTCTAAAAAATTGTGAGGAGATACTGAGAATTTTTAATCAAGATTCGTAATGCAAATAAATGAACATACTCTGATGAATAGGTCTAATAGTCTGCTTTTGTATATTTCTTTCATTAGAGACACCGTAAAAGGAGTCCGAGTGTTCGTACATCCTAAATTCAAATAGTGTTTCAAGGATGATATTTCCTAAAGTGTTCCAATGTACAATGCACTTGTACATGTATAAAAGATGCATTGTTTTATTTCTTTCATTGATAGTTGAATTTTTAACTTTTCCCTTTTCGACCAATCGTATACTCGTTTTAGTGAACACTCCTGTATGTTTCTTGGTGTAACTGGAGCCGGACTACAGTAATTTAGCTTTACCTATTCAGATGTGATGTAGAAGTTCACATGATGATCAGATATGTGTTTTGTTTAAACTGGTTGTGGACTTAGCAATGCGTTCATAATAAGATACACTGGCTCTACGTTAAAGTCCCAAGACAACATTAACAAGTTGCTCTTATTTCAAAAAGAAAGATGTCTTATCGGCGGAAATGACCTTTATTTGTACCAAACACATTCATATGATATTGCTAAAAGATAAAAAAGGCTTCCTGGCAAATCTGTTTCGTGACACAAACGACTTGAATACAAAAGAAATGCATATGTCAACATTGTTTTAGAGTGAAAAGAACACGGTTGTATCATTATCCTATCAGTATGTTTATTTTACAATTTCAGTAAATTCAAAAAGATCCTGGGACTTTAAAGAAACTCGAAATCAGTGCAGTTTTAAGTTTTGAGTGAAATGCTATTTTGCCTTTTTTAGAAAAATATTTATTATACCTTTTCAAAGTATCTCTATATTCTATCAACAACGTATACAACATACACAATGTGCAGAGTTATCTGTATACATTGTATAAAAATGTACAGGTATATGCTTTTAAACGGAAGTTATAAGGTGTTGTGCAGAGTTGCATTATTTTTCGAGCGCAGTAATTTAACTGTCAATGAAAACCTGTGCCCTTTACCTTAATCCAAAAATATACATAAATCAGCTAAAATAGATATTATTTACATGAAAACATATATTAATCCGCTTATAATTGATATGAACTAGCAGACATCTGCAGGTTTTGTGCAATAGTCCCATCTCTTAGAACTATCTGTTGTGTAACACCAGAGGTAAACTTCGCCAACGGCTCGACAATAGTTTTCTGCAGCAGAGGTGCTACCATCCGGGAAAAAATGATCACCCCCATAGTCGTGTCCATGTGGAGATTGTTTGTCCCATCTCTGGCAAGTAAACCCACCTGTAGTGTAGCTTAAACTTCCCGTGAACTCGCCTGGCTGTACTGAACAATCTTTTTTCAAGTTTTTAAAACGGAAACTTTATAACAATCGGATATGTTTGGCACTTCAGCTCATTCAAGCTTAACTATTTGTTACCTGGTTATCTTTTTATATTGCATGAAACCTTTGCACCGCTATACACAAAGACAAACAGAGTCGAAAATTATATGCTCAGGAAATAAGTAATATCAATTGCGTTTCTCTCTCTCTCTGTCTCTCTGTCTCTCTGTCTCTCTCTCTCTCTCTCTCATCGAGGTTGATTCCATCTGGAATAAGTCTCAAGAGCGATTAATATAAGTTGTAAGTACTTGTTTCGCATTCGAGATTTTATAAATAAGTATAAATCTGTCAGATTAATATGGTCTTGTTTAAATCGAAAACAGAAAAAATAAATAATGTATTTGATCAAACGAATGCTACGATAAAAGGTTGAAATTTGATTAGATGTTTCAAGGATAAGGTTCACAAAAAAAAAAAAACATCGTTGATATTTTCAAAACCTTTGACTGTAACCTTCTTACGCAGTTTGACATTTAGTAAACAAGAATGGTAATCATGGCTGTACATAGTGCGCACAAACAAATTATTCTTATTGCGGTGAAATGCTGCTTTTTCCAGTTGTCCTAAACGATTTTAACTGAAAATGAAACTAACTTCTTGACATACTTTTCTTCCAGTCTTTGCAAAAGTTAATGAGTTGACTGTAACTCTTTGCTGATTCGATACGTCCAGAATGTGACCAAAAAGTTGACAAATGCATGCAGCAGGTTATTGTTTCATTTAACATTTCAAAGTTTTAATCATTTTGCATTTTCTCTTACATGCAATACATACTTGTATATCAATTGACATAAAATATTCACTGCACAGACCTGGCCATTACGCGCTAGCGTATTTTTCGTAACGACAGCTATGCTATACAGCTGTACAATATGTCTATGCATTGATTTTCACCCAATAAATCATGATATGTAAAATGGCAAAAAAGTAAATAAGAAACTCATGACTTGTTCATAAACATGCAAATTAAATCCCCATACGGCTCACCCAGGTTAACAATGAAAACCACTGGTTATTGATTATTGGTTAAGTATTCAAGTTAAGTCTTCCTTTTCTGTTTAACTGTTTTATAGCCAAAGTCGCGCTAAGGTAGAAGTCATACATATTTGATAGTTAAAATTGTTATTATTGATGTTTACATAATTATTCTGCTTTGTGTAATTCATTTAATCAAAATTCAATAAGTATGTTTACTACTTCTATCAAAGCAAAAGAATCACGTTGAATTTTCAAGGATATAATCATTTATTAATGACAAATGCAAACATTATACGATACACTATATCAATTGATTCTAAATGTTTTTCAAGCATATCTGTCTTTTAAATTGATATCATTTTTTCATAAAAATAATGGTGCGTTCCATTTATTGTTTTAATTTTTCAATATTACTAAATTAAAAAAAAATATGCGATACATTTTCAACATGTACTGATGATGCTTAAAAGCAACGTTAGGACTGTTATATAAATTATATTGTAGTTTGTCCGTAATAAAGCTTTCTTGGTAACATAACTGGCCATTTTAACAGTTTAAGTCATCTTTGACACGTTCACATAACAGTTGATAATAGATGACAATGAGTAAATGTATATAAAGGTGACTGTGAAGTTACCTGGCAAACACATAGCCTCTTCCCACATTCCAGTTATAGTGCATTTAAGACCCATGAGATCTGTAAACAAAGAAGTATATTGCAGTACCGAATATTTTTGCTATAAGGCAACTAATAACGTTGACCATCATAATAAAGCTTATTGATTAGATGATTGGGTATTGTTGTTACACACGGATGAGGAAGACTGATGTTTTTGATACCGAAGAATGAGGCGACAGTATTATTGTAGTTTTACCTGTGGGAATAATAAATTAAGTAAAGGCGAAAAGTACCGTTTATGACATACATTTTGAAAATTTAAAATTGAAAAAATGTATCTGCTTTTTCAGTTATTATCAAACGCAATATGTTAGACCTACACAACTATTAATTTTGAATACATCTTATAAACTCTTCAAACAGGTCAAAATGTAATTCTTGATTAAACCAGTCATAACATGTCGAATTTGTTACATTATGTAGTATATGTGAAAAAAGCCGTAATTGTTTTAAACAGTTACAATTGTTATTTTCAAAGAAGACATACAAAACACTTAAAAATATAACAATCTAGATTGAGATGTAGTTTTTTATTTTACTTCAACACGATACTTACATGTAATAAGTATTGTCAGTTATGAATTAATATAAAAAAATATCTCAATTAAAAAGTTTATCCATGTTACGCTAAAACATTTTTTTTCTATTTAGGTCGATAGGATTTGCTGTCCTAAAAGTAATGTTTTCAAACTGATAAAGACGCATTAAGATATCAATCTATTCACTTTTTGGATACAATCTTCTATTGAAATAAAATGGAAAGAATGTAATGTTAATTACTTAAATAATGCAATAAATATTGTCAGATTATGATATTGTTACCTTTTGATGAGTTAAAGACTTTCCTCATACATGTATAGACTACACCCGATGCCACTCTATGTTAAAAACGGCATAGGCTGATTATTAACGCTTCAACGATAAACAGGGTACGTTACTTTCAATGGAGATAGTTTTGCCGATAAGCCAATGAATCTAACGAAATGTTTGGGGTTGGCAAAATTTTAAAGCTCTAAAGATGATAGTTTTTTCTCTTTAACATTTTATAAAAAAACATGTTGTAATTGTAGTTGCATTTAACATTTTTAACAAAAATAACCTGTGCATTATTTTAGCATATATACAAATGCATAATATTATTTTATTTTATTTGAGTAAGTTTGGGCTGTCATAAAAACAGAACCATAAGCACACTGAGTAGAATAGTATTCAAAACTAAATTGAGAATATATAACAAGTGATAACAAGACATATTTTAAAAGCTGCCTAGAAGGATTTCCGATGTCATGTTCGCAATTCGATATTTGAAAAGTTTGCAAAATTTATAAACAGTAATTAAAGATCCGGAGAAGAAAATGTGTAGGCACTTTGAACACTTCCCCTAGATACATTAACACGTTCCAGACCAAAAAAAATACATTTGTACATATCAAATAAAGTGCTTTAGAAAGCGGTAGACAGGAGATAGCTAGATGATCTTACCTTCCTGCACACAAGTTGATGTATGTAGTTTCTCAGGTGCCTTGCATATGATCTCGGTCTTATCCGAAACATATCCACTATTACATACTACAGACGCCTTATCAAGGAGAAAAGATTTTTCCAATTCCATCAGCTCTCTTTTACCATTTTCGATAGGATGTTGACTGTCACATTCTTGAAAATAACATGTACGCAACATAAATGTGTTGATACACAAATGTAGCTCTATGCCTCAGGTGTTTCAATAAATTAATGTTGTTTTGTAAAAATATCGTTAAACATTTTGTCACCATTACCTTGTACTTACAGTTTGTTACAATGTTCATAAACTTGTTTTAATATGTTTGCTGATAACATTCTTAAGTTGATAAGTTGATATGTGGTATATCCGATATATATTTTGTGGAGTTCATTCCCTCTCCATATGCAATGTCGAAGGAATGAATTATAACAGCCGAGGTCGATTTCATCAACGACCTCTTGTCAATAATTGGTTTGAAGTTCATTATTGCTCTTTTCCTTGATCAAAGCGATATTAAAGTACATAATGTTTATGAATTTACTATTCAAATCGTTTTGATAATATAAGCGAAGCTAATCAAGCAATTGCTTTTAAAATCTGTATTTTCAGGCCGTTTTGGCCATGACTTTTTTCACATTTGCGAGATAAATATCGCCGGACTTTATAAAGAATTACAAACATGCCAACAAATTAAAAGAAACTTCTTTCGAGCGTGTGTTTACTATTTCGGCTTTTGTAGAAGTATGTAAAAGTTGCTCCACTTTATATTTTGATGAACTGATACGCAGGTACTTTAAAGTATCCCTCGTAAAAATATCGTGCGATACGGATTAAGAAAAACTTACTTAATATATGAATGCGCTGGGAAATATTTAATTGGAGATATAATGGACTAAGCAGAAATCAAATTTACTTACTGATATATATGCACTGGTGTGGTTCTGTTGCAACACACAATTGTTGCGGGTTACATGGTCTGACACCACAGCTACCTGCCATCTCCTTATAGAAAAATATGTAAAAGTTGTCGTAGTTTAGTTTAAACATCATTTACCGTTTACCATAGCATAAGCAAAATACAATAAATTTATAAACATCATCCAGGATTGACCAGAAAGCTATACAGTTATCGTAGTGGTATGATTGATAAATAAGACTTTAAGGTGTTTGATTTTCTAAATCTATAAAGTCTTGTTTGCTATCAAGTTTTCTCTCGTCAATCAGATGTTTTATTACTTCAGATTTTAGATTTCCTGTCTATGTTTGTGAAATTGCCTGACATTAATTTAACATAATCAGCATTTCTCTTAAATTAAGACTGTTCATGTAATATTCCAGAGTTGACCAAATGATGTTCATTTTTGTGAGTTTTTTTTTTTTGAAAGGCGTATTTGAAATAAAAATAAATATTTAGAAAAATAAGAAAGAAAGAAAAAATAAGAAAGAAAGAAATTTGTTGACATAACAAATTAATAGTACATACGCTTGGCCACCCAAAGACATTGTTGAATATTGCTCCAGCTTGAGTCTCGAACTCTGAATCTTGGACGGATAAGCTGTTAACATCATTTAGTTCACACAACTGTGCCGGCATGTCATAATCCAAAGACTTACAGACAGACAGATACATACAGTATCTAATGCAATCATGGAAATTAGTCTTCGTTCCAAAAAAGCTGTGACCTATAAGCCTTTTGTTTAACCTTTCTTGCTTTAGGTCAAATTTTGTACATTCTCCTAAAATAGTACTAGACATTACCCTCAACTGCAAAATTAACAGAATAAAACTGTTTCTCCGAAACATTTTCGACGAACTAAATTCGTTAAAAAAGTAATGTTCCGTTTTCCCCTTATTTACGCCCTAACAAGAAAACAGTTTTAAATATTTATAACAGTCACCTAGATTGTTACTAAAAATCACTTTCAACTGCAAAATCAACATAATACAACTCTTTCGTCCAAACATTTTCGACGGACTAAATTCATTGCAAAATTTAATAAACGGTTCCCCCTCATTTACTATTTATTTGATTTTCAATTGCAACATTGATTAGCAATATGTAAATATATCAAATTAGTCATGGGCCTATCGCTGTACTATGGTATAACATTTATATTTCTGAGGTGAATTGGCTACAATAAAATTGTTCTTCTTGAACATTTGTAAAGCAAGCTTTCTCCCCTGCTAGTTCACGCTACTCAGAAACAAGCGGCGAAACCTTTCGCATTTTAAACACGACTGCAATTATTGTAACTGAATTCGTCTAGAATTTTGAACAAAAGGGACTGCAAGTTTCTTTGCTAAATTGTCTTTGCTGACCGATACACTTGTGGAGCTATGTGTCTTGTCAAAGGATATACACTATATTTGTCAAACTGGGACTTAACCAAGGCAATGTAAATCACATAACCATAACGACCACTTTAGCCCATTTAATCTCGGGCTAATGCACATATGAGATGTTGCATTCACTATCATCCCCAACAGTAGCCTTTGATGTAAACAGTCTGTGCAGGAAGTGGAACGCAATTCAGGGTTTTACTTATTCTAAATGAGGGTTTTTTGTGTCTGGTCGATAAAAAGCGGATGTTTACAATATGTTCACAGGCATTGTTAAAAACCATCATAAAACTTGCAATCCGGGACCCACGACTACTTTATTTTAATATGATTTTTTTGTATCAGGCTGAACTTTTTTTTCATTCTTCGTAAGCATCCGTGTAACGATGGCAAAACATAACAAATTAAA
>JAFMSR010000019.1:9286262-9446698 GCA_022818135.1 Saxidomus purpurata
TAAATACGGATAGTGTTCCTGAAAAAGAAAGAGTTCAGATGAAACTGGGTCCAGAATTAAGGAATCAGGTGGGACAGGTTTCTCGTTGGAATGAGGTGGTTGTGATCTGCGCATATTAGAGTTGGTCTGCTTTTATATAGGTAGATGTGTAGTTGCGTCTTTATTTTTGTGTTTGTCAGTTTAGGGCATTAATAAATTGGATTATCAGTTTGAGTTGTATAATTCTAGTCATTAACCTTGTTGTTTGTGGGATGGACATTTATGTTAATCAAGCGAAGAGAATTATATATTTTTGCCGAGTTCAGGCCAGTTTAAATCCTTAATGATGGTCACACCTAGTAATTCTCAACACCTCACATTTACCAGTGTTAAACTCCATGGACCAGTCCCTTTCCCACTGTTCAAAAAAGCATGCAGGTCTTCTTGGAGGGTTTGTGAATGAGAGGTAGACTTGATGGAGAGATATACTATGCAGTCTTGACTTACTAGTATTTAAGTCAGGTAAGTCTTTTATATAAGCCAGAAATAGACAAGTTACTAAGACTGAACCCTGGGGAACACTGACGGGATAAGCGTTACTGAAATTTATAACTATTATATTTGTTTGTTTACCATTCTCAATGATGTGTGAAGCTGATAAGTTTGGTTTCACAGCTATGCTTAGAACTAAAGCCATGCTGGTACTGGCTTAGCAAGTTGTTATTGCCAAAATGCTTCAAGATGTTAGAAACCAGAATATGCTCCAATACTTTGGAAGCAATACAGGTAAGAGTATTTGACATGCAGTTACTTGCCTTTGATTTCTTATCGACAGGAACGACGACCGCACTTCTCCTGTCTGGAGGGACACTGCTAGTAAGATAATTTTAAAGGGAAATGTCATTGATAATTGTTTTCAAAGTTTTCGAATATTTAGTTTTGATAGGTGTGATAACTTTGACGGTCACATCAGACGAAATAAAACAGAAAAAATATAACCTTTTCTTTGAAATACAAATATAACCGAATTAAATCATTAAATGTGTCGTTACAATGTATTAATAAAATCAGTTTGAACTGCCAATTCACAACACTCAATTAACAAAATAGTAAAATTAGTAATTGACTTTTGTCGGGGGACACAAGTCGCGGTGGATCAAATAGTTTTTAGACAAAGAACAACAGTTTGAACTCTGTGTTTGGACTTTGTTATTAATGCAATAATTAAAAATTGAAAGGCCGAATTAGTACGGATTGCTATGGAATGCGAGGACTTAGATAGGGTACGCACCAAGAGAAACTCCAAACTGGACGATTCTATCATGAAGTGCTGGGAGAAATACTTTAAAATTTTAAATAATACACTTAGCTCACGAATGTCTGATAATTCAGGAATTTTCTCATTACTTCCATCAGATACCCGCTGGTTATTAGTAAACAGGCTATATGCTAATATTTATACATAGATATCCCGAATAGTTGTATTATGGATGGAAAGTATCTATCTCTCTCTATTCTCTAAAATGCACAGTTTAATCGTTTCGATTTTTCGATCATTTTGCATCAGACAGGATGGGTTTTTCTGTGTGTCTTGTCTCTCTGTCTGTCTGTCTGTCTGTCTGTCTGTCTGTCTCTCTCTCTCTCTCTCTCTCTCTCTCTCTCTCTCTCTCTCTCTCTCTTGTGGATGAACTCATCTTGTGATAGGATTTAAGGGTTTGATCAGCAACCAGGCGTCATATATATATTTTCATATCAAATAAGGTATGATTCAAGTATGCTCTCTAATATACATATATACTGTATAAAATAATATGTGCCTTTCTGTTTATAAAGCATTATGTAACAATGTATATACGTTTTGCTCTCCATATGTTTGAGGAAATAAAAGTATCTATTCATCTATGTTGTTGATGATGTATGGACATAGCGACCGTTCCAATAATATTTCAGTCATTTTTACAGTCTTTCCTGGGAAGAACCAGTTCTAGATCAGTTTCCTTCATGAGCAACTGCAAAATTTCACAATAAATATACTCTGCTCCGACCATATTTATACATAGGGGTAATGTCGTGGAACTTAGTTGAACTATGAGGTCTCGTCTTAATTTGTCATTTTAGATTACGAATAGCTCGCGTTATTCATTCATCTATCTAATTCTCCTCAAACTTCTACATATTTCAGTTCAGAAACAAAGTGGTTTTAGGAAATAGCAGAAATGACATAGTCTGAAAAATGTTAAGCTGCTCACTTTCAGATATTGGTGAAAAAACTTCATTACAGGGACGGAATTGTTTTTGTCAGGGTGGAATCGGTAGCTACAGATATATTGACTCTACAACATATCAAAAGCATGATAAATTATTAAAACTAGTAAGCCATTCCTTAGGTATTTGTCAATAACGTATTTATAATAAGTTTTTCGAACTGTCTGAAATTAACATGTTTAGAGCATTTCGTAAAATATTAACATTTGAGTATAAATTGCTGAACAGTATTGCTGTAATTTTTTAAATCACATGATATCAACTTACTAAGCGTTGCAAACGGTTTAGAAATAACAATATTAGCATAGTGCAGCGATGACGTCAAACCAGGCTCGCCAACATTTTCAACCTATTTTTAGCA
This sequence comes from Saxidomus purpurata, assembly GCA_022818135.1. Lineage (NCBI taxonomy): Eukaryota > Metazoa > Mollusca > Bivalvia > Venerida > Veneridae > Saxidomus > Saxidomus purpurata. The sequence continues at coordinate 9,288,868 of JAFMSR010000019.1, forward strand.
ACTTGCGATGTAGATTTTCATTCTAGCCAGTACTGTTTATTTTAGTATATAATTTTATTAATATTAAGTTTTTCAACAGAAACAATGAGAGAGCAGCTTTAAAGCACCAATTTTCTGTCCATTATAAAATTTGGTATTTTTTCTGACAAAAAATGCAATGAATTCGAGACTTGTGAGAAGCAAATGTAGGCCATGCACACGACGTTGACAAATCGCATCACTCATAAGCGAAATATGAAAATAAAGTGAAAATGAATGTTTTCATACATTTCGATACCGTATGTTTTGTGTGTGTTTTCGTACAAAGCTATTGATATACTTGCAATCCCATGGTCAATATTGGGTTGCAATGGTAGTCACTCTGACATTCCATAGTGTTTCTGATGGATTAGTGATTATCTCGGAAATTATCATTATTTCTACTGTAGAGTATAATCGGTTATATTTTCAGAACAGTGAATTCAAACATTATATCTCCATTTTCAGTAAGCGACTCGCAATTATAAAACTTTATATATCATTACACATCAGTGAGGCTAACACTGCTGAAAACAAGACGTCATATGTTGCATGTCTTGTATGTATCTACGGCGAAAGTCCTAGTAATGCGTTGCAAATTTGAAACCATCGATTACTTCACAATATTTACAAGGCTAGAGTTACGATTTTTGCCATATGTATTTTTCACAAATATAACTTAAATATTTGTATTGTCCACTCTAACGTGCCTCATAGACGTATACATTCATAACAATAGAAAATCTTCCTTTGGCTCAGGACTTATATTTGATAAATAATACGAGAACTGTATGTTACTACTAGTATGTAGAAAACAACTGGAATATGTCTGAATAATTCTTAACATGTTCACACGTTGCACATGTAATTTAATTCATGTAGCAAACTGCTTAATGTTTTAAAGATTTTTAACTATGATAAAGGAATCCATTTAACGAAAGAAGAGAACAAGACTGATATCTGTGATACAAAAATACATATTGACCCTCCATTCATATACAAACTCTATGAAAATCAAACGACCACATTGTGTGAAGTTATTCAAATACGGCACGGGATTGTAAAATGTGTGAAGAATCAACCGACTGGAACTTGCAAAGGATATACACAGAAACTTGTCATACTGTCTTACAAGGTAAAACCCCTGTTACCTTTAAGGGCGTTGCAGCAAATTACACCATTCTGCAAAGTTTCGTTAAAGTAAAAGAGCAGGTTACTTGATCTACTTCCAATGCGGATTCTCAATAAGCCATGCACATGTAATGTAAGCTTAAACACAATTATGTTATATATCAAATGTGTTCGAATTTACACATTAATTAATACAATAAACAATAATACGATTAACATTTGATGAGTGACTTACTTGCCATCGTTTGTATTATATCCTACTGAACAGTCTCCCCATCCGGGTTGAAGATTCTTTGGGTAATTACGACTTGGTACAACACTTATAACTGAAAGGAAATGCACATGTACAGTGTACATACATTACACACTCAACAGGTTTAGAAACGCAAAAGTGGCAAAATATTTATTTTAACAGTGTTATCGTGTTTCAAATTTATTCAAATTTCATACACAACAAAAACAATATAAAATTGAATTCTTTAAAAAAAATTAACAATTCATCGCAAAATATGACTTAAATAGAAATAAAAACAATAGCGTTATTCAAATAAAAATGTTCAACAGGGAAAATCTTTGCGTTTCTAATATCGGTTAAGTGTATAAAGTTGATAGTGTAAAGAATTGAAAGAACATATTACTGTCTTCTAGACGTATGGAAATACAAGCTTGAAATGTCGTTAGCAACATGTAACATAAACAGTAATAGTGATTCCTTCTTATAAAGAGCGTAATTCACTTATTACGCGAAGTTGGCCTGTACTATAAAAATGTTTGCATTTTTGATAGAAGTCGTGGACCATTTACATATGGTATCAAGTAAAAACGGGGAACTATTTCTTGAAAGTCAATCGACAAATATCTTCCACGTTTCATATCTGAATAAATTTCATTTCCCTCGTCTTATGGCACGCCTACCGAATAAATATTTACCACAGGACTTCGAGATCGGGACTATGCTTTTTCAGGTTTTGTTTTGTCTTTTAAAGTTACCTAATGCATGCTTATGTATTATATTAAAACCGAAATAATATTACTCTTGGGTGATAACGATAGCTTTCTATGGTGCGCCGTTTAAAAAATAATACTGATGTTTGAAAACATATGTTACAATTTATATCATATAATTTTACGACAGTGTCATTAATTGTCAAACTCTGTGTCATTTAACAGAATGATTTGGCGTTAAAAGTGTATAAAAGGTTTACATTTTGTTCCTGAAAACGACAGAAACGAGAGCTATGGCGGTAACGAGTTCACCATATATTCGTAATTGGTGTTAAGGTACATATTGCCTCACGATACAAATATTACCTTAATCTTAAGTTAAACTTAACCATACATAACAGTTAAAAGTCAGAAGTAATACGCGCTCGGTTGAATTACTCTTCTTGCGGAACCAAAAGTTATTTTACTACAATGTATTAAATCTCGTTTGGTCTGATTTCACTGTCAAGCAAACACACCGTATTGTACTTATCGCTGTTGGCAGGAGCTCCGCGAGTATGGGTACAGCTGTGGGTACAGTTATACAGCTCTGTAATATATAATGGGATTAATGTTTTCACACGTTTTAAAGATTTTAAAGTCGAATAACAATGAAGCAGACAAATGTAACACTAATATTCGGAATCAGTACAGTTAATAAAACTCATCAAATGCATCTGCTAAACAGCTTAATGATGTATTGAATAATTAATTTAAGACATGCCTGTTGACTATCCTACTCAATAATTGATAATCCAATAATGTGGTACATCTGTAAGGTCTTCATTTCTGTCTGCTACAGTGTAACAAGACGATAACCAAGTGTCAGTAAGAATTCAGCGTGTTTTAAGCATCGCAACTATGATCATACTAAAGCGTAACATAGTTTAAATTAAGCATTAGGGTTCGTGTAAAAGACAGACAAAATGCGGCCAATAATGAAGGTAAACAAAACAAGAGGGCCATGATGGCCCTATATCGCTCACCTGCATACACCTCCATTTGCCTAATGGGTGTAATCAATTTAGACCCAAGGGGCATGATTTGAACAAAGTAGGTGGAAGACCACTAGACAATGTTACATATCAAATAGGTTTGCCTATAGACGTCTTTGTAAAACAAATGACCACTGGGCGGGGTCAATACGGACCCCAGGGGTATGATTTGAACAAACTTTGAAGAAGTCTTCTAGGCAATGCTACATGCTAAATATATAAGCTCTAGGTCCTGTGTTTTCAGAGAAGAAGATTTTGAAAGTGTTTCCTGTATAAGCCTATGTAAAATCAAGTGACCCCCTGGAGGTGTAAATTTTGACCTAGGGTCATATTTTGAACAATCTTGGTAGAGGTCTACTAGGCATTTCTACATGCAAAATATCTAATTTCGAGGTCTTGTGGTTTCAGAGAAGAAGATTTTTTATTAAGAGTTTTTCCCATATAAGCCTATGTGAAACCAAGTGACCTCCGGGCGGGGTCAATTTTGACCCGTGGGTCATAATTTGAACGATCTTGGTAGAAATCCACTAGACAATGCCACATGCTAAATATCTAATCTCCGGGTGGTTTAAGAGAGGAAGATTTGTTTAAAGTTATATAACCCTTCAAAATGGTCACATTTGTTTATAGTTAAGAAAGATGCTCAAAACACAGTGGATACTTTAAAAACATATAAAATATTAGTTTTACCAAGTTATTTCTTTTATTGACAAGTACAAATAAAGATATACATAACCGAAAGGTATATTTTTTTTTATTTTTGACTAGGATAGTCAAAAAGGATTTTTACAGATTTCCTCTATATTCAATGTGAATGAAACTGTTATACAGATTGTTATTTGTGGGTTATAACTATGGCAATGTTTATTATTCTAGGAGTATAAATCACTGATTAATGTTTCATTTAAAATTATGATGGTCACTTTGAAGGGTAATATCACTTTAAGTTTTTCCTAAGTGTTGCCATTGCAACCAGTATTTTGTATGGAATGGAATTCTTTGAACAACTTTGATAGGGCTTTATAAAAGGAACATCCCTGTAAAGTTTCATCAACATTGGCCGAGTGGTTTCAGAGGAGATGTCGTTTGAAGGAAATGGTGGACGGATGGACGGACGACGGTCGGAATGCAATCCTAATAGCTCATTCTGGCACTTTGTGTGTTTTACGTCAATATTATCAGAACTGTTGGTCACAAAATCCAGGATAAAGTGTAAAACTAAGGACCTCATAAATTTATACATTGTAATTGTCCGTTTTCTGTCGTCTGCGAAAATGCAAAATATGCCTACTGATTGAAGCTAATATTTTGTTGTTAAATCATAAAACAATAGCCTTTCCTATTAACAGTGTGAGTCAAACAGCAAATGGCATGTTAACAACGGCAGATAAACATCTCATCCAGAGACCTCACTTATCTGCATACTGTATATACCAAGGTGTGTCACTCAGTTCATATTACTTCCATTACAATAAAGTTCTGCTAAAAACACCAGATTTTAAAACGACAAGATATTAAAAGCACCAGATATTAAGACCGTATTCGAAATTAAGATTTGATGTTTATTACATAATGATAGTGATTGTCGACTTTAACTGACTCAATAGGAATACAAAGACTACTAAGACTTAAGCATAATGAGTAGGATTCAAATGTTAAGAAATATCGTTGCGTTGCAAACGCTTTTGAAATTTCAATATAAACATATAGTGTAGCGATGCCGTGTAACCGACATTTTCAATCGATTTCTGCAAATTCCTACCTAGATCTTTGCTTATACATATTTTGATTCTAGCCTTTAATGTTATATTCATGTATAAGTATGTCAATTTTTTGAAAATATTTTTTTCAACGGTAACTGAGAGCGAACCGCTTTAAACCGCTTATGTGTTTGTTTGTCTTATGTTTTTTCTGGTTTAGGATTCTATGTCAACGCATCCCTAAAATCAAAACACGTTTTCCTTTTATTATGCAGTTACATTTAAACCAACCATCGCGAAATGTGATAGGTGTTTGCCTATGACATACACAAAACATACAAACATTTATAGTATGTGTTGAATACCTTTGCTTTTAGCCTGTTCAAAAGCAAACCAATGTAAACATGTAGACAGTATAATATTTTAGTACTTATATTCAGGGAATTAAGGAAAACACAAATTAAGTTCTTTTGTTGTGGCTTATAGGTTTACTGTACGTTTACAATATTTATTTTACCTGATGTATTACAACATTTGATATAACAATCTGTAATTGTTTCGGAGAAAAAAGCTCTATTAAATGTAAAAACTCAATACCTATTTCTCCTCGCTGTCTTGAGTTCACAATTTCTACTTCAAAGTAGAAATTCAGGTTCTGTGGATCGTAAACATAGAGTCCTACATCAGTACCATTATGGTCATAACTAAAACAAAACAAGTATGTATTATTTGTACAACGAGATATCTGCATGGTCCGTCCCTGCACACAGAAAATATATTGGTGTCCTTGTATGTTCAAAATCGTTCAATGATTACCTACATTTGTACTGTTATTCTGACTAAACAAGTAACAAAATATAAATATTGCTTTAGTTTTGTACAATAAGTCATATGTTCATTGAGATAGTTTGGTTTGTACCGGTAAACAATATAAATATTGTATTCCTCGTACTTTCTTTGTGTTTAAACTTTGCTTACTGTCATTCTGCCCAAAGAAATACAAATGGTATCATCAATGTCACCTCACTGATATAAAGCGGATCTTTATTATATCTCATGGTATAAGTGTTCGGATAACAAATACCGAAAAAGAATATTGTAAAAAAGAAAAAAAGTCTGTAAAATCCAGTCGGAACATCAGCCCTCTAACATCACGACTTACACACAGAAAAAGTAAGATAAGATAGCAGGCATGGTAGCAACGCTTTCGCAAAGTGAAAACATTACAGTGTATTCATGTATTTAATTATTCTTTTTTTCTCTACAATTTATACTTTAGAGAGGTACTCCCTAGAACTTGTGTCAAGTTATTTATAACTTCGAAAGCATAAATAAAAGAATATTTGCAAGTATTCATTACTGAACTTAAAAGTTGAAAGCTATACAACCAAGTCATCGTCGGAAAAAACAGCGTTGTAAATAAGTTGCAGTACAAATATTCATTATCTATGTAACGCTGTTGTTGTACAATAAGTGGGTTGATTTATTACGATTCATTATAAAAAGCCTCTTTGTTGATTATTTGTACTAAATTTAGGCATTTGTCTATATATGTTGTTCTTTAAAGTTGTATCAATTTATCATTTTACATTGAACGTATAAAACATGTTTTGAGAATATAATCTGCCAGATGCATGGATTGCCCCCTTTGAGGTAGTTTTACGCAATATAAAATGAAAGTAAATGACGGAGTAATGTGATTGTTATTGTTTAAGGCTTTTAGATTAGTTTCGTGTAAATATGAAAGAGGTTAAAAGTTGAATTTAGTTAAATATATCAGAGTTATTTTACTTGAAACTCGCTATTAAATTATATCACATTATGTTGGCAATGTTACGGGGTATATCAAAAGTCTCTAACCTTTAACGTTTACATAACTACAAGCGTAAGTTAGGGTATAAGTTCTGACTTACTATCTTCACAAGCAACATATGCGAAAACTGTCAAAATTAACACAATTTGTTGAATTATTAATGAGTTGATCATGCAAACTTTTAGTGAAACGGAGAAGTGAGAGGAGAAAGTAGTGTTACATGTACAAGATCTGCACATAATAGGAATGTCACTCAATTGAATCAATGATTTCTGACATCGAGTTAATTTATATTCGAGCTCATCATTTGAAAAACCTTGCAGTATGTGATTTGTCAAAAAAGCTCAAAGTAAATTGCCATTACTTTTTGATTGACCATTAAACTATAACGAGAAATTATCATCAGAAAAGGTAGCCTTATTTCACATTTCGGATATTTAGTCTGTTAGCAGGGGTTTTCCTATAAAGGAATTGATGATTCATATCTTCTTAAATCGCCCTGTATTCAACCATTCTTCGTAGTTCAGTGGTTAATCATTGTCTCTCTCATTTTTCAGGTGAGGTTGACATCTTTTTATTCTGCGTTTTATACTTTTTCAGTTTTAAATATGAACATTTTAGACACGACTTGGGCGGCTAAAATCAAAATAAAAGCCTGGTATAAAGGTGTTTTTGCAGTATCTTGTCCGAAACATAGTTCACCTACTGGATCCACTTTTTCAATGCTTACAACGTTTACATGCGTTTATAAACACCTTTCGCAAGTACGACGACTGGAAACAAAAGTAATTGTCTTGGTCCACTTATTTTTAATGAAGCCGCCGCATCGATTTCATAAAATGTACGGGTTTTTTTCTGTTTAAATAAATTGTGAGGAAATACTGAGAATTTTTAATCAAGATTCGTAATGCAAATAAATGAACATACTCTGATGAATAGGTCTAATAGTCTGCTTTTGTATATTTCTTTCATCAGAGACACCGTAAAAGGAGTCCGAGTGTTCGTACATCCTAAATTCAAATAGTGTTTCAAGGATGATATTTCCTAAAGTGTTCCAATGTACAATGCACTTGTACATGTATAAAAGATGCATTGTTTTATTTCTTTCATTAATAGTTGAATTTTTAACTATTCCCTTTTCGACCAATCGTATACTCGTTTTAGTGAACACTCCTGTATGTTTCTTGGTCTAACTGGAGCCGGACTACAGTAATTTAGCTTTACCTATTCAGATGTGATGTAGAAGTTCACATGATGATCAGAGATGTGTTTTGTTTAAACTGGTTGTGGACTTTGCAATGCTTTCATAATAAGATACACTGGCTCTACGTTAAAGTCCCAGGACAACATTGACAAGTTGCTCTTATTTCAAAAAGAAAGATGTCTTATCGGCGGAAATGACCTTTATTTGTACCAAACACGTTCATATGATATTGCTAAAAGATAAAAAAAGGCTTCCTGGCAAATCTGTTTCGTGAAACAAACGACTTGAATACAAAAGAAATGCATATGTTAACATTGTTTTAGAGTGAAAAGAACACGGTTGTATCATTATCCTATCAGTATGTTTATTTTACAATTTCAGTAAATTCAAAAAGATCCTGGGACTTTAAAGAAACTCGAAATCAGTGCAGTTTTAAGTTTTGAGTGAAATGCTATTTTGCCTTTTTTAGAAAAATATTTATTATACCTTTTCAAAGTATCTCTATATTCTATCAACAACGTATACAACATACACAATGTACAGAGTTATCGGTATACATTGTATAAAAATTTACAGGCATATGCTTTTAAACGGAAGTTATAAGGTGTTGTGCAGAGTTGCATTATTTTTCGAGCGCAGTAATTTAACTGTCAATGAAAACCTCTGCCCTTTACGTTAATCCAAAAATATACATAAATCAGCTAAAATGGATATTATTTACATGAAAACATATATTAATCCGCTTATAATTGATATGAACTAGCAGACATCTGCAGGTTTTGTGCAATAGTCCCATCTCTTAGAACTATCTGTTGTGTAACACCAGAGGTAAACTTCGCCAACGGCTCGACAATAGTTTTCTGCAGCAGAGGTGCTACCATCCGGGAAAAAATGATCACCCCCATAGTCGTGTCCATGTGGAGATTGTTTGTCCCATCTCTGGCAAGTAAACCCACCTGTAGTGTAGCTTAAGCTTCCCGTGAACTCGCCTGGCTGTACTGAGCAACCTAAGTTTTTAAAACGGAAACTTTATAACAATCGGATATGTTTGGCACTTCAACTCATTCAAGCTTAACTATTTGTTACCTGGTTATCTTTTTATATTGCATGAAACCTTTGCACCGTTATACACAAAGACAAACAGAGTCGAAAATTATATGCTCAGGAAATAAGTAATATCAATTGCGTTTCTCTCTCTCTCTCTCTCTCTCTCTCTCTCTCTCTCTCTCTCTCATCGAGGTTGATTCCATCTGGAATAAGTCTCAAGAGCGATTAATATAAGTTGTAAGTACTTGTTTCGCATTCGAGATTTTATAAATAAGTATAAATCTGTCAGATTAATATGGTCTTGTTTAAATCGAAAACAGAAAAATAAATAATGTATTTGATCAAACGAATGCTACGATAAAAGGTTGAAATTTGATTAGATGTTTCAAGGATAAGGTTCACAAAAAAAAAACATCGTTGATATTTTCAAAACCTTTAACCTTCTTACGCAGTTTGACACTTAGTAAACAAGACTGGTAATCATGGCTGTACATAGTGCGCACAAACAAATTATTCTTATTGCGGTGAAATGCTGCTTTTTCCAGTTGTCCTAAACGATTTTAACTGAAAATGAAACTAACTTATTGACATACTTTTCTTCCAGTCTTTGCAAAAGTTAATGAGTTGACTGTAACTCTTTGCTGATTCGATACGTCCAGAATGTGACCAAAAAGTTGACAAATGCATGCAGCAGGTTATTGTTTCATTTAACATTTCAAAGTTTTAGTCATTTTGCATTTTCTCTTACACTGTACATGCAATACATACTTGTATATCAATTGACATAAAATATTCACTGCACAGACCTGGCCATTACGCGCTAACGTATTTTTCATAACGACAGCTATGCTATACAGCTGTACAATATGTCTATGAATTGATTTTCACCCAATAAATCATGATATGTAAAATGGCAAAAAAGTAAATAAGAAACTCATGACTTGTTCATAAACATGCAAATTAAATCCCCATACGGCTCACCCGGGTTAACAATGAAAACCACTAGTTATTGATTATTGGTTAAGTATTCAAGTTAAGTCTTCCTTTTCTGTTTAACTGTTTTATAGCCAAAGTCGCGCTAAGGTAGAAGTCATACATATTTGATAGTTAAAATTGTTATTATTGATGTTTACATAATTATTCTGCTTTGTGTAATTCATTTAATCAAAATTCAATAAGTATGTTTACTAGTTATATCAAAGCAAAAGAATCACGTTGAATTTTCAAGGATATAATCATTTATTAATGACAAATGCAAACATTATACGATACATTATATCAATTGATTCTAAATGTTTTTCAAGCATATCTGTCTTTTAAATTGATATCATTTTTCATAAAAGAATGGTGCGTTCCATTTATTGTTTTAATTTTTCAATATTACTAAATTAAAAAAAAAATATGCGATACATTTTCAACATGTACTGATGATGCTTAAAAGCAACGTTTGGACTGTTATATAAATTATATTGTAGTTTGTCCGTAATAAAGCTTTCTTGGTAACATAACTGGCCATTTTAACAGTTTAAGTCATCTTTGACACGTTCACATAACAGTTGATAATAGATGACAATGAGTAAATGTATATAAAGGTGACTGTGAAGTTACCTGGCAAACACATAGCCTCTTCCCACATTCCAGTTATAGTGCATTTAAGACCCATGAGATCTGTAAACAAAGAAGTATATTGCAGTACCGAATATTTTTGCTATAAGGCAATTAATAACTTTGACCATCATAACATAGCTTATTGATTAGATGATTGGGCTTTGTTGTTACCCACGGATGAGGAAGACTGATGTTTTTGATACCGAAGAATGAGGCGACAGTATTATTGTAGTTTTACCTGTGGGAATAATAAATTAAGTAAAGGCGAAAAGTATCGTTAATGACATACATTTTGGAAATTTAAAATTGAAAAAATGTATCTGCTTTTTCAGTTATTATCAAACGCAGTATGTTAGACCTACACAACTATTAATTTTGAATACATCTTATAAACTCTTCAAACAGGTCAACATGTAATTCTTGATTAAACCAGTCATAACATGTCGAATTTGTTACATTATGTAGTATATGTGAAAAAAGCCGTAATTTTTTTAAACAGTTACAATTGTTATTTTCAAAGAAGACATACAAAACACTTAAAATTAAAAAAAATCTAGATTGAGATGTAGTTTTTTATTTTACTTCAACACGATACTTACATGTAATAAGTATTGTCAGTTATGAATTAATATAAAAAAGATCTCAATTAAAAGTTTATCCATGTTACGCTAAAACATTTTTTTTCTATTTAGGTCGATAAAATTTGCTGTCCTAAAAGTAATGTTTTCAAACTGATAAGGACGCATAAAGATATCAATCTATTCACTTTTTGGATACAATCTTCTATTGAAATAAAATGGAAAGAATGTAATGTTAATAACTTAAATAATGCAATAAATATTGTCAGATTATGATATTGTTACCTTTTGATGAGTTAAAGACTTTTCTCATATAGACTACACCCGATGCCACTCTATGTTAAAAACGGCATAGGCTGATTATTAACGCTTCAACGATAAACAGGGTACGTTACTTTCAATGGAGATAGTTTTGCCGATAAGCCAATGAATCTAACGAAATGTTTGGGGTTGGCAAAATTTTAAAGCTCTAAAGACGATAGGTTTTTCTCTTTAACATTTTATAAATACATGTAAACATGTTGTAATTGTAGTTGCATTTAACATTTTTAACAAAAATAACCTGTACATTATTTTAGCATATATACAAATGTATAATATTATTTTATTTTATTTGAGTAAGTTTGGGCTGTTATAAAAACAGAACCATAAGCACACTGAATAGAATAGTATTCAATACTAAATTGAGGATATATGAAATCAAGCACATATTTTGTCATAAATGGAAATGGCTATTAAATTTCATGCTTTTTCATACAAACAGTTTAAATTTCCGACAAAGTTTGTGCTACAAATTTCAAAATCTTTATTTCCGATTACTTGAGCGATAGTGTACAGATAGAGGACATTAAAGGAAAATGCAGTGCCCAAGAAACATAACGATATTATTTTATCTTATTTGAGTAAGTCTGGGCTGTTATAAAAACAGAACCATAAGCACACTGAGTAGAATAGTATTCAAAACTAAATTGAGAATATATAACAAGAGATAACAAGACATATTTTAAAAGCTGCCTAGAAGGATTTCCTATGTCATGTTCGCAATTCGATATTTGAAAAGTTTGCAAATTTTATAAACAGTAATTAAAGATCCGGAGAAGAAAATTTGTAGGCACCTTGAACACTTCCCCTAGATACATGAACACGTTCCAGAACAAAAAAAAAACATTTGTACATATCAAATAAAGTTCTTTAGAAAGCGGTAGACAGGAGATAGCTAGATGATCTTACCTTCCTGCACACAAGTTGATGTATGTAGTTTCTCAGGTGCCTTGCATATGATCTCGGTCTTATCCGAAACATATCCACTATTACATACCACAGACGCCTTATCAAGGAGAAAGGATTTTTCCGATTCCATCAGCCCTATTTCACCATTTTCGATAGGATGTTGACTGTCACATTCTTGAAATTAACATGTACGCAACATAAATGTGTTGATAGCTCTATGCCTCAGGTGTTTCAATAAATTAATGTTGTTTTGTAAAAATATCGTTAAACATTTCGTCACCATTACTTTGTACTTACAGTATGTTACAATGTTCATAAACTTGTTTTAATATGTTTGCTGATAACATTCTTAAGTTGATAAGTTGATATGTGGTATATCCGATATATATTTTGTGGAGTTCACCCCCTCTCCATATGCAATGTCGAAGGAATGAATTATAACAGCCGAGGTCGATTTCATCAACGACCTCTTGTCAATGATTGTTTCGAAGTTCATTATTGCTCTTTTCCTTGATCAAAGCGGTATTAAAGTACATAATGTGTATGAATTTACTATTCGAAGCTCTTTGATAATAAGCGAAGCTTATCAAGCAATTGCTTTTAAAATCTGTATTTAAAGGCCGTTTGGGCCATGACATTTTTCACATTTGCAAGATAAATATCGCCGGAATATATAAAGAATTACAAACATGCCAACAATTTAAAAGAAACTTCTTTCGAGCGTGTGTTCTCTATTTCGGCTTTTGTATAAGTATGTAAAAGTTGCTCCACTTTATATTTTGATGAACTGATACGCAGGTACCTTAAAGTATCCCTCGTAAAAATATCCAGCGATACGGATTCAGAAAAACTTACTAAATATATGAATGCGCTGGGAAATATTTAATTGGAGATATAATCGACTAAGCAGAAATCAAATTTACTCACTGATATCTATGCACTGGTGTGGTTCTGTTGCAACACACAATTGTTGCGGGTTACATGGTCCGATACCACAGCTACCTGCCATCTCCTTATAGAAAAATATGTAAAAGTTATCGTAGTTTAGTTTAAACATTATTTATTCGTTTATCAAAGCATAAACAAATACAATACATTTATAAACAGCATCCAGGATTGAGCAGAAAGCTATACAGTTAGCGTAGTGACATGATTAATAAATAAGACTTTAAGATGTTTGATTTTCTAAATCGTTAAAGCCTTGTTTGCTATCAAGTTTTCTCTCATCAATAAGATTTTTTATTACTTCAGATTTGAGATTTTCTCTCTATATTTGTTATTTATGGTTTATGAAATTGCTTGATATTAATTCAACATAATCAGCTTTTCTCTCTAAGAGTAAGTCTGTTCATGGATTATTCCAGAGTTGGCCAAATGATGTTCATTTTTTTGTGAGTTTATTTTTTTGAAAGGCGTATTTGAAATAAGAATAAATATTTAGAAAAATAAGAAAGAAAGAAAAAATAAGAAAGAAAGAAATTTTATGACATAACAAATTAATAGTACATACGCTTGGCCACCCAAAGACATTGTTGAATATTGCTCCAGCTTGAGTCTCGAACTCTGACTCCTGGACTGATAAGCTGTCAACATCATTTAGTTCACACAACTGTGCCGGCATGTCATAATCCAAAGACTTACAGACAGACAGATACATGCAGTGTCTAATGCAATCATGGAAATTAATCCTCGTTGCATAAAAACTGTGATATATAAGCCTTTTGTTTAAACATTCTTGCTTTAGATCATGTTTTGTACATTCTCCTAAAGTATTACTAGACAGTACTCTAAACTGCAAAATCAACAGAATAAAACTATTTCTCCGAAACATTTTCGACGAACTAAATTCGTTAAAAAAAGTAATGTTCCATTTTCCCTTTATTTACGCCCTAACAAGAAAACAGTTTTAAATATTTATAACAGTCTCCTAGATTGTTACTAAAAATCACTTTCAACTGCAAAATCAACATAATACAACTATTTCGACCAAACATTTTCGACGGACTAAATTCATTACAAAATTTAATAAACGGTTCCCCCTCATTTACTATTTATTTGATTTCCAATTGCAACATGGAATAGCAATATGTGAATATATCAAATTAGTCATGGACCTATCGCTGTACTATGGTATAACATTTATATTTCTGAGTTGAATTGGCTACAATAAATTTGTTCTTCTTGAACATTTGTAAAGCAAGTTTTCTCCCCTGATAGTTCACGCTACTCAGACACAAGCGGCGAAACCTTTCGCATTTGAAACACGACTGCAATTATTGTTACTGAATTCGTCTAGAATTTTGAACAAAAGAGACTGCAAGTTTCTTTGCTAAATTGTCTTTGCTGACCGATGCACTTGTGTCTTGTCAAAGGATATACATTATATTTGTCAAACTGGGACTTAACCAAGGCAATGTAAATCACATAACGACCACTTTAGCCCATGCACATACATGTATGGGATGTTGCATTTACTATCATCCCCAACAGTAGCCTTTGATGTAACCAGTCTGTGCAGGAAGTGGAACGCAAGTCAGGGTTTTACTTATTCGAAATGAGGGTTTTTTGTGTCTGGTCGATAAAAAGCGGATGTTTACAATTATGTTCACAGGCATTGTTAAAAACCATCACAAAATTCTTGTTAGCACTTCAAAACTTTAAATATTTTTTTCTTTTTTGTAAACTAAATCATTTATCAGAATGCGCAAATCTAAGACATTTATAATATTGGCAAAACCAATAACACGTAAAACTTGCAATCCTGGACCCACGACTACTTTATTTTAATATGATTTTTTTTATCAGGCTGAACTTTTTTTTCATTCTTCGTAAGCATCCGTGTAACGATGGCAAAACATAACAAATTAAACAGATACATACAAATTAGTAAATCCTAACTAATATACAGTCTCGCATTTTTCTTAAGACAAATATATTTTTTTGGTTTATGTGTTTTTGATATTTGCTTACTGTCTTTATTGCAGAATGGAAAATGAATTTTACTACATGTAAACTAATTTCAAATACCCACAGACGCTTTGAATCAAATGTAGTATCGATAGTATAGTTATAATTAACTGTAAAATGTGCAGACAATAGTATTCGACTAAAAGTATTATGTAGTTCGCAGATGATCACTATTTTACCGAACTTATATAATGTTCCATCCGCAGGAAACTTCACTCTTGACAACAATCATATAGAAATAGATACCAGTCGGGTAAAAGTAGATATAACTCGATTTAAAGATAGCAGTCCACAAAAATAGATTTTAATTAGTGGTACTTCATAAGTTCTGTACAATAGTCCCATCTAGAAATCAGGAGATAAAATAGAATCTACGGGATGTTAGTCCTGGTCACCTGACTTTAACATAATTATGGTGTAAACAACACATATATGCTAGTAGGCCTACAATAATACCCCACTCACGTTCCTTTTAGCTGACACTTCGTATTTAGTCATAACCACATGTTGTGTTAATTAAAATCACATGCAGTGGATCCATTTAAGGAATGAACACTCCAACAAAAGACAATCTTGCATGAAAAGGGATTTTAAATACTGAGGAAAATGACACTATATATATCTATAACTAGTAAGGAGTACATTTGAGTTGCACGCAGAGGAATATCTGTTTGTTTTTAAATCTCAGTTCGCTCGGTTAAAACTCAATTATAAAGTTCCTTTAATGTTTTCATTGTAAGCCATCTAAGTACGTATGTTTACACTTATTAAAAGGAACATAGCTGCACCGATACGCTACTTGCACACAAATGGAGTTGTAATGATCAGTTGTATATAATGAGAGAAGCTACGCTCCCTCCATTAGCTCTAGAAGCGAAGATTGAAAAGGAATTATTTCATTGAAAGACTTTCATTCCTGCCAACACAGGTTTTTGTGAAATGACTGTCAGTATTTGCTGATTCGTGGCATTGAGAGTTGAAGCGAAACACTGAATGTCATCTTTTTTTGAATTTGAATGACTTACCATTGTCAGTTGTGCACATATGCATTGTGCGTTTTCCGTGATGGCAGGTACATTGTACTCTCTTTGGAATAACAATATCGATGCTTAATTGCTTTACTCAGTCATCCATGTCTAAACATGAGAAATGAGTAATTAAGAATTCATGTAATTTGTCATTTCAATAAGTATTTTACTTTTCCCCGAGGAAGCAATATATGCCACTGTTGGTCTCATTTTAAAGTTCTAACTTCATTTTCATTATTACGCCTTGTAAAATATTTATTAGAATCTTCGCAGCAATGTTAAATATTTATTGCCCCGTTTTTTTAAAATCAAGTATTTTCATCGGAACACCTTTCTTGAAAATATAACTGTTAATGCTAAAATATTGAGCTTATCGTTATTTATTGAATCCGTAATTACATGTATCAAGTTAATGCCTTACTTTGATTATAAATTCTATTAATCATGATCACTAATACTTTTCTCGAACATATTAATGAATTTAATGATAGAATTCCCTTTTGAAAATGTGTTTATTTACACTAAAATAATTGTGGCGTATCTTTCTATCAAGTCGTAAGGTCAGCGAACCAATTTAGTTCGGGAACATAGCAGCGCTTTATCTGCATACCACAAATGTTTATTATTGTTCTACAAAAGCGGCTGCTTTACCTATGTCAACATGGAAGCGTATTCTAATTTACTATGCAATACAGCACGTATTTTCAAGGACGACGAGTGCCGTAAATACGTGCGCATTTTATGTTATGATATCACATGATAGCGTTAAATAAAGTTGGGATTTTTTCAAGAAAATAGCGTGTTAGAATCAAATAAAAAATTTCCATATTTTGCTTTGAATAAAATACAGTCAGACATTGAAAGCGACTATTAGGCCTTATTCTTCTGTTTCAAACTCCGACTTGCTATATAAGCGATAAATATAGTATATAACTGCACGCCAGGGGGTAAGTAAAAACGTCCTTAAACTGGACTTTTTTATTTTGGTTTACAAATAATGGATCGAACATTTGGGGCATGCTACCTGCTCTGCAAGTAATGTTCCCAGCTACTGTCTACCAGTTAAATAAATGCCAACTGAACATGAACATAAAAACTGGAGTTCCACAAGTTTCAATCCTAGGTCCTTTAATTTTTTATACATAACATATAGTCATACGGTTATAAATAATATCAAATTAATTGTTGATACGTATACATGATTAAATAGGACAACTTATTGAATCACAAACTTTATGAAAATCAACAATATTGCTAATTGGTGTTATTTAATACCATTCACCTACCAGAGAAATCTAAGGTATGTTAATTTGTACAAGCATATCACCAACATGGAACAGTCCTATTTCGTCCTATGTTAAGCAGTGCACAAATTGAAAACGTCGAGGCAAAAAACAGGAATCATATTAAAACATATCTGGGTATACAAATCGCATTTGTATGTAAGAAACATCAATACAAAAATTGGTTTAAAACGGATAAACTTCTCTTAAAGATGAAATAAAAAAAGTTAAATGTATTATAGCCCCGTGTTTCGATTACTGTCTGATGGGGAAAAGGTATTCATTCATTCAATCAATCAATCATTCACTCATTCATTATTCAATCATTCAATCGTTTATTGTAAAATGGCTTATTGCTGTGTTTCGGGCACATTGTAATAACGCAAGTTTGTATATTTAATGAATATGTTTACTTCTATAAATAAGATTTTATTATCTCATTATATAATTGTCATTATTTAGACTAGTAATAACACTGTAATTATTAAAATTACAAGTTGATTATTGGAATCCTACCTAAAAATCTGAAATTTTAAACGGGCATTTACCTGAACATCAATACATTGGATATAAAAAAGTAATTGTTAACGTACAGGAAATGCATTTTAACAAAACATTTACACAGTTAAAATAGCATTACTTGGAAAACATAAGAAATGGATAAACGATGGGATATTTGATCGAATAGTCTATCGTCGGTGAGATAAAACTAGAAGTACAAACCAGAGCGAATTCCGTCATTAACGTTTGTAACACGGTAGCAATAACAAATCCAAGCGTGGTTTTTCGCTTTTTGGAGTGAATCAATAAGGATGTTGACGCGGGATCTAAAAGTTCAAATTTTATTCTGCGTTGGTTGGTATATCAATTGAGACAAACTGAAAATATAAAATGTCACGCAGGAACGATTCGAATTTATAACATAATAGGATATTAGTACATTCTTTAATGATCATCTCTGCATAATTTTAAAATGAAATATAATGTTAATGTTGAATCAAAACTTTTGTTTCACGTCTGAATTGAATAATGTAGTGTCACTTAAAAGTGTCACGCTTTAAATTGAATTTAATTTTGGATTAAATGTGTAAGTTCTTTGTAAAATATGAAAAAAGCAGTATTTCAATTTATCGTACTTTCGTGCAAATATTTGACTTTAAGAACCAATTAAAACAGGTTCATATAAACCACATTTTTCTTGGCGCTTCCATTAGGCATGCTATAAAATATATTTATTTTTATCAAAGTATTCTAAGAAAAATTGAATAATGTACAAAAATAATTAGTTAAAGTATTTTACATTAGAGCAATATCTAAACATATCTTGACGCTTTTTCAAAGAGATTTTTCTAGGCGCTTATGTAGCATGCTTTATAAACATTTTTCTGCGATATGACTTCATTTTACTGGTGTTGAACTAGTTGTTCTGAATAAATCATTCGTTCTTGGACTCTTTGATTTGAGCTACAAAGAAACATAACTATAAATACCGAAACCGATAATAAACAGAAACAAAGTTTCAACATTAGTGAACAGTTCTTGGCGCTTAACCACAATAGTTATTGTAGACATACCCATTTACGTGAACCCTGTACGTAAACTAGGTCTTGTCAATGACTCTCCATTTTTATTACACGCCGGTTCCTTCTGCCATGCGGACAACTTTTTGTACAAATGTTATAAGTGTGAATGTACGCATAAGTACTTGTAATTAAATTATGTTTCAAGGTGATACCTATCTGAATGTACGCGGTGTGATGATAATCTGCACTGGTTGAAAAAAATCAAATTTGCTGCTAGCATCACAAGTGATTCATCAAAACAACGATCTCTTGGCGGTGACTGCATCCACATAAACAGTAGGTGAATGTAAAAAGTAAACTTCACCAAAATACAAGTAACAGCATTCAAGTGATAATCGGACGTGTTGTTAGGAAATTATTGAGCACAACATGTTCTATTTGGGTGCGTTTGAAAAACAGTCATTTTAAATGCATTCAGAAAACACATTAGAAATAAACATGTTTTTTTAATTACAAATTTATATTAGCCGCATGAATATTCTTAATTACGGGATAAACATAGTAGATTTTGTGGCATTTACTACTTGGACACTGGTTCGATTCCTACACGCGGAGTTAGACATAAACACTTCACCAATGACCTAAGAGCTATAAACTCGGGGGGGGGGTGGGGGACCGGCTTCTGTACGTATAGGTGTTTGATGTTTTATAAAACAAATGCAGATGATTGTTTCTAAAGATCCCACTAAGTGGTAAGTCAAATTTAATGACGTAACGTCAAACATTGCGGCACACTACTGTAACATTATCACCTCGTGCCGGAGACGCAGTATCACGCGGCGGGACTCGTTGTCGAGCTTGATTGCTATTTTGTCTTTCAGATGCGCAATTAAACAATTTATGCATGTCGCGCCACGTGTTCGATTTCCCACCGCGACTCCACGCTTTCAGACTCTTATTGTCACATCGCGTGAATGCATATGCGCGGGGTGTAGCCTGGACTGTACTGTATGTTGCAGCTGATTGAGAAGCAATAAATATAGACGGTGATGATGCAACTTTACAGTTGAAGATCGTGATCCAAACTATTATGAATCTTTAGAACCCTATATGAAAGTCAATTTAGGAGAATCTCAAAATAAAGAAAAAAATGCGAAACGGAGCTTGAGGAACGTTAGAACCATGATAAATCGATCGTTTAAAAAGCGGATATACATATGTGTATTAACAGTAGTGCTGTTGTTACTCGCGATTTCCGTTGGTATTATCGTATTATGCTCTTGTCTTCCCAATCTTAAGGTTGGTATAAATAGTCCTTATATTCAAACGTGATAAAAAGGGTGGTATTCATGTAACAAAAGTCGGCTATACATTGTAAAACAATTTGACTTTAATCGCTGGGTGTTGGATTTACAGTAAAAAAACAAAAGTAATATCAAACAGGGAATGCCACATACCAAAAACGCAGCCTCCCCAAAACGAGCCCCATAGCACCCAGAAGTGCACACCACCAACACACACACACACACACACACACACACACACACACACACGCACACACAATCATGTACACACACATACATACACTACCAACACACACTAGCATACAAAACAAACACACGAGGACAAAACGAACAATTAAAGGAACACAGTGGGGCACCGCCTTGGAACGGTCAGTGGCAAAAACACCACTGGGGAGCTTAAACCGGTTTATGGTGCGCACCCAACCTCACTCTTACCCCCCACCATGTTCCAAAGTAACAGGACAGTGTAAATAAAAGTAATCCCTGCTAGGTGAATCTCTAACACACGCAATGGAAACAAAAGGCATGGTATGCAAAACACAAAAATGCTCGTGTATGAATATATAAAAATCAAACCTTGAGAACCAAAAAAAGTATGTACTCAATGCCTTTGCAGAAGGCAGAGCACCAAGAGAAACACCCTTAAGGGCGCGACGAAACAGGCCAGAGGACAGAAATCAAAACAGTTTCGTCCCAGTGGGATTTAAACACTGCCCATCACAGAGCCCCCCCCCCCGCTCTTCCGTCAGACACAATCAAAGAGGGAAGCATAGCGTCCAACTGTAAACGGGTTGAACACCAAACATGCGGTGTGTCTCAAAACAGTTGGGTCGTAACCTCTTTTAACAAAACGTTTTATAATTTTAGCAAATACAGTTGGAAAATTGCCATGACCCAAAATCTTACGAAGTTTGTAAACCACATCCCCATAAAAATCGGGTTTTGAAATACCTTCTCGCAGAAGAGTCTTTAGATTACTATTGAATTTCAAAACCAAATCAGAATTACGATAGTAAAATTTAGCAAAATATTTACGCAATTTGTAATAACGGTAGCCCTGTTGAAGAAGTTTATTTGTAATATATTGATTACGTTCATTGAAATCCTCAACATGACTACACGCTCTGGCAAACCGAATTAACTGAGAAATGTATACCCCATAAGATGTAGCATGAGGTACATCCCCATCCAAATGGGGGAAATTTACAATACTAAAATTAAAATCATCCCTCTTGTCATAAATTTTGGTATGTATAATATTGTTATAAATAGAGAGATGTAAATCTAAAAATGAAGCACCAGTATCCAAATTGTTAGTTTTAATTAACTGGAGTTCCCGGGGATAAATAGTGTCCACCAATTGACCAAAAAACGGGTTATCCATATTAAGAATATCATCCAGATAGCGTGATGTATTATTAAAAGCAGTGATAATGTCTGCCTGCGTATCTGGAGAAAGACTCAACATAAAGTCTCTTTCATAACAATATAAAAACAAATCTGCGACAAGGGGTGCACAATTTGTTCCCATGGGAATACCGATTACTTGTCTGAAAACTGCATTCCCAAACCTTATATAAATGTTGTTCAATAAAAAGGAAAGGGTTTTACAAACTTCGTCACAGGTCCACATAGTATAATGTTTAACAATACAGCTAGTAAAAAAAGCTTTATCGAAATTGCAGGCGAGAAATGTAACATTCTCCCTGGCAAAAGTCTTTTGAATTAGGGCAGTTAGCTTGTCATTTATCAAATTATGTGGTAAAGTGGTATACAGAGTAGAAAAATCGTATGTACTGACTGAAGTTACTTTGTAATTATTAACTTTAAACTTATCCAGGATTTCGCCAGAATTTTTGATCGACCAATATAAATGTTTACCAGAGTTTTCGTATACTTTATCACAATATCTTTTCACGTGGGCTTTTATAGCAGTTAGGCAAGATGTTAATAGTTTTGAAATATTTGTAGTGGTACAAGAGCTTGAATTAGCGATGAAACGAGCTTTATATGGTTGTTTATGTAATTTAGGAATCCAGTACATAGTAGGAAGTTTAATATGTTGATCATCTATACGAACTTTCAAATTAGAAACTTCACTAATGTGATCAGTGACCACATTTTGTTCAACGGAAGGACTCAATATATAAGCTTTAGTGCTATTTAGTTCGTTTCGTAAAACATTAATATAATGTAGGCGTCAAATGATGATAATATTGTTGGCCGCCTTGTCTGCTGGAACTAAGACATACTTAGAATGAAATTCTTGGATTTCCTTTTTCAGATGTCTTAAAGTAAACTTGGGTTTTGATGGAAGTAGGTGTTCATTTGTTTGGTAAAATTTTATACGAGAATCGACAATGTTAAAAATACTTTGTTTCCAGGACGTTAATGCATTTGGATCAGCATTCTCACGACGACACCATTTAACACAAAAAGTTTCGATGGATTCCGCAATATGACCACGACAAGCATGAAAATCAATAGTAGAAGGAATTCTGTATTTTGGTCCTTTAAAGAATAAATAACGAATACGCTTGTCTTTAATAATATCAAAATTACCAGTGATGACATGACCGGCATCTGAATAGCAAAATTTCGAGTTTTTACATTCGCAGTAAGAAGGGGTATTTGTTTGAACATCTAGGTCGGAAACAATTTTATTGTAATTGAATATAACATTTCTAACAGGTGTTTTATATTTATAACAGATAATAGGAACTTCGGAGTTTCGGAAATACTTAGGCACAGAATCAATGACACGTCTATCACGAAATATACTGGGTACATCGATGAAGTCAATACCTTTATTAATGAAATGAATTTTAAGAAAATGTCTATCATGATCAGATTGAGTGTCAATGTGTGGACGGAGAACGTGTTGTGTGTAATTTTGGATAAGATATGACACAGTGTAAAACGGATCTGTTTGAATAACGTACTGGTCCGCTTCCTCGTCTAGTTTTTTAAGAGACCGAATAGATAAAGATGTGAGACGAGAAAGCATTGAATGTCTACCAGAGTTTGAAAGAATTATATCGAGGTCTGCAACAGAAATATTGACTTTTGATTTGCGCTTAATATTACCATTGCGTCTAATTCCATGAGACCTAGATTTACGTTTCCTAATATTTAAAATTGAAAATATATCGATATCAGGGTTTTTAGAGATATTACCTTCTTGATAAATATTATCATTTAAGCCCAACGGAAACGATGACTGTAAATTTTTAATCCATTTGAATTCTGCTAAATGTCTGGCTTTGATTTTAAAACTAGATGTACAATTTGTATCATAGACGATTTGCTCTACTGGCTGAATGGTTACCTGATCAATTGTATGGCCAGATTTACGAAAGTGTTGATATAAAAATGTAGTGAATTTGTTCCGACTTCGCATTTTGTAAGAATGCTCGCGGAAACGAATTTTTAAAGATCGCCCAGTTTGCCCAACATACTGAATACCACAATTGGGTGCGTTTCAAGTCAGTACATAAATCATGTGGGACGTATTTCAATCAACGTCAGAGTTAAGTACCACATTAAAAGTTCTGCCGTTAACATTTGAGGTAATTGTAGACCTGTGCGATAAATGATTGCAACAACCGCACCTCTTAGCATTGCACTTGTTAATAGAACGGTACCCTCTACATCTCTGCGGAAAATTTGTATGTTTTATTTTATATTTCTTCAGTATAGTAGAAGTTAAAGGTGATAGACGAATACGTAGATTATTACGAAAAACAGCTGGAGAATTAAAATGAGTACGTGGAATATAAAACGACTGTGCAGAATGTAGCTTTAAAGGAGAAAGGCGGATAGATGGTGTATGTCTTAAAAAAGTACTGTTGTTATTAGGCAGATGTACAGATGATGCAGAGTGTAACCGA
Source organism: Saxidomus purpurata (assembly GCA_022818135.1). NCBI lineage: Eukaryota > Metazoa > Mollusca > Bivalvia > Venerida > Veneridae > Saxidomus > Saxidomus purpurata. The sequence goes on from JAFMSR010000019.1 coordinate 9,313,171, forward strand.
AGAGGTGAAAGAAGTTACATTTTGGCAAACTTAACGTTAGTTATAAAACGGGTTCACATTGGTTCATATACCACTGTTGTTCGGAGTAGTATTAATTTGACCAATGAAATGCTGTTTTACATACGCCAAAATTATTTTAAAGTTAATAAACAAGCTTTATAAATGGTATTCTATCATTTAATTCATCAATGTATTCGAAACTGTACAGTGTATAGTGTATAGCGATCATGATTAACAGAAGCAATAATCATAAGTATGGCATTCAATTAATAATTACGTATTAAATTGCGAATTATGTCAGAGGAAGCCATATAACTGCAAGAAGATATAAAAGTCTTTCTCTGTGATTACATCAAATGTTTTGTAGAGCCAAAAGATAAGCAATAAGATATTTCAAGTAACATTTTTGGTAAGAAAAATAAGGATCAAGTTTGTTTTCCTGAAACTCAATTCACGGTACGGACCATCCCAATTGGAGAGAAAATGTGAAAGTGGCATGTTAGCTTAGTCTGGATAGCATTTGCCTTGTAAGCTGAATAAGCCAAGTGTCCTAGATTCGCGTCCCAGTCACCGTGTACTTATTTTTCTCACCATGTGAATTGTGCATAAAGATAAAACTTGACTGTAATGTTTACTATGAAATCTAGCTATCCATCACTTTAATATACTCAGAATCGCGCCCACCTTCCTTAAAGATAGTTTTTGTTATTCACTTGGCATAACAAAATGGGTAAAAAAAATCAAGCCCCAATATAGATTCCATTAATCGCCGGTACGCAAGATACACAAATTAAAGTTGTGCGTATAGTTTTCAGAATATTGATAATGATCTTTCATTGTTCATATTGTATGGGCGCATAGAGACTGCGAATGAAATATAGCATGAGATAATGTTTCGTGTATTTATCAGATTTCTGCATAAAGAAGCACTCCCTAAAATTATTGTCAAATTAAAAAACTTCAAAAGTATAGATAAAACAATACATGTTTTTGCAAGTATTATACATTCCAGTCATCATCGGTGAAATTAGCGGTTTAAAATATGCAGTACCGTAAAACAGTTATTAATCCATGTAAAGTTGCTTTTGTTTAATTAATGGCTGGATAGCTATTTATTACAAAAAGGTCTCTGTTGATGATTTGTGCTAAAATGAGATATATCATGTTCGTTAAAAAATGATTTTATTGATCATTGTACGTCCATTAAACACATTAATCATGACTATATTGGAGATTATAATCTGCTAGATGCAAGGACTGTCCTTCTTTGGTACTAACCAACAAATACTGGTTATAGTAAATTCGGGAAAACTTTCACATTCAGGACTGTCTTTAAAGTCGCCTTTCAACCGATTGTCTGACCTTGTATTCCAAGGACAAGCGCTCTACAGAATCTCTCTTGACCGCATAAATCTATATCGGGGCAGCTGCACTTCTTCTTTTTTATTAATGTAACTAGAAGTTTTCAAGTTTAAAAGTTAACAAAACGTTCTAGAAGTGAATTTATACCATATGTATAAGACTCCTAAGAAAATTTATGCAATTTTCCATTCGGTCAAATACATTCACATTAGCATGAGATATTCATTATCAAATATGAAATGACGTCCTTAAATTCAGGAAAAAACAATAGTTGATCAGTAGTTATATTTAAGAATATATCATTATCTGTTTTAATGCTAAGAAATAAAAAAAACCAAACTGAATGAAAAATTACTTACACATAGTTTATCCTAATATCAGAAACTAAGTAAACGAACTATCATAAGGTATCATATTTTGCAATCTAAGTTGCTGAATTCAAACTGAAATGCCATAATCTTACGATTATAATGCAGTTTTCTGTTTTAATATTCAACTTCACGTTCTTCGTCTCCAGCTACAGTAACCCTTTCTACAAATTTAATATCACCATCAACAATAACACAGCCTACAACAACAGCGCCACTACCGACAACCCTGTCTACAACAGCCTGTTCACAAGCCACAACGCTGCATACAACAACGGCATCACCAACAACAACTACAACAGCTGTAACTACTGGTTGTTCAATAAAACCAGCCGAGTTCATGGGAAGTTTAAGCAACACTATAGATGGGTATACATGCCAGAGATGGGACGCACAATCTCCTCACACACATGGCTTTGGGAAAGATAATTTTTCCCGGTTGGTAGCGCCTCTGCTGCAGAAAACATCTGTCGAGCCCTTACCAAAGTGTACTTCTGGTGTTTTACAAAGAATAGTTCTAGGAGATGGGATTATTATACAAAACCCGTTCAATTCTGCCAATTAATTTCTGTTTTTATCTGATTAGTATCTATTTTGACGGATATGCTCTTATGTATGGGTCTGCGTGGATTGAGATCTTGATATATCGTGTTTAAAACTTTGTCTGTACAATATTAATCTGTATGTTTACCTTGCCCAATGTATAGAACACAGATGTCATTTGGCAAAGTATTTCTTTCATCAAACATATATGCTTAATAATTTTAAAATCGCAACCAGGGATTTGAGTGGTATTTTGTTGTAATTGCAAGTGTGATTTGAAACATTCAAGAACACAATGCTTTTAGCTATTTCTTAGTTTTTTTTTCAACAAGTTCATTACAAAATTCAAGCATAATTTCATTTTTAAACGTTAACAATTTTGCATATCATGAGAAAAATCCACTGCTAAAATATTTATCTTATTAAAAAGGTTGCGTTTTAAATGTGTTTAAGTATAGTAATATTGATTGTGAGTTGAATGAGTTTCACGCCCGTTTCAAACGTATTTCGATGATTTTAACAGGCGGGCAGTTATCCTTACCATTGGTTTGGGGAGAACCAGTACTTTAACCTTATCCTCCTTAAGAAACTGCCAACTATTTCACATAAAGAGACATGGTCGGTAGCAGGTTACTCGACCCTCAATAAGGGCGAGGTTAGGTTGACTTCAAGAATGTGTCTCTAACCATACGATCACGGAGGTGGTTTATAGTATTGGACTAAGAAAAACCGAATTACCAGTTTTTTCAGTTCCGTTTATCGACAATTCATTGTATCCGTTTTTTTCAGAACTTTCGAAGTACACGCTACATTTTACCACAGTATGCTCGACTTATGATCTAAATTTTTGCTTTGTTATTGGTCAGAGTTGGTTGTTGCCGCCTGGCACATAATTTAATTAAATGTAAGTAACAATTACAGGACAAAGATAGATTAAATGAGCCATTACCATTGAATACGTGTGATTGACTGTTTAATTAACAAATAGTATATATACACAATATGTATATGTTGTATAATGTTAATATATTGTTTTCACTGTTATAATTAATTAATGCATATCATTTCAAAAGAATATCAAATATAATAAAATAATATTCCGTACATTTCCAGGAGAAAATATATGAATTCTTACAATGCTAAAATTGAAATCAAATCCAGTAAATTGGAAATTCATAAAAACAAGATGTCAAATGTATATCATATATTTGTGATAGTAGATTTGCAGGAGTGTATCACGGAAATGGGGGTCAAAACTTAAGGTGACTGTGGCTAGGTATTTTCTGGTGAAATGAGTTTATTAATACTCTATGTCAATATTTATCAGTCTTGGGCCTTTCAGATCCTTCTGTGAAAATACCAAGGCATTCATATTCGTGATTTATCGTAATTTTAACTTACTCTTTATGTCACCCAATCAACTCACCTCTTAACAATAGTATGCGATTTGTTTCTCTATGGCATATAATACAATCTCTATGACATCAATCACAACTGCTTTCAGTTTTTAAGAAGACGACTTTTGGAAGCCCGTTTGGGCAATGTGCCCAGCCTGGTTATACACTGACCCCGGACGAATATTTTCGAATACGAAATAAGCCACGAGGATCAGATATTATGTGTTTGTTGCTTTGAAAGATATCTCTCGCAAATAACTTTTGAAAGATATCTCTTGTCGCTTTCAATTTCAAAGATATCTCTGTTGCATTACAATATATCTTTCAAAAGGTGATATTTAATCTTTTTACAGAGATCTCTGTAGCTTTGAGAAATATCTAAAAAATAGAATTATATCTCTTAAATGATGTTCACAAGATATCTCTGTAAGTATAAGAGATATATCTTAATGTTCATGAGAAATCGTTCTATGATACAAAGATAGCCCCCAACGTGAAAGAGATATCTCTATTAAAACGAATGATATCTCTTTGAAATTAGAGAGATATCTCTTTTGGAATAAATAGTAAAATGGCTTGCGATAAGAAGACGTCTACGTCTGGTAGGAATGCTTTTGACTGCTTACATGCAAGTGAAAAAAAGTAACCAAAATGTGTTTTGAAGTGATAGAATTAAATCATGAGTGAACAGCTCGAATTGTCTTCAGAAATATTAAAAAACGGATACTAAAGGCAACATTTTTAACGTGTAGAGAGTGGGGAAAATGAGTTGACATTGATGATTTTATAGCCTAGCGGTTGTTTTTTATTGATGAAACTCTGGGGCCCCAAGTCAATAACAAAAACATTCATACACGTGTATTTAAAAGTCTGCCAACTTTGAACCGACTCTAAATAAATTAATTGAATGTTTGCCTCGATCAAATCTTCACTGACAGTTCAACAACCACTCATTAAGCTACGAATGATATCTTCGTAATAAAACTAAAATATTTTTTTATAAAATTTACCAAAAACATACCTCAATTCACGATTTAACCTAATCGAAAATGTCTGGTAATAGTTATTCATTTGACAACGAACCTCGGTGAATCAGACAAGTATGATGTTCACTGTGTATTTCACAAACTAAAATATAAAGGTTTGCTTCACTTATGTTTTTACCGTTTTTGCCATTAATCAAAACACTCAAAATAAACAAGCGAATAATATCAGTTTTTAAAAGAAGTGCAGACTATGAATTTACAAAACAATATTGATCTGCGTAAAATGAATTGTTTTGTTACCTGCCATTTTTTTCACATACTTATAGTTGGTTAGAAAAGCTTGAACCGTTTTGAACAAGGAGGCAGTCATTGCTTACGTTGAAAGATTGTTCATGTGAGAACCTTTTGACTAAAAGCAATAAATCAAGCACACACAATTCGAATTTGGGTACCAGGATATCCCACTGATGCAGTCGCATGCATTTGAAAAAAAAAAACATTTGCCGCATTGAAGACGAACGTGGTTACCAATATTAATCCGGATATGTATGAAATAAAATGCATAATTTTCTTGAAATTTGCAAACGGCGATCTTTCGCCTACATCACAGTCCTAAAATAGAATGTATCATTATTACTTAAACCAATCTGCACATTATCATCTCTGCACGGGAATGATCCATCCATCATTAATAAAAACATTTTACAGGACCAACAAATTGGCAAAAAGTTAAATATTTTACGCAGCAAAATTGTTATTTCAAGTTACATTTTGTGCAAAGAACATTAACAAAGTGATCACTACTTGAATACCAGATCTTCACGTTTAATGAATAGTGCCAAGTATACGTATATATCAATTTATTTCATAATTCAGCGAAACTCCCTGTCAATACATAGCTTGGAAAATTAATTAGAAAGCGGACCACTGAAAGTATATTAAGCCTCAAACTAAAATTGTACTGTCCTTCACGTTTAAACTGCTTTTTCTTTATGTATGTAATAGAAAATGCGTAGATCATCTATTACATATATGTAGAGACTATAATATGTCTCATAAGTAAATGTACATTTGATTAAGAAAACATTGAGAAAGTTAAATTTCTCATATTTTTTTATTTCAGAACTACAGGCATGATTACAATTACGACGTCTATGTAACGCTTTATCATAATTTAATTCTTCGTAGACCCGAGGGCTGACGAAAACATATTTTGAAAGAAGGATAGTCTGAGGTAAAATTAAAACTCGAACAGTTTTCCAAAAGACGTTCATACATTTGTATTTAGTGTCGAGATTTTGTAACTTTGGAGAAAGACGTGCATGCATGCCAAAGACCACATGTTATTGCCGTCAAACTAATTATGAGTTAAGACAATTAGCATATTTGAATACACGAATGAAATGTATATGCTTTGTACACGCCGATTCCACGTCAAAATGGTTGTGCATATGATACGCTTTCCGTTTATGATAACAGTACACTACTTTTCTGCGTAAAATGTTGTTATTCTAGCCAGTCTTTTGGAGCAGTCAAATGTTTTGATGACACCCGTTTATTTTCGTTTCATTTACTAGAAGATTATTTCATTGTGCGGTAAATTACCGTAATGATTCTATAAAATGATCGTCCTTTTATAAACGCTTACCCTCTCTTCTGTGTTCAAGTATGGGCGTTTGAGAAAAAAAATACGACACATGTTATATGCACATCTCCCATTAAGCAAAAAGTAGGAACCTTTAAACACACAATTCTTCTTTTTTTCTTGATGTGTGCATGAAATTCTTCTATAATGTCCATAATTCCAAGATTTATTTATGTCTTATATCTATCACATTTTAAATGAGGCCGTGTTTAAAATGTTCAAATGGTTCCGGTTGACTAACAACATGGCCGGCGCAGATAAATATAGAAAATATGCTTCTCCAAAATCGCCGAGAGCTCGTATACCTAGTATATAGCATTGTCTAGTGGTCCTTTACAAAGTTCGTTCGACTTATGCACCTGGAGTGGTTAATTGTTTTGCGTGGAGTTATAGAAGCTTCTCACAAACCACACAACTCAGAGCTTAGATATTTTGCGCATAGCATTGTCTAGTGGTCCTCTACTAAGTTTGTGCAAGTCATACCCCTGGGGTCCCGCCAGGATTGTCACTTGTTTTGCATAGACCTATATAGAAGCAATTTTAAAAATCTTATTTTCAAAAAGACAGAAGGTCCAAACCAGTGTATGTAACATTGTCTACTGGTCCTCTTCCATGTTTGTAGAAATCATACACGTGGGATTAAAGTTTGTCATGCCCATTTTTACATAGAATTCATTCATTACGCCAATCCTACCGTATGCGCACTTGTAAATAGTGTGTGGAGGGAATTTAAACAGTTAAAATAGTTCCGGTTGTCTCAAATGCTTCTTTGCGTATATAAGAGACAACTTAATCACATATTCCAGTTTTTATAGTATATAAAATTTGAAACAGTCATTTAACTATATTTTTTACCTTAAACATAAATAGACACATGCGTTTAATAGATGTCTTACTTAAAACGGTCCATTTTGTGTGTACATAAGATAAGAGTGATCAATATATTCTTAATTTACACACAGAAATATCTTCCGATTTGTGCAAGTTTTACTTCTAAATCAGTAGTTCAGGACGTGTCAGATATAAAGCTAGTAATAAACGTAATTTAGCAGTTTATATTAGCTTCAGTATGGCGGTACCTGGTAAACGGATAACAACGGATGTGAAAGGAAACGCCGACGAACCAGCTCATGTGTGTGTACCGTGCCGGAGTGACAATGTTAACACGAAATCGAGAGGTTTATGTAAAGAATGTCGAGAGTATATGTGTAATACCTGCTTCAGGCATCACTTGAAAGCGAAAGCATGCCGACATCATAAAATGGTAGACGCATGTCTGTCTTCATTGCCGTTTCCTGGTCGTGAAGAGGGCATAGTTAAATGTGAGAAACATAACGGGGAAGCACTACGATTTTATTGTCGCAATCACGAACTGGTTGGTTGTGGTGATTGCATGATACCGGATCATAACACCTGCAAACCAAAGTCAATTAAGAACCTATCGAAGAATTTTCAGCAAAGTGAAGACTTTAGGAATTTAGTCAGCACAATTCATAAGCTTAGATCTGAAGAAAAGAAAAATGAAAACACGGTTAAAGAAAATAAAAGAAAAAACAAAACGATGCTTGATAAAGCCCTTGGCGATATTCGAAATTGTAGATTAGATATGAATAAGTATTTCGACAAGATAGAAGCAGACATCATATATGAAGCAAAACAGATCATGTTGGAAAATGAAAAAATACTGACGGAGTTAGAGAAAGATTTGGAGATATTTTCATCCAAAGTCGAAGAAATGAAACAAATGCTGAACACAGAAATCTATCAAGACAACGTGTTATTCATAAACACTATCGAGTTTAAACCGAAGCTTTCTAAAATGAAGCAAGCACTGACAAAGATGAAATCAAAAGATATAAAATGTATTGAATTTGTATGTGACGAGCAAATGCAAAGTTTGATCACTTCTGCCAAACAGCTCGGAACCTTGACCATGTCAGCTACTGTTCCACGCAGTCGATTTCCGCAAATGACAGAGTCAAAACCCGAGACATCCGTGAAGTCTGAATGTAGAAACTCCGATGAAACTGTGCCGACAGTAAAAGGTAATAGTCGTTTATATTTTAAGTAGTGTGTCTTTGGTGCATTTATAAACTATGATGCTTCTAACAAAGTTCAAAAGTGAAATACTCGTATCCAAACGTATATACTACTGACGGAAGACACACTATGTTTGTAATATTTGCTTTCTGTACGAATGAGGGACGCAATTATACATGTTTGACAGCTTCCACTACATCATCAGACTTCATCACGGAGTAAATCTAGTATGCCTATTTGAGTTAAAATGTTAAATATTTAGAGTAACAGTATGTGTAATGTTAACAGAAATATTACTCTAAACTAACATAATAGGGTAACCAAACGATTGTTTTAAATAAGTTTTAGATATGTTAAGTTCTGTGTTCTTTTTGATAGAAAATTGTAAGTTATAATTTCCTTTCTTTAAGACAAATGTTCTAAAAATGTGTTGGTCCTTTTGTTGGAGTGGAAAAGTTTTAAATTCTGGAATATTTTAGTAGCAATAACAAAAAAACAGTCTCAAATTATTTATCAATACTCAATTCAACGGAAAATATTCGGCATTCGTCAATATTCACAATAGCTTTAGCGTTTTCACATTCTAATGTTAATATAATTTATATAAAGTTTTAGTTTTTGCGGTATACTTAAATATATAGCTAGTTCCCATAGTCATACAGATAGTTTTTAATGGACACTCATATGTTTCTATGTATACTGACTAGTCTGTGTATATGAGAAATGAAGTGTTATCACATATTTCGAGAGGCACATGCACAATATGTGGTTGACAGGGGCGTAGCTGGGCAGATACAGTTTGTAGGCACATAATGTATGTGATTGAGGGGGGATGCTTCATCACAAAAACCTTGAAATTCTATATCTAATGAAACATGAATCCAATACAGAGTGCATAGATTTTATAATAATTCCATAATGTACGAAAATGTCATTTTGAAACTTTTTGACGTTTCACTTTAACTGATGTGTAATTTAGCAAGTATTTACCTCTAGTACAAAAATGTGCCAATTTCTCTACAGAAAAACCTGTTTTACCGGAAATGGTTGTTGTTATTATCAGAGAATATTCAAATTGTTAAAATTCATAAAAAAAGAGATACACAAAACTGCTTTTATAAACTGGCTAATACAACAAAAAACTGAATACAATTTTTGAAATACAAACATGCAGGATCAACTGAAGTAATGTGTTGTGTGTGTATACGTGAATGGCCAAACACTTTATTTGAGTCAAAGATTTGGTGAGAACTCAGCAATTCAGTGACTATATGAACCTTAGAGCACTAGCTGGTTGTTTTACTTGGCCGACATAGTATGATTAGTAAACGTTTCCTTTTTATGGTGCTACTCAATAAACTCCGAGGTAAAATACAGCCAATGTTAATTTGGCAGCATTTCTTACACTCGGCAGCAAAAACTCCGAACAATCTAGTTTTTTTATCGAAAGTGACCGTGATATTAGCAAGTACACATTGTGATCTAATCCGGTGACAACCGAATACAATATCCTGAAGACAACCGGATAAAATATTCGAGTAAAAGAGCGGTCAAACTTTAGCGGAGTCCACCCAGTTGATGGTTACATTGAGCGTCCGTCTAGAAACCGGCGTATATAACTAACGTATGCAACTAACGAGTTTATGTATACTTAAGTGTTTGTCAAACGTGCAGTAACTATACGCCTTTTACATGATTCAACAATGCTGCAATGTTCTCCAAATATGGACTGTTAAAGGTTTAAAGGGGATTTTATGCAATATTCTCTTTAACTTCTTCGAAATTTTGATTCGTTGATAACATTTTGCGTAGTATTTTTTTTAACTTCCTTGATAATCTGGTTCAAGTAAGATAAAGTTAAATACAAATGTGACTAGGAAGACACTAGCCTACTTCACAAGACACGACTGTTAAGTTAGGACAAAATGTTTTTTATTTCTAACGGATTGTGCTGAAACAGAATAAATTTAGTTTCATTGTTGAGGTGTAAATGTTCTATTCATCACCGGAATTTTATGATAATACATCACATGAATACATGAATATATCGCATTCATTTCAGCAATACTTTTAAAATACTTGCTATAAGTTGTGACGGATTGAGGAAAAGTATATACCACTTGAAAGGAATTTTCTGCAATATATAGCCTAAGTGAGCAAACTAGGGACCTTCCTCGGTCATTTCTAGCAGATCGTTGATGCCGAAAAGATACATCGCTCTATCATAATTATTGTAGCGAGGGGGTCTCCGTGCAATGTCAATATGAAGTAGGTCAACATTCTGTTCAATCTCTCATACTGATCAAGTATCTACAATAACTAAGTGACTCAATCAGTCGATCGCGATCTCTGTATGTAATTACGTACTTCACATTTACCTCCACACTCTGCTATTGTCCTACTCACTAGTTTTTGCTAATGATTCTCATGTACCTCAGTAAACATACTTTGAACAAGAAGTTTAGAGCTTAAACACAGTATTAAAATCAACTTTGTGTAGGTACACGGACATGCGCACTTAAGCTCAATGTTGCATTGGTGAACTTCAGCCGTTTCATGATTTTGCAAATTCATGAATTATCTTTCTGATTGCAGACGCTTAATAACACTCACTTTTATATACTTCGGCAAAATTAACATTGTTTGTGTTTCACATAAAATGTTTAAACTAACTTTCCTAAATGATTTCATCAGATTTTTTAAACTATAAAGAGTGAAGGGCTAAATGCACAATTAGGAGAGGGCTAAATTGTATATGAAATCATTTATTGATCCATTATGCCCTATGAAAGTGTAACATGTTTTCAATTAAATAATTCTCAGAGTAGATTGTATGTACATTTTATAAAAGTACTCCATTCTGTATATGTATTTGTTTATGCACCCGAAGGGTGGCATATTAAAATCGCACCGTCCATCCGTTCGTCCGGACGTCCGTCCTTTCGTTGTGTCGTGTCCGGGATATAACTTTGTCATGCATTGAAGGATTTTAAAATAGCTTGGCACAAACGTTCACCACATCATGACGACGTGATGCGTGCAATACCCATGTTCCTACCTCAAAGGTCAAGGTCAAACTTACAGTTTAAATGTAGTTGAGTCCTGTATATATGCACACATTCGTGTCCGGACTGTAACTTTGTCGTGCATTGAAGGATTTTAAAATAACTACGCACAAATGTTCAGCACATCAAAATGACTAGTTGCATGCTTGACCCCTAACCATACCATAAAGGTCAAACTAAAAGTCTGTACCTTTTAATAAATTGATTTTAAAATAAAATGGCACAAAATGTTAAGCACATCAAGACGATGTGTCATGTGCAATACCCACGTCCCTACCTTAAAGATCAAGGTCACACTTAGTGATTATAGGTAATGGAATCCTGTTTATATAAATACATTCGTGTCCGGACTATAACTGATTTTAAAATCCCTTTGCAAAAATATTCAGACATCAAAACAATGTGTCGCGTGCAAAACCCACATCCCTACTTCAAAGATCAAGGTCATATTAAGAGGTTGAAAGTAACAAAATCCTGTATATATGCACACATTCGTGTCAAGGCTGTAACTTTGTCATGTATTGACTGAATATGAAATTACTTGGCACAAATGTTCAGCATATCAAGACAATGTGTCGTGTGAAAAACCCACGTTCCTACCTCAAAGGTCAATGTCACACTTAGAGTTTATAGGTAATAGAATACTGTATGCATGGTTGCTCTGCCATGCATGGAAGGATTTTAAAAATACATGACTCGATTGTTGAGCACATGGAGAGGACACAGACTGTGAGACATCTCTTTCGGGTGCATTCGTCACCTATGAGGGACATCTCTTGTGTCTTACATATTCTCATTATTTTATTACTGTACAGTTATAAATAAACACCATTTATCTAAAACATATTCTGCGTACTCTGTTAATGCAGTACAGTTTGACCATTGGTTTTATTCTGATTGCTTCATGCTATAATGGAAGTTTGGTTTCGTTCTGTCTTATCAGTATATAATGCAAGATTACACAACTACTGTATGTCACAGGATCATAATGCAGCCTACAGTAGACCCATAAAACTTTTTTATTTTATTTTAAAGATGCAGTTAAACTTTGTGATAGAATGCAAGATTTCGTGCCTGCCTCATAAAATGATTTCCCTTATAACTGGTCAAATTTGAAACCATTCAAATTTCGATTGAATCATAACTTGATAAAAAATCTATTGCAGAAAAATCTCTCTTCTAATGCTGATCATGAGAAAAGTCAAATCTAACGTCCCTTGAGAAATAGTATTATTCAATCCTAAAGGACTTTGTTCACCAATGAAAATCAAAGCATTTAAAGAACTGATAGCCACTGAACATTTCTATTATAAGAAATACAAATTCTATGATAAGGAATGTTATCATTAAAACTGCAGACAATTCAAATCATTGAACATTGATGTTTGAAAAACAGTGGACATGGTTCATCATATTAAAACCTGGTATGTTTGTTTCTTTATATAATCTGTACTATTATTATCTGTTCCTGCTAAGAAGGCACTGTTCATTGAGATACGCATTTTGTCTTCCAAACACTGCATTTGATGATTATTTGCCATCGCTTTATCTTCAATGCAGATTTATAATTTGCATTACAAGAGCATTTCAAAATGTATATGAAAATTTTACCAAACTCTTTCAAATGGAAGGGCCATACATGTGTTAATAAGGATATGGCTTCATTTAGGAATTAAATGAGATTGAGATTTAAACAGAAAAAAAACACTCAAGGTCAGAAACATCGAAACTGTTGATACCCAAAAACACAATAGTCGGGCATACAGGAATGTACAGACCAGACAACGAAGTTTTAAACAATGAAAATACATTGATTTGTGTCATACTGAATGGTACAAAAGCTAGGACTTGTTCTTTCTGGAGAATGAACGCAAAAGGATTTGCCCTGGGTTTACAATATGAATTTAGGGGCTGAAAATCCCGGAAATGACTTACCTGCACGTGAATGTTTTGTTTGATTTTGTTCGAAATATTACTTTGAATCTTCATTTTTTATCATACATGTAAAATGATAAAACACATTATTTTCATAGCAGATGAGCTTGCAGTACTCAACACCCTTAACCCCCCTGACCTGTCAGACTTAATGCATTTTTGACGTTTATAAATTTTCTTTTCCCAACTTTTGAATATATGTTGGCCCGGGCCTGCTGTGCCTTAAAGGAATTACGCCCCTGGTTGATATTGTTTTCTTTTCATAAAATACGCATACCTTGTAGCTGTACGTAATTATAACAAAAGCTTCAGTCAAAGGCCAATGCCTCTAGTGATACATTTTCTACCATTCATTTTCAGAGGTGAGTCCAGCCAGGAAAGTTAGTGTCGGGGCAAGAGTACGTCACAACAATTGTTCTGTAAGTAGTTCACATGTCAAAAATTCCTACATGTACATCGGCTTTTGCATTTGAATGAACTAAACGATTATGGTGTACGAAGTTACGATGGCGAAACGATAATTTACAATGGAGATGAGCGTCGACACGTTATAATGGGAAAACACGCGAATCATAATCATTTATGACATAGTGTATCAAACATCGCCATCATGACTTCGCGCATCGATATCGTATTTTCGCCATCGCATATCGCTTTCCTAGGAAAATACGAATAAATGCAAAACATTTTAAGCAGAAACATTGTTTTAATTGTTTTAATATTCTATTTTCGGCACTTTCAAGATAGTTCAATCACATATTACACAACAATGTACAGTAGCGTGAATCAGATAAGTTCACGGAGCTTAGAGGTGTTATTATATAATTTCATACTTTTAAACGATCGCGAAAAGTAATAAGGATATTTGTTTTGAGTGGATATGGAATACGTCTCACCGAGAAGTAATTCAATTGTGATATATCACGAGCGCGAAGCGTGAGCTAAAATGTAAAACTGTATCACTGACATGACATGATTATTTATTGTCATTTAAAAAGGAAAATAAAAACAAATACCGGATCTGATTTCATAATAGTTCTGTATTGCACGGATGTAAACCGGAAAAAAACATATATAAATTGTTACTCCCTGTGTAGTAAATGAATTGTTTAATTGTTACATAATTTGATAAAAGGCGACATTGACGTCATGTTAACGTGCTTAAAACATGCGCTCCAGTAGTACTTATTACTTTTACTTACGGGCAGTACTTGTCGTTTCTGGGAAAGACCAGTCCGATCATCCTTTAGAAACTGCCAATTTTCTGACATAAAGAGACATGGTCGGTAAAAGGGATCGAACACTTGCCCCTTAATCAGTGAGAAGTAACAGTGGTTTCAAGTCAGCTACTCTAACCACTCGGCCATGGAGGGAGACAATTGATTACTTTTTCTCTCAAGCAATTTCTGTCTTAAACTTCACCTTTCTGTCACCCATATTTTGTGTTCAATTAAAATATACTTTTTCATATTAATCGAATAAACTGGTTTCGTAATAGTTTCTGACAGGTTCAGTACAGAAATGTCGTTATGCATCTAAGAAAACAATCAATACATATTTTTTCATTAAGGTTTTAAAGTGTCTCAAAAAGGCTTTTTAGCATTCTCTTTATATTTTACCAATACACTACTTTACCCACATTAAGACAATACTAGTAGAGAAAGAAGTCTACATCTTACAATAATTTCGTAAAAAGTTTTACTTTATTCGACTTTTTATCGACATTAAATTGTTTTAATATGTTATAGAATGTAGCTTTATCATGTCATATTAAATACTACGTTTATATAAAACTCTCCAATTATATAATTAGTTATCTTTCCATACCAATAAACAATTATTATTCGAATCTGCAGTTAAATATATTGCTATATTTATTTTGTTGAATGGTACGATTTACAACACATAATTATGTATAACGTGTGATATGTTGTCATTTTCAGTGGTTGGAGACTGGTATTGTGGTAGCTGTACATTCCGATGGTGAGGTCAACGTGATGTGGAATGATGGAGAGACAGGCGGACCTTACACAGTAAGAACAGGATATGAAGACGTGTCACTCACCGAATCATAATTGTACAAAGTTTGAACTAAACAGAAAATGAGTGTTTGTTACACTCAATTATTGTTTTTGTGCTTGGAATTGGTACACGGAAAGTACCCTTCTTATCTGAACATGAACTTGGCTTCGTTTGAATTTCAAAAATTTTAAGAACAATTATTAGACTTGTGTAATATTTGTTACAATCGTACAATAGGATAATCAAAACTAATAAATCAAATTATTAAAACTTGCAGAGGTAAAAAACACCAATCTTAAATGCGCTTAATGAGCATGAGTTACATTGTTGTAATACATGGACTCAGACTGCTGGAAAATGACGACAAAGATGTAGTTTTCTAAAATGAAAATATTACATAAAAACAATAACTATATAAAAACGCTTAGTTTTGCGACAAATCAATTACAAAAACATCAGAAATGACGCGCTTCACATTGGTGTATAATATACATCAAGGCATGTTGAGTAATTTTGCATGATTAATTTTATGCAGACACGTCCCTTGTTTCTGCATTGTCCTTTTTTGTGTCCTCAGTTATTTGCTAATAACGCATACTAGTCATTTTAGTGTATTTTCATATATTTACGACCGATGTCCGCATGCTTCATTGTACGAGACACGTCTACAGAAACTGTACCGAACGCAGTCTCTCCAGACCTGTAAGAATCATTATGTCGAATAGTACATGTAGTATATATAATGTGACCCAATGTGGTTTTTACCCGGGTCTCATCCGGTATTATGTAAACACATATTCCATACCGAAATCCTCTTTCGAAGACGACATATCAGGAAAGCATTAAACGACTTTACGTGCTATCAAACCGCTGAAAATATTTTGTTAAATATTCAAGACGAAACCCCATACCAACACTTTGAAAAAACAGCAAAGCACATTCTTCTAATTAACGCCTGTTACGCCTTAAAGTTTGTCTGAATATTAACCAAAACATGTTTGACCAAGCTATACTGTCATGGAAAAGAAGTTGTTTGACAGGTAGGGGGCTCTAAAATGGCAGATAAAAACCCGATAAGAGATGTGTGTTCGTTATTTACCTTGCACAAACATGCGGGAGATAATACAATATAGTTTAATCAATTTTAGGAAAGCCTTTCAAATGTACTTTATCCTCATCACGATGAAAGCATACTTTTACATAAGATCTCACGGACAAGTCGTTATTTTGCCCTTTTGTGTACGTGAACTCTTTATCCTGATATAATATATCAAGTAATGTTGAGGCTCTTACGGCAATCAAACTGTAACCTACATTTTATTCTTTACTTGGTTTCAAAACTCTATAGATATTTATTGCTACACTCAAGTTTAGGAATGTAAATATAATAAACCATCTTCAGAGTTTCATCAGAGTGTTCCTCATTAAGGGTTTTAATAACAGTAAATCTTTCTTAAGCCAACTTCAATTCATGAATCCAGCGGCACTTTAACTGCGATAAATGAAAATTAGGGGCTAATGAAAGTTAAAGGACTAGTTTTGCCGAAGAATGTTATGTGTATATATGCAAACAATTTATCTTGAATGATAAAGCTACATTTTGTATTTTGCATTTCAGTTATGATAATAAATGTTTAGTATTTAGACTGGCAGAGATTCTACTTTTGACCTTAACCATACCGATGCTTTATCGATGTATACTCCCGCATAGCAAAATACTGATCTATTGGATAATTTACGTTTGCCGGTGTTCCTAAGGATTTCACACTTCCTGTTTCAGTAAGTCTATCTTACTTTGCTATTATAAAACAAAACACTTTGCTACTTTATTTATCATATATTTTCGATTTAATATCTTTAGGAAAGTTGTACAGGTCACAGCCAATTTCGCCGGAAAGACATATTTCTTGGGGATGTAAGTGATACGAGTTATTTACAATGGGACTTTTTAGATTAAATGGTCCAACGTGTTTAATTAACTAAGCAATAGCTAGTCAAATAAATAAAACCGAAGACGCGGCAATGCCGCCAAAGCAGGTTTAAACGGTGCCTGTAGGAATTGTAGAATTAAAATAAACCAGTCAACTTGACTTCCCCCTCTGCAAAGAAATGTTTTTGTTTTGCCTTAACAATCTAAAAATTGAAGAATTATTTTTTGTTCTTAAATTTATTTTAGTAACAGTGACCTTGATCTTGACCCAAGTGACCTTGACCCCAAAAATGTGTTTTGCTCAAAACAATTTAAAAACTAAAACAAGATAACAATCTATTTTTAGTAACAGTGACCTTGACCTTGACCCTAGTGACCTTGACCCTAGTAACCGGAAGCTTCCTCTCCACGCAAGCTACCTCAATCCAAGTTACATTACAATTGGTCACTCCTAACTCAAGTAATTGAGGGGAAACCATTTTTCTAATTTTAAAAACAATGCCCTTGACCTTAACCCTAGGGACCTCAAATTTATTCCCAAGCTTCCTCTCTCTGCAAGCTACCTACACACTGAGTTTCATTGCAATTGGTCACTCCTAACTTGAGTTATTGAACGGAAACCATTTTTCTATTTCTAGTAACAAAGACCTTGACTTTAAGACCAATGGCCCTAAATGCAACACCAAGCTTCGTCTCCACGCAAGCTACCTACAAACTAAGTTTCATTGTAATTGGCCACTTCCAACTTGAGCTATTGAGCGGAAACCATTTTTCTATTTTTAGTAACAGTGACCTTAACATTTATCCTAGTAACTTCAAATGCAATCAAAAGCTTTGTCTCTACGCAAGCTACCTACAGACTAAGTCCCATTGTAATTGGTCACTCCTAACTTTAGTTATTGAGCGTAAACCATTTTTCTATTTTAGTAACAGTGACCTTAACCTTGACCCTAGTGACCCAAAATGCAATCTCAAGCTGCGTCTTAATGCAAGCTACCTACACACATGTACCAAGTTTCACTGCAATTGGTCACTCCTAACTAAAGTTATTGAACGGAAACCGATGTTTGACGCCCGACATACGATATCGCCATTCTAATAAGCCTGCTTAAAAAGACGACGTATCTTCCCAATGCTGAATATAACCTTTTCTATTTATATAGAGCAATTTGTTTGACTGTAGCCCGATGTCCACCAATTGTTTGAAATACTCTTTACCTATGACATGTCTGTACTGTGGAGTGTGAATAAATCATTTTCGTATACATACTAAGAAAAGTTATTTCTTTCTTTCGACTTAAAGCGACTGCACTCTAGATGGACAAGTTACGATAAAAAAAGAAAATTTTCAATTTCAAGAAAACAATTGTCATTACTGTATCAGGGGCATTGTATTATGATAACGTGACAAGTTTTCTAACAAAAGAAACAATTAAAATGTGTTGTTTTGCTTACTTTTATTGTAGAAAATATCACCCCGTGACTAACGGGGTGGGCTCTTTGGTATATCAATATTTTTAACTCGCATCAAATCAGCTGACTCCGTAGTGTAGTGGGTTAAGCCCCTGTAATTTTTTTGTAAGCGCACAGATCCTAGTTCAAAACCTGGCTCGGGTAAAAAAAAATGTCTACCTTTATTTTTAGCTCTTACACAAAGAAAATAATCTTGATGCTGACAAATTGAATATATATTGATTTTACCAAAAACATAAAATTTACTAAGAATTTGGAGTGCAACATATCTTGTTCACAATCTACGCTCATTTCATGAACACATTGCAGGCATAAAAGCACGAACTGTTTCAAAAATGAAAAACTATTCACATCTCTTTATAAATGAATAAAATTTATTGTGCATTTTGTTAATACCATACTTTTTATGAATTAAAACTGAATCATTTCCTTAGATAAAACTGTATGAAACGTATCACGGAAACAACAGGTTCACACAAATGTCAGGTAATAACTGATTTCGCCCTGTGTGAAGGGAAAGTATCGGGTTATAAACGTTTAAGGCATCAAAAACTAATTGTTAGAACGCGTGATTCTCGAAGAAAATTGTTATTGGGTCGGTTTTAAGTGCATCAGTAATTGCCATAATATGATAGTTTCTGCACGATTCTGAATTTGATTTTATGTAAAGGATATACATGTGACCAACATATTTCGGTGCCATGAAATTGGGCAAAATATGTATGATAAAAGATTAAACTCACT
Organism: Saxidomus purpurata; assembly: GCA_022818135.1. Classification (NCBI taxonomy): domain Eukaryota; kingdom Metazoa; phylum Mollusca; class Bivalvia; order Venerida; family Veneridae; genus Saxidomus; species Saxidomus purpurata. The sequence continues at coordinate 9,332,681 of JAFMSR010000019.1, forward strand.
GAAGTTGTGTCGCTACATATTTGTGAGTATGCCAAAAAGGGGGACTTGGGTACAATCTTCAAGACTAGTATCTGTCTTTCTCTGGTCCGACCCATCGTTGTGTAAAATCAATGATACATTTCATAATGTATGATTTATATCGTTTGTACGACATAATCCGTGTTGGGTTTGGAAAGATGCAGCTAGTGAAAAAGTTCCAGAAACATCACTGAAGTTTTACATGTTATGTGTATAGCACCGATACATTAGCTTTGTTTTATGTTGCTAACAACTGCTCACTTTAAAACATAATATTTTGTAAGATTATATCAAATCAGCCTTATATAATTATGTAGAACAATTATGATTTCAAATGTCTGTATAATCAAACTTGAAATATTTAATGGAGATTAAGGTAGTATACGACCTTTGTCCGACGTCAGACGTCAAAAAGCGAGTTGTGTCCGATTGTTAAGAAATTTTGCCTGATGGTAGTAAAACGTATTGCATCCATTGTGATCGTTTTAATTTTTCCATTTTTCAATTTCGTTTCCTAGCAACGCGACGTCGAATGTCGGTGGTGTAAAATCGACGTTTTACATGCATACTTGGTTCAAATATGACCCTAACGTAATTTTAATAACACCATGTGTTAGCTCTCCACCTGCGGAATACGTACATACATGTATAAAGTTTTAGATGCTTTATTTGTCAATTTTACCTGCGCGAAACGTTTAATACTGAAAATCCGCCCATTTCTTCACCCGAAATTGTGACTTCCGACTAACTTTAGGGTAAGTTTTGGTCAACGGAACGAGATTCAATCAACTAACGACTTACACGGTGAATTAACGTAGATCCTAGCAAATAACATCACAAATTCAAAAATGGGGGTCATCGGGGATTTTTTTTCCACGAAATTGCAATCAAGCAAAGTTGGGACATCAAGAAAAATGAAAACGCCGCCTGACGTCATTGAGTGATTTTGGTGCCTTACGTGATTTTATGGTCCGCTTACACAACGATGAACGTTGGAACAGCCATCCTTTGATACGCAAAAGTAGGATAATCACTATGGAGTAAATAAAAACAGATAGCGATACCTATGATTTACATAATCAAATTGAAACGACTAGGTTATATATAAACACTGGTTATATTTGCTGATACTGCAAATGTGTTTTGTTAGTTTTACATTAAAAAGCTATCCCTGCAACAAAATAATTTAATTAGCTTATTTCGGCGCCAAATGACAGTTGACAGAAATGACGTTAATTTCGTCATTTGTTATGATTTGCTGTTGAACCGGAAGCAGACAACAATGGGACGCAGACGAGAAGGCCAGTTGAAAAGTTTGGAGAATTTGAGAAAAAATCATGTTCTTGTAGAAGAAAATATCGGGGCAAGTGGTGATAACCAAGGCAACTTAAATGGCCAAAGCAAAAGAGAAAAAGGTTAGTTCATATTTGAGTATACTGTATGACACTTCACGTACATTTATTTTATGCACGTGCGTGCGTCCCAAACGAACGCAACGTGCGTCCCATCAAAAACTCTATTCTTTCGAAATGTTTTAGCCTATGGCAGCAAAAAATAACAAACACTAGGGAAATAAGTGTAACATTATACAATTTTCATCATTTTCATTTTTTTATTCCGTTGTTAAAGGGGAGCGGTGGTGTAGAGGTTAAGATGTCGGCCGCTCATCCCGGAGGTTGTGGGTTCGAGCCCCACTGGGGTCACAACCGTACTTCCTCATATGACACCAGTACTGGTTTTTCCAGGAAGCGGAATCGAGAGTTACTCGATTTTATAAGCTACAAGCTTTCTTCACAATCAAGCTAAAAAAATTAGTATAAACTAAACTTATGACAACTTAGTTTGTTTTAAATCATACGCTGTTTATCGAGGCATACGCACAATCATTACAAAACTATGATAATTAACATGATATAAAAGGTATTGCTGTGATCAATACCTGTTACTTTCAACATTTTCGAAAACAAAAGTATTATTTTGAAAAGAAAATCATGAAGGAATCGCGTAAACATCAATCATACATGTAAAAGTTAATTCGAAAAAATGTTTCTATTACAGTAAGTTAAAGCAAATGATTTGTGTATTCTATCATTTTAAGCATTTCTGTAAGGTTTTTCCGCCTGTGTGTACCAACACCTACCCTACCAATCACTTCAATATAAGAAAATCACCGTTGATGTTGCATACAACATCTACCGTTATTATGAACAGCTGCTAAGAAAGTAACGTCTGGTCATGGAGTCGTCGTGGCGCATTGGTAGCGCATTCAAAGGGTCTGAGTTCGATCATCACCATAGTCATTTCGGTAGTGTCCTTAGGCAAGACAGGAATAATTCCACATTGCCTCTCTCTACTTGATGTTGATTCCGCCTGGAACTGGTTTACTCTAAGTTCACAATCGAGAGGAAATAAAATTGCATAAATTAATAAACATCTGGTGACAGAACTGAACAGCAGACGATTACAATGTTTCAACATTTATTTACTTGTCTCTCTGTTTGCAATGAACATAAACATGGGAGTACAAATTGATATATATGGCTATGGAAGTTGTGGACTTGTATTCAGGTGAGCGATATAGGGCCATCATGACCCTCTTGTTAATGATAAGTCTTTGAAAGTGTTAAGAAACATTGAATACCATATTTAGCAGATGTCTTTCGTGTATATTTTAGGTCAACGAAAATCACCACTTATCTCCTGGCAAGTTCACTGAGCTGTTGTTTTTTCAAAGCCATTAACAACTTGTTGTTTTCTGCAGCAATGAACAGACGTATACGAAGGAGATTCTAGAGGGCGCCACGTACCAAACAGCAGTCGATCGTGTAAAGAGCGCACCTGACATCACGCTGATTCCAGAACCTCTTATAGATCCAGGACCAGAAATTTTCATAGACTCCAGTCCCAGAAACCTAGTGTGTTTTGATCTGGAGACAACCGGTGGCGGTATTTACGATTATTCTCTACACACAAACGCACGCACACACACACGCACGCACACGCACATGCACGCACGTACACACACGCACACGTGCAAAATGTTTTATTTTGAAAATAGAAAAGCACTGAATGTCGGAATTTGTATGCGACATTAAATTCTATCTATACAGACTGTATTAATTTCGTAATTTTATGAGTATGTATAAGATGTACATGTATTAGGTACATATTTATTTTACTGTAATTTACAGGAGATGAAGATGAAATTTTGCAAATCGCTGCAAAAGACTGGAAGACGGGAGACGTGTTTTCGGTGTATGCCCGGCCATCTAAAAAGACGATAACAAGACGAATATCCACATTGACAGGCATAGAAATTCACGGTGGAACAATGTATCACAATCTACAACCAGTTCAGGCAGAAAAATGCAGATTTTCGGAAATATTAGTTACTGACTTACTGTTAATTTCAATCATTTAGTGACATTTATTTTATATTGTAATCACTTTGCTTGTTTAAAATCTGAGCCGCTGATACATTGATTATGCTATCATCATTGTTTTATATGTTTATGAGGATAAACGGATTTTGAGTTGACTTCGACTCTGTCAATATTCAAATATGAATAAGCACGCGTTTTTCATAATTGTATGATTACTGTTGTATATTGTTGTACATTGTAGATAATAAAACTTTCAATATGCCTACCACTGAATAAATTGAAAAAAATGGTTACTGTTTTACATACACACACAGATCTTTCAATTGCAATGCGATTGCAAAAACAATGGTCTTATTTAATATTGAAGAATTAAAATCTATATGACTAACATAAATGCGCTAGATCAGTCATTTTAATCTCAAAGCCCGTACAAAATTTAATTGACATTCAAATTACGCCTAACCGAACATTTCAAACGCTGCGCATAATAACGTCAGACGATTGTCCGCACGACGTTATAACTCAACGTTCATTTTTCTTGATGTCCCAAATTTACTTGATTGCAATTTCGTGGAAAAAAATCCCCGATGACCCCCATTTTTGAATTTGTGTTGTTATTTGCTAGGATCTACGTTAATTTACCGTGTAAGTCGTTAGTTGATTGAATCTCGTTCCGTTGACCAAAACTTACCCTAAAGTTAGTCGGGAGTCACAATTTCGGGTGAATAAATGGGCGGATTTTCAGTATTAAACGTTTCGCGCAGGTAAAATTGACAAATAAAGCATCTTAAACTTTATATGTACGTATTCCGCAGGTGGAGAGCTAACACATGGTGTTATTAAAATTACGTTAGGGTCATATTTGAACCAAGTATGCATGTAAAACGTCGATTTTACACCACCGACATTCGACGTCGCGTTGCTAGGAAACGAAATTGAAAAATGGAAAAATTAAAACGATCACAATGGATGCAATACGTTTTACTACCATCAGGCAAAATTTCTTAACAATCGGACACAACTCGCTTTTTGACGTCTGACGTCGGACAAAGGTCGCATACTACCTTAAATGATGAAATTGTCATATTCAAAATTACTTGATTTCAATTAATCTGAACGTAATTTTACTCCTGACAAGCAGACAATTTGTTTAAAATGCTTTTCAAAAAAACAACAACAAAAGGTTACTGAACTTAAAGTTTAAAAGTGAATGAACGCATATGTCAAATTAAACAATTTTCCAAGTCTTGCGTGATTGCTATTAAAGGAGCTGAACAAAATTATGACAACACGTGCTTTAAATGTATTTGGTATTGATATATTCAACATAATTATTAGTTTCCACTCATACATACGTCTGTCTTTTAATCACACGTTTATATATGCAGGTCGTGGCATACGTTGCACTAAGACATTCTGAAACATTTTTTTGGGGGAAATTAAGACCTTTCTGACATAAAGTTGACAATCTTTTAACAGTTTCCATTAAGCAAACATTCAATGTCTTATTCATTGTTCTGTAATTACATGTACATCATGTACAATATTATATGTACACAACAAGCAATCAAAATTGTGTTGATAAATCATACGCAACAGTATACGTATTGTAAGGGACACAGAAAAAAACTTGGGATTTTTTGATAGCTCTTATCATCATCCGTGAATCTTGAAATTAATAGGTTATCTTGGCGATTATATTTCCATATTTTTGTAAGTAAACGGATCGCGACAGATTCTTTCATATAGATTCATAAATATTAATTTCTTGTTTGCGACTTCTGAATTCGTGTACTAAATTTCGAAATATTTCCCGATTTGTAGTATTATCTTCAACCTGTAAACTCTCCCAAATTTGAAGAGAAGAGACCATGGTACCCATCCCCAAACACATTGCATATATAAAAAGTCATATGATAAGGCATACATATATTTATGGTGACTATCATCAAAAGTATAGACTCTTACTGTAATTGTGCTTAAGGGAGATTTTCGTTTGTGACACGAATTCTCTGGCAACATGCAATAATGAAAACTTTTCTCATACGTATAAGGGCGCATATAAATTGGGAGCATCCGATCGTCATGCGGCGAACATCATAATCTTTAACAGTCAAATCTTAAATATTTTATTTAGCTTGGCAACAATGGTTGTGAGTATAAATTCTGAGCAGAAACTCAGTAATAAGACCACTAATTGTAGTTATGACCAATACATGTATGTGACCACGACAAACTACATGCAAGAACATTATATTGAAACTTTGAATTATGAATAATGAATTGAGAATTCAATGAATTTACAAACATAAATAAGCTAGGATTACATTCTAAGATTAATAGTTCAGACTTCATATTTCACACCTCATACTCACACTTCATACTTAACACTTTAACCTTCAGTGTTCATACGTCATCTTTCACACGTTAGGTTTTACTCTTCATCCTTCAATTGTTATAGGTCAAACTTCACACTTCTCATTTTATTGTCAATTGGACAGTGACACCACATGGAATGAAGCTTGCGATATTGTGCAGCTAGGTTGCTGTATGTACATGCAATTACATATGGAAGGACACTGGCGTATTCACACACGACTTATTTCTATTTAGTTGTTGATACGAAAACTTAATATTGCTTACTACATAATAAAACCCCCTTACTAGTAGGCCACGTATTGTTAAAAATAGAACGTATCTCTATTTCCAGCCTTTTCAGCAGGATAAAAGTCATACTGCATGTTGCATGCAAGTAAAATTAAATGGTTTAAGCAAAATAATGTTGCCTCTCCGAAGTTGAACTAAAACAATATGATCCTCAGTTTGGGATCTACAAGGCCAGGGAGCTTAATTTTGTCAATTATCGTCTGAATACTTTATTCTGTTTCAAAGACTGTTTCATCATGTAAGTAACTATAAGTTGCGAGCTAACCCATTGTTTGGAAAAGAAAAATATAAAATCACAATAATGGATTAATAAACACTAATGGTTAGTCAAATATATCAAACGTAGTATGTTTTAAATTAATAAATAGTTTCATGACACGACGCATCCCTACATATTTATTCAGTACATTTGACCAATTCTTGTTAAAAAATATTATCAAATTCTAATCTGTAAATAAGTTATGAAAGTTGAAGTATACAGTATGCATTTTAAATTATAAACTATAAAGTATGAATTGTGAAGTATTAGTTTTGAAGTGGTGGCGCATTCGCCCCAGGATCGGAAGGTCCCGGGTTCGATTCCCACATGCAGTATGAATTATGAACTATAAAGTGTGAATATGAATTATGAAGTGTGAAGTATGAACTACCTTTCTAAATATGCTGTTTGAAAGTGTGGACTATAAATAATGAATGATGAAGTGTGAAGTATGAAGTCAGCACAAGTCTTTCGTAAACGTCAGTGCAATGAAGCTTCAAAATTCTTGCGTTGTGTGTAGCGAACATATTGTTTGCAATGCACTGCACAAGTCGGTAGTACAATACGCAACAGTGATTCAGACTTGCTTTGTAAGAAGCATATGTCGTCACTGAGTATGATTGCCTTACACTGTTGTATTTCCAATAGTTACAATGTCCGCCACATGGTAATGGTAAGTTGATAGGTCGTGGGATGCGTGACAATTGTGTTAACAAATCAACAATAAACAGACTTTTCGAATATGTGTAAACAAAGTCAAACAAGCAGTTTGTCTGTGTATTTTACTAAAATATTATTTGTTCCACTCAATCAGTTGTACTTAGTATATTTAATTGTAATAAACTGAATTCCTAAAAAACGATTAAAATGTTCAATGTAGAATAAAAAAACAAATCTCAAACACCATCAAACAAGATTTAACATCAATGTATGTATACTTTGGTCATTATTTAAAATATTGCTTTGATTTATTTGATCGGATTGTCATTACGTAAGCTTCAAAATTTGCTAGAAAATAATCACGTTTGACTTATTTTCTACATAAATGTTTTGATTTCTTCTAAACTTTTCTTGCAGGTTCATTTTAATTGTGATAACGAAATCATATGTTTTAATGAGAGTTTAAAAAAGTGCTAAACGCGTGTATACTTGTTCCTTAATTTATATACACATATATGTAAACAAAGTGTCTTCTGATTAAAATGAATTTCATGTAGTAAGGAGTCAAGAACAAAACTGGGTTTGGCAAACAGTCAATATTATATATATTACACGACTGAGAAGACATATGTTTAGATGAGTTTCACGTCTCCTCCTGTTCCTACTGTGTAACGTCCGCCTGCCATTAAAGAATCCCACACCACGTCGACCGTACCATCTAGATGTACAACTGTCACAATACCATCATATTTCTGAAAATGAGAACATTCTCTACGTGACACATATGTGATGTTAATATAGCATACCATGTTTCTTCCTTACAGAAACAGAAATAAGTTTAACAACAGATTCGTAATGTTATTGTTTATTCGTCTGGAAAGATAACTAATTGTGTAAATGTAGAATTTGATAAAAACGAAATATTTCTGATGCAACAATATCTACAGAATACATTGAGACTTGATTTGTTTGAAAAATGAAACAATTATAAGAAGTATCTTCTTTGGTAGAACTTCTCTATAATCATAGACTTTGGGAAAGTAGTGTATTGATAATAATATATTGTATATTGGGAATGAAAACAAAAACCTCTTGAGACACGTATAAACCTGTTTGAAACTTATTCGTTGCAATATGTATAATGTACAGTATTTGTTTTACTCAGACGAAAAGTGACAAACGTAGATGTTCGAGCTGAATATGCCGAATAAATTATAAAAGAAACTTTACTTTACATGTGTTTGTATAAAATGTATAACTGCAGCTATACACTAAAAAGTAATAAGTTACAACAGAAAGATCGGATATGATAAACTCGAGACAGAAATAGTTTGAGAATAGAGTTGCTAAATTATCTGCCTCCTTGATCGAGTGGTTAGAGTTGCTGACTTTATACCACTGTATTTTCTCAGTGATTGAAAGTCATTAGTTCGAGTACTGCTACCGACCACGTCTCTTTATATGAGAAAGTTGGCAGTTTCTTAGGGATGATAGGGCTCTAGTACTGGTCCTTCCAAGGAACGATAGGTACTGCCCGTCTGTAAAAATGACTGAAATACGATTGGAACGTGCGTGTTACATGTAAACGTATATTCTACCATAAAATTAAAAAAAATACGTAACATGAATCGCGCCTTTAATTAAATAATAGTATGAAATAAACTTATAATTATTCGAAAGAAAGATAGCGATTAATATACAATTTATCTCCTTGTTCCTTTCCACATGCGTGTAGCACAGAAATATTTTCAAAACAAATCGTGTACTGTTTTATTTGCATATAGAGTATACCTTTTATATGACAATAAATATGTCTATGTTAACGTTAGATAATCAGATAAACTACGTGTTTTTATTAATGGGGATATCATTAGAGATATGTAAGAAACTATATACAATGTATGTAAGAAGAGTCAAACTTTATATGATCAATTCTGCATTATTTTTTTGAAGTGGTCAATTGGAGAATAAAACGTTTGTGACAAAATACATATGAAAACTGTTATATATTATGTTATTTAGTAAATGCAAGGCTTAGTAACTTTATTTTCGCGAGTAAAACGATAATTAATTTATTGCATGCTTGTGTATTTTATTTACAAATTATATTAATCACAAATATCGAAACCGACCTTTTAAGGAGAACATTAGTAAAAGCTTGACATGATACAAAGTTATGTGAATTTATCTTTTTTCAAGACCCTGTATTATTTAAAACAGCGCTTTTCAATATTTTTTTTAATATACGAATAGTGCAAGGAATTTTTCTGCGATCACTATATCTTTGTGCATGTTTAAGGTGCTCTTGTCGTGACCCACATTGTATCATATGCAAATCCTGATAACTTCTCAAAAGCTGTATATATGCTATAATTTCCACAGTACTTATCCTAAACACGAGTCATGCTGTCTAATAATAACGTTTATTTGACATGCAGATCTTTACCTAATAAATGAGATTTTGAATGAATAATATTCGCCATTGATCTGTCATCATGTTGTATTATGCGTATATCATGTCGTTACTAAGTACCAGTGTCAATATAGCGATCAATTAAATCTAAATAACATGTAATTCCGTTTTAAATACAAATTTACATGTACATTTGTATTTAATATGTCTGGAAAACTCTTTATGACAACTATTAAAACATATTTTAACTACATTATGTGAATTCACTATTTACGTAACTGCAGCCTGTTACTTTACTTTTACTACAACATTTTAAGCTGTACGTTTTATTTATTCTTTAATTTCTATAAATTTTGTCTTGGATTTCAGTTCCCGTGAGCACCAACAACTAATAAATGATCGCACCAAACCATGTGTCATATGATAACACGAAATGTCGAACACAATCCTATGAAAAACGAACAACCTATATCTAACAAAGAAATTTTATAAGATACACGTTAAATATAAATGTACTGAAGGATGTTTTAGCAGAGCCAACTCAAACTCAGCAATAATACAATACCCTATCTAGTACAAATGTTCTAGTTTATAGTAAAGATTTTACTTGATAGTGAAATACATGGATTTTGTAAAAATATGATAAATGTCTTGTGTAAGCTGCTATCAAACTTAAGTAACATGTGCATCGCATTAATTTTTTAGCGACTTGTTATATTCACCCTATTGTCTTCTTTAAAATGACTCTTTTACATATAGAATAAACCCATTGAAGTAGAAAATAAATAGAGAATACAAGGTTACTGTCTTTTGATAACAGTTGATATCGGACGAGGATGATATCGGCCGGGAAGCCGAGGCTTGCCGAGGCTTTCTGGTCGATATTCATCCGAGTTCGATATCAACTGTTATCAAAAGACAGTAACCTTGTATTCTATTTATTATGCAGCTGACTTCAATTATCCCTTTTCACAATTAAAAACAAAGAAGTAAATTAAGTGATTTACGTTGTATTTATGACGTCATCAATGGTTTAAATCGGCGTTTTAAATTCAGCGCCGTTAATCATGTTAATTTTATGCTTTATAGGAAATGCTGAACATTAAAACATACCTAGAAAGCATTTGTGCACTTTTTAGAGGCGGCTTATAACGTTTCAGCTCATATCATTCAGGTAATAAGACATAACTATGAAAATAGGAAGGGGGTGAAAAAAAAGAAAATCAACTTTTTCGCGAAAATTGATTCGAAATTGCTATAGATGGATAGATAATGTTCTAACTAAGAAAATGAATACCAACAACACTATATTTAATTCAAAAATAAACATTCTACAGTCATTTTTCGATTTTATGTGAAGTGCTGTTTGCTTGTATTCCCTGAAATTTCAATGAAACGCGCCCCTGTATCCTAAAGCAGCTTCTGAAATGTTGATTTATAGTGTAGCGTGTTAGAAATCCACAATAGCCTAGATCTTATTTCATAAATCTCACTAAATGTCTAAAGTGGGCGGGGCCTAAAACGTGATATCAGGACAGTGTCATAATAACACTGTCCTGTGATATCAGACGTCGCAATATCAACAAATATCAGACAGGTGTTATCGGGTCGTCGTCATGGCAGTTGCATAATAATAAGTAAGTAATAAAATATGGTGTTCCGTTAGTGCAATTGCCCTGTCTCTAATTATTCGTTGGGCGATAACGCGAAGTAACGATGACAAAGCGCGAACACGATTGGCGACACGCTAAGTTACGTTGGCGATGCGCGAGGTTTTGATGGCGATGGTTATGATGGAAGAACATTGCGGCTCGTCAGTTTGCCAATCGCTAACCTGACTTTGTGTATCACACAACGCCACCTTGACTTCACGCATCGCCATTGTAACTGCATGTATCGTCATCGTAACTTTTCGTATCGCCTATTGCAATCGTCCTCGAGACCTCGTGCAAACCACCGAGACGTATCGCTTCACTAAGACATGATTTTACAATTTCTGTTAATATCAAATGTTGATGCCTGAACACTATTGTTGATAATATAATGTTGACAAGCAATTATTGTAATAGATAATTACAAGTATTATGTTTGAGTTCATCCTGATGTATTTATTAATGTCTGATTAAATGTTGCCTTTGATATTGTCTCGTTAAGCAGATATGAAAAAAATAAAAAAGATTTTTGTATTACTTAAAGTAAAGGTTGGATTATTGTAATACTGCTTGAGATATTTCACAAAAATATGAAATGCCAGAAATGAAAATATTACAAATACTGATGCACTACTTATGTTTTAAACAACACGTTTATCCATATTTTAAATGTGGTCTTCCTCAAAAAAGTTGCGATGCGCGAAATCACGGTAGAGATTAGCGATGAAAAGTCGCAATAGCAAAGAAACGATGGCGATACGCGATTTCACAATTTCTACAATTCGAGATGTGTACGAATAAAATACTTACATGCAAATTGTTACGTACTCTTGACCAAATACCAACTTACCAAGCTGACGTTAGCATATTGACTTGTTATGCATAAAAAGACAATAACTATTTACAATAACTATAACTATAATCGCCGTTCTTTATAGACTATAACTTAAAATCGTTTTAAGCGTCCGAAATATTTATCTCGAAATCTAAATATTGTATGGAACTAATATGCGTATACACATATTATATCATAACGTATTATTGTTGTATATGGTTATGTTGAACCTTGTTTTACGAAGGAGCTTGTAATGCCGTTCACATAAAAGATCTTTTCTGCGTCAGGTTCGTTCGAATCCTTTTATAATGAAATTATTTTATCATGCCAAGAGATGTTTCTCTAAAGATTTTAAAAGGCTTCGATATCATAAATATTATTGTGTGTGGGTTACAACAAAAATATATCATAGGGCGTGAAGGGTGTGGGAAAAAAGGACAAGGAGCAGCACCCTGCTAAAACGTTCTCGATAAATCCCTACCATGTTTCGAAAATACTAATACTTGTTGGTGTCTGCCGCTCATCCCGGAGGTTAAGGGTTCGAGCCCCACTGTTCCTCCTCATATGACACCAGTACTGTTTTTTTTATGAAGCAGACTCGAGAGTGACTCGATAAGCTACAAGCTTTTTTCACAATCGAGCTAAGTTTATTCCGTTTTCTTGTAAAAATGAATGAACAATTGCTGTGTATTAAGATATACTGACTGGCAAACGAAACATAACTTTGCCAATTTACTTGAATTGTATTATATCCGTTGCAGAATTCCGATGGAGCAGAGACATAGAAGAAATATTAAAAGTTTCTAAATGAATTATCTAATTTCATGCAGACAGACAGGAAACATGTTTTAGTGAAAAATACACGCGGACACTTTTGCCATTGAGTATACAAGTGTAACACAGTTATAAAGTTGATTGGTCGAGGTTTAACGCCCGTTTTTAACAACATTTCAGTTGTTTAGAGGCGGGCAGTCATACATGGTATTTTATAAAAGTGTAAGTGTGTACAACTCAGTTTTCATCTTTCTTTGTAAAGGAAGAACTACTTGTAAATTTTGCTCCCCCGGGACTTGAAACATATATATTATTGTACATTGTAGACAATAAAATTGACAATCGCATGGAATTATTTTGCTAATTATTGTGTTTAATTAAGGAATTATGCTGAAATTCTAAAATCGATAACTGTTTTATAAACAGTAAAGAGGTCATTCAAGAGTATTGCTATCAGTGTCACTAAATTGAAGACAAAATGATCTTAATTAATGTAAAAAATATCGAAGCATTTATATTTTATTTGACTTACATAGAATGAACGATTTCACTTATTTTCATCTTAATCTTTAGCCTTCAAGCTACGCCAATATATATATCTGCCAAACAGAACGTTGAGCGCTGCACATAATAACGTCAGACAACAGTCCACACAACGTTATTGCACCACAATCATTATTCCTGATGTCGTAAGCTTACTTTATTGCAGTTTTTCGAAACATAATGCGCGAAGACCCCATTTCCAAATCTATAATGTTATTTATTTGGACCTACACTAACTCCCCATGTCAGATATTAGATGATTGAATCTCGTGAGTCGTGAGTCACAATTTCGGGTGGAAAAATGGGCGGATTTTCAGTATAAAACGTTTCGCGCTGGAAAACTATAACGAGAAAGCATCTAAAATTTTATATGCGCCTATTCTGCTGGAAGAGAGCTAGCATTTGAGTTTATTAAAATTACACTTTGGTCATATTTGAATCAGTTACTTGTATGCATGTAAAACGTCGAGTTTACACCACCGACATTCGACGTCGAGTGGCTAGGAATGAAAATGGAAAAACAAAATTAAAACAAACACAAAACATTAGGCACAATTTCATAACAATGGGAGAAAATTTGCCTTTTGACGGCTGACGTCGGTCAAAGGTCGCATACTACCTTAGACAAGAAGATGTTGAAAGAAAATATTAAGTTTAGTATATCGACAAAAAGTAAAGTATCATGATTTCGTAGATCTTCTGATGGAGTATTTGGTACAATGCATGCCTATTTCCGTCTTTATATGATATAATTATGCTCACCTTTTTTTCACCTTGCATGGTTCAATTTGCAGTCTTCCAAATCCATGTGCTGACCGTACGATCTCAGAGATTTCCTCCCCTCGAACGAACTCGAATTTTTTCAACGAATTGTTTTGTTTTACATGTTCATACGTCTTTTCAATCGTTTCAACTTTTGGCTTACATGTGACTGCATGAATGAAAGCAACATTTTCGGAGTGATGCTGCTGATCCAACTTTTTTTTGATATCTTCAATATCTGCTATCAACGACCTGACGTCCTTCTCCAGCTTTCATATACTGCTCGTTGTTTTCAGAAGTTACTTTCGTCACTTCCGATATTATTTCAGCCTCTGCCTTGTCAAGGTACGCGTTTATTTCTGACCTAAATTGCCGAATTCCTTTCAAAGCTGTCTCATTCAGAACATCAATTTCTTTCTTTCTTTTTTCCTCTTTTACCTTACCTTCCTTTTACAATGATTCCAACAAGTCTACTTTTTGAAATAGTTGTTTGAACTTTTCGTCTTTCCTAAATGTATTTGCCAGATTTTCTGATTTCTTTCCAGCAACTTCCATTTTCAGTAGAGTTTTAAAATGTCTACACACGGTATATGCATAAAACCAGTTAACTACGTTTAAATTAAGTAGTTAACACAGTGCATTATCTTAATACACTGATGGTAGTACATGATGATTGATAATTGATATTGTTGAATGTTTATCCTACACGCTAGATAACCTAGATTTCTATTTGAAAGTTAAATCATTCTTCTTAAATGCTAGACCAGATATAAATCCTTAGTGCTAACACGTCATCGAAATATCTTTCTTATTGTATACAGTCCTAATTCTTTATAAACTTTTTAGAATCATTAAAAAAGAAAAATATTTCAAAAGCAAAACAGCAAGTGAATTAAGACGAGCTGTACTCGATTTATCTCAAATATTATTGGTATTTATGTAGTGTATAATTGAACGTTTCATGTATGTAGAATTTATTACCATATATACATGTAAAATCACTTGTCATGGGAGGTCAATATACGATTCACGTCTTACTGCCGTTGATAAATCTCACGGAATTTCCATTTAATCTGCCATGCTCGTCTTTTAGGGTCGTCTTCTGCTTTACTTTCATACCTTGTCACATACCCGTCTAGTTTACAAGAGTACATGCAATATTCGGACAGCAACGTTCAAAGTCAATATAATGTTTTCACATGTCTACAAAACTATATATTGACCTAAAAAGTAGTCTAAATTATTATTATATCGTATGCCTCACAAACCGCCAAGTTCTACACATTATTTCCAGGTCTACACATAATTTTCGGACCCGGCTCGTGATCGCTATTGGCCATTCAGGATTAAGTTTTTATGATATGCATACGATATCAATAAATATCATATATTTAACCAGCGACACGGGAAGAGGGGCATTCTGAGACAAATCTTGGAAATCAGCTTTTATGCATTTCGTAACTTACAACTCAATAGGTGAAACATACTGTTTCCTATGCTTAGGAGAAACATAACAATGACCTTTTTATCATTAGATAATATGGACTTGTAAGATTATCTATCTTTATATGGTTACATCGTTGGTCGCACCAGTTAATAGAATATATATTGAGTTATTGTTGCTGTTGCAGTTGTAGGAGTTTGACGCCCGTTCCATCTGCATTTCTATCATTTTTACAGGCTGAAAGTTTACCAGAAGAACAAGTTCTAGATCCCTTTTCCTCTGTAAGAAAACCAAATAATCAGTAACAGGGGTCAAACTCCTGACCTCTCATCTAGTAGAGGTTACAGTGACTTCAAGACAACCACTACGAAGGCAGACTTTTATGTTTACTTTTAATATGCATGTACATGTATGTACAAATAACAGGGGAATTTCATGGTACGCTCGTACGTTTAGGTCATTAATTCATTGTCAAGTTATTTTATCAATATGTTTTATATACGTTTCATTATACAGCCATGTAATTCCGTATAAATCAAAGGATAAAAGAGACATAATTTGTGGAGCCGCAACTGCTCAGTGGTAGTGCATCCACCTCAGGATCGGAGGGTCCATTATTTGATCACCCGCCACTGCGGTATTGTCCTTAGGCAAGACTGCCTCTCTCTTCGAGTCTGATTTCGTCCAGTGCGAGTCACATGAGTTGTGAGAACGTGTTTTGTAATCGAGAATAAATAAACAAGTATGAATAATGATTTTATTGCTGTTGTTGTAGCTGTGTTTTACCTATAATATAAATATATACTAATACTATTTTGTATGTTTTATTTAAACACTTGTGATTTTGGGAAAGAAATAAATATTAAAAATGAAAAATATAGTACCTTTTAATTCATTTTAATCATCACAGCAGAATCTGTGATACTTCTTTAAAAATAGCATAGATTTGGAACAAAATATACGATATATACAAATTGCATATTTTATTCCATGAAGCTCAGAATGATGCTTTAAACACAAATGATGCGCAACATGACAAAAGGTCCCTTAAATGTAAACTATGTGTAACTTTTGATCTATCAGAGATACACGTTTGATGCTAGTACTATTTTAAAGCGCATATCTTGGAATACTATCAAAATTTTAACGACAAAAAAATAGTTATGAATATTTATTGACTGAAATGGCTCGTGCAAAAATTCGAACTTTTTTTATAAAAAAAACCATTGAAAGCTTGAAACAATGTGTATATAAGAGAACAGACACTGAGATTTACAAAAATGTATGGCTTATGGATATCGGTCTATCTGTGGAGGAGTAACGGTTACTAAAACTTTTGCTTACTATCATAATTATGCATAAATCATGCAAACGAGTTGAATTTTAAATACTTGTATTTTAGCTTAAAATTAAGATATTTTGAATGGAAAACATCGTTGGAAAGCTGAATGTCTCTTGTTCTAAAAAAGAAGATTCATTAGAATTAGAAATAACTTTAACATTTTCACCTAATTAATATTCATAAGGAATCTTGAAATACATATTTCGATGGTATTCGTAAATGTGCTCTTTTATCCTCCACTTCATTTCGATCGGATGAGGATTTGATGGAAAATGAGCACCTTAATGTTTTTGTTCAACTCATTTGTGGCTTGGACGTAATCGTCTTCAAGAATTGGTATTTGGTACTTCTCATGAATCTCTAATGGTCAGTTTATGGTTATGAAAACGTCATTTTAGAGAAAAAACAGCACTTTATTGAACCAATTGATCCAATTGACGAGGTTTGTCGGATAAATGCATGGGAAAGGAAATTCTTATAAGGTTAGACAGATCAACTCCGTCAATTAATTTAGTGTTGAGAGGATATGTCTATCAAAGCGGGATATTTGAAAGTGGTATAAGAAACATTTTATTAACAAAAACTTTACTGTTCTAGATAATTTAGAAGAAATTTAGGATTACCGTAATTTACATTTTTGTGAATTTCACATTTTGTGGTGTGGTGATGTAAACACTCTGAGACAACGATATCACCATTCATGCTCACTCACTTTTTACTGAGTATTGAGAAAATGAATCCAATAATTTGTTGACAAATCTTCATGACCGTATCTTTCAAAATGATTTTGATATGACTCATAATAGAGGTGTTTACTTAGAAAAGTGGTTGAGTGTATACTATGCACAATTTTATAAGTAATTACATACACGTACAGGTAATACAGACACATCAATAAAATAATAACACACTTGACACAAACGCTTGATTTCTTTTGTCCACATTCGGGAAATAAACGTCTCAATGATTTATGGCTACATATGCCACTATTTACTTTTGCGTTTTCAAAACCACAAAAATGATTTTTTTTAATAACTGTTTCATTATGAAAAAGTATTCTACATTGCTAAGTGAAAATGACAATGAGTATTTCAATATATTAGTTCTTACAGCTACTCAATGAAGGCATAAAGTTTGTGACTATCTGAAGTCGTGTGTATGAATGTATTTCTGTACAGTTTGAAAAATGCACTAGAATGACGCGTATTCTCAAGTACGAATCATAAAAAGAGATGCCAGTCAGCTATTTCAAACACCGGCGTAAGCAGAATACAGCTCAAATAAACTTCAGGACGTCACAAAGTATTAACCGTCACTTTCAGATTACAAATACCTACCTATACCAGGATAAACCAGCCACCTTGCCGATTATAAATATTATCAGAATCATAAAGGCATGTTTAAAATATCTTTCACTTGTTACTGTAAGATATGTATCTATAGTACAATGTATTTCATATCCATGTGGAATATGTAGTTAAAACCAGTCGTTAATTATTAGTTACTATGTCGTCAATAGCAGTAGCATATGCCAGAAATGGTATGATAAGCATTTCCCTAACGCACTTAAGAGGGAAAAAAGTAAATGCAATAAAAATGTTTACTTCTCTTTCTCGCCTTGGTACAATGTTCGTATTAAGGGAGAGAAGCTATAGCAGACTGTTGAAACAATTCTGTTTCAGTTGCCGATAATCGTCATTAAGTTTCAAGCTACTAATAAGATTGAAAACCATTTGCAATCTTAAATATGTTATCATTGTGTTTAAAGGACACGTTGGCGTTATATAAAATGAACTGTAAAATTGTTGATTTTCGCGCGAGGACAATTTCGAGATTTGTGTGCAGACATACCTATTCGCGAAAGAAAACTTATCTATTAGTAAATCTATATGAATTGAATGAAAGATTTTAAAATTAGTGAAGTGGACAACAAAAAATCACAAATTAAATCATCGCGAATAAAATCAAATTTCCAGTACGTCATACTTACAACAGAGTTTAAAACCATTTTGATACCAGTCTGAATACAAAATTCCACTCTTTGAGCGAACGTATCTGCCATTTATTCAATTCCTGACAACGCTTTAAAAGTGTACATGTATATATAATAACCCAATGGACGGCTAAGCAAAAAGGGAAAATGTAATTGAGCTAGAGAAGAGGAAACAATCAGACAGTCAGGCAAAAATGATTCATAATACGAAAACGTTCAAAAAGACAAGATAGACAACATATAACACTGCAATAAACCATTTCACTAGTAAATGTAATAAAAGTAATGAACTGTTGTTATCTCTAAAACGCGTTTGAAGACAATAAGGCTAAATAACGTTGCCTTTATACCCTAGAATTATTGTATAATATTTTATATATATTGAGCATTGGAGTTTTCACTACTGCCTACAATATTCACATGAATATGGTGAATTATTCAACTAAGTATGAAAACAAAACGATTGTCATCCTTTGTCACGTGACATAGGAACTAATATACCACATTTTGTATTACACTGTTGTATGCCTTGTGTCCGATTTTACGGACGCTTCAAATGTTTATACAAATCAATAGTGAAACCTTTGTAGCAACATACTAACAATATACATGTAGAACAAAGTTTCACAATGCTGTGAAAAAAATTGTCTGATAATAAGTTTACACCTCTCTGTTCATAATCCATACCATTAACAAAATTACCGTAAGCAAACGAAAATAAGTCACTGACTTTAAAATCAAATACTATTTGACAATAGTTAATTCATATTATTTATTGCTTATCATTTCAAGTTGGACACAATGCTGTACTATGCATCTGTAAGCAATGTCTTTTGGACGAAGCTTCACCACTCATGTGTTGTATGTAGCGCACATACTTCTGCGAACGTACTTCATTAGTACAATTAAGATTGTTGTGTCAGGGGAATAATTAAGATAACATTTGGTGTGATTTCTTTACACAGTTATCCTTCCTGTTGATTTAAAACACAGTAACATGTACATTACAAACAGGATTTTAAATAAAATAACAAAAACAGACTTTCCGAATCTGCGTAAAAAATCAAACAAGCACTTTGTGTTGGTACATTTACTGAAATACCATTCAGTTCACTTTTGTTTTGTAGTAAGTATAAGACGCAATATATACTGATAATCATATTCAAAATATAATAAGACAAACACTTTAGAAACCACCAAACAAGATTTAACATAAATGTTTGTAAACTGTGGTCATTTTTAAGAATACTGCTTTGATTTGTTTTACCGGATTGTCAAATTACATATCCTTCGACATTTCATTTAATTATTCTGCACAACATTTTTGTACACCTTTTCTAATCATTTTTTTCTCATATTACAAGTGAAAACGTGTGTCATTGTTGATTCATTGATACAACTGCATCTCCATGTAAACACAACCCACTTTAATCTTTGATCAAAGTCCATTTCACCTGTCAATGTATAGTAAAAAACCTGACTGTAGTAAACAGCCATCTTCTGTTTATTACAAACTATGTGAAAATATATTAGATGAGTGTCATGTGCCAAGGTCCTGTTCCGAATGTGCACGATAGGTGTGTCTTTCCATTATCCATCTTCACGTTTGCCCTACCATCTGGACGTACAGCTGTCACAGTACCAGCCCACTGCTGAAAATGACAACAAACTCATCGTGACACACATGCGATATAAACCGTACCTTGATCCTTCCTTACAGTTGCAAACATAAGATTAACAATTATCTTCAACCACCAGATTCGTAATGTAATTGTGTAATTATCTGTAAAGATGACTTATCATGTAATGTGAGAGATTGATATAAACAAAGAATTTTGGATGCCATAATCGCTACAGTACGTAATACATTAAAGCAAAATAAAATTGAGATAAACAGTCAAATAAAGCTAACCATTTGACGATATAATTATATGAAGTAGACTATTTCCCAACATGTAATGCCTTTATTTCGGTAAAGAAATGCATTGGTATAGATATATTGAAAATGCTAAAAAGCCTCTTGAGACTCTTTTAAAGCTGTATGAAAGTTATTCGTTAACAAGGTCAGAATATGTTCTTTATTATTAGATGACAAACATACATTTCCGGCCTGAATAGGTCAAATTAAATACAAAAAAATCCTCAGTTAATTTGTATAATAAAGTATATTAAAATTGCAGATATACACTTAACACGTGAGTTAATAAAATGTAAACAGAATCTGTAATAAAATCAGGAAGATTGGATATGATAATTCGGGACAGAAATTGTTCGAGAATGATACTGCTCAATTGTCTGCCTCCGTTATCGAGTGGTTAGGGTTGCTGACCTTAAGCCACTGTACTTTTTCATTGATTGAAGGTCATTGGTTCGAGTACTGCTACCGACCATGTCTCTTTATTTGTGAAGGTTGGCGGTTTCTTAGAGATGATAGGGTTCTATTACTGGCCCTTCCAAGAAACGATAGGTGCTGCGCGTCTATAAAAATGATGATATTCGATTGGAACGTGCGTGTTCAACGTAGACAAACGTAACCTCAATCGCGCCTCTAATTAGAAAATAAAATAAAATGAAATAAACTTATATTATAAAGAAATATAGCGATTAATATACAATGTATCTGCTTGTTCCTGTCCACATGCGTGTTGCACAGAAATATGTTCAAGACAAATCCTGTATTGTTTTATTTGCATATAAAGTATACTATTTAAATGACAATAAATACCGGGTATGTCTTTGTTAACGTTAGGTAATCAGATAAACTACGTGGTTTTATTATATGTGAATATAACTAGATATATGTAAGAATAGATATACAATGTATGTGAGAGGATTCAAAATATATATGATCAATTCCGCAATTCTGTATTGATGGAATCAATTGGAGAATAAAACGTTTGTGACTAAATACATATAAGAAACTGTTACATATCATTTTATTTAGTAAATGCATGTCTTAGTAAGTTTGTTTTCGCGAGTTACACAATAGTTGCTTTATTGCATGCTTTTGTATTTTATTAATAAATTTAATGCATCACCATTATCGAAACCGATCAATAAAGGAGACTATTAGTAAAAGCATGACACGATACACAGTTCTGTGAATTTATCTGATTTCAAGACCCTGTATAATGTAAAACATATTTTAATATACGTATAATGCAAGGGACTTTTCTGCGATATCTAGATCTTTGTATATTGTTACATTGCTCTTCTCGTGACCCACATTGTAACATATGCAAGTCTTGACAACTTCTCAAAAAGTAGTGTATATGTCCTTTTTAAAACGAAAAATGTAAATTATAATGTCTAAGTTTTTCAAAGGATGTTGTATCATGGACTTGCCAAATTAAGCGCTGTCAGATGCTTATGAAGACAGCAAATATTTATATTACTTCCAAGGTGAAAGTAATCAGAAACACCATGCTAATTTGGATTTTCCTTTCTCTTATTTACCCTTTCTTAAGTCCCTATCTTGTTTTAACATTGTAATATTGTAGAAACTACTGACACTGAAGCTTTATTGCTTTTCGAGGAGTTGCGGTCCAGTGAGTAAGGGATTGGTAATTCCGCTGTAGGTCTCTATAAATGTCTACAGCTCTTATTTTAAAACACGAGTAAAACATGATGTCTAATAATAACGTTTACGTGTATTTGACACATAGAACTTTACTTGATAAATGAGATTTCGAATGAATAATATTTGCCAGAACTGTCAGGAAAATTCTTTAAAAAACTATTAAAAACATTTCAACTACATTTTTAATGAAAATTCTCTATTTTCGTAACTGCAGCATGTTACTTTACTTCTAATACTATATATTTGGCTTGGTCGTTTAATTTATCATTCTTTAATTTATATAAATTCGGTCTTGGATTTCAGTTCCTGTGAGCACCAAAAACAAAGAAATGGTCGCACCAAAACGTTGTCATATTATAACACAAAATTGCGAACACAATCCTATGAAAAACGAACAACAGAAGTTCAACAAAGAATTTTTATAGCATAAATGTAATGAAGGATGTTTTAGCAATGCCAACTCAAACTGATCAATAATCCAATACCCCTATCTAGTATTATTATGCTTATACAGTTTCTGTTGATATCAAGTGTTGATGCCTGGACATTATTATTCAGAATAAGATGTGGACAAGAGGACATTTAAATAGATAACGGTAGTAGTCGGAACGTAACAGTTGTCACACGGAGCGCACGATACACGCACGATGTACGCACGATACACGCAAGTTACACGTACGGTAAATACACGGTACACGACTCAGAACAATACACGATATGAACAATATACGAGGCGCAAGCTTTGCGCTACACGATAGACGGAGCTCACGTTATACGATTTCTTTTGACTTTTTACAGTTTACTTAAATTTTGATTTTTTTCCCCACCAAATATGTTTGTATTAACTCTCTTTATCAATTTGTTTGTCCTTATACAGTTTAATGAGACCAAAAGAATAAGACCAATTAATTACAGGTTTCGCACCCACACAATAGCAAAAAGACTTCCCAACTCGTCTATGTCAAAATTTATGAAGCTTTTTAAAAAGAAATCACCATTTACCAATTTAAACTGGAAGATGGAGAAATATCCCTCACAATGAACGATTATGTGTAAATTGCAACGAAATAGGTGACGAATATCATTATGTTTTAGTCTGTTCGCTCTTTAACAACAACATAATCCAGTATATTGATAGGTTCACAGGAACAAGACCAATTATGTTTAAATTCATTCAGCTTATCACATCAGATAATTATAACAAACTAAAAAATCTTAGTATATTTTGTAATATAATAATAAATTATATTATGTCTTACAGGTAATTAGTTTATACAGTCGCTGATTTACACCAGAAACATGTTTGAACGTACTAACGAAGAAACAATTTACAAATTTTTGATTTATTTTTGTATTATTTTTTTACCTAAGTATTTTAGGTGTAGATATAGTTGCAGCATGTAAAATGTCTTTTGCGGCCTGTTACAAGTTTAATCGCTTTTGTTTTCGATTTCGGATTTAGACTTGTTAGCCCAGGCGCTAAAGACTGAATAACTCATTACACAAAAAAGTATCATATATGTTTTAATAAGTTTCGACGTTAGAGATACATTGTACCTAGTCATAAAGTACATTTCTGTTCATCATTACACCAAAGGTTGGCGGGGCTCCTTAATACTCAATATTTTTCATCCAATATAATACGTGTGAACAATACTTTAATATATAAAATACTCAGGTGGGGACTTGTATTACCGAATCCTAATAAGACTTTTCGCGTAGTGAAAACTATTTCTTCCAAGTTTATCCTCATCGCTCCTTTTTCACATATAGAATAAAGAATTAAAAAATATGCTTACCAACTTCAGTCCATTCCATTTAAATCCAATAATCGAAGTCTTGATACTTCCTATTGAAATAATATTTAATTTAGCTGCAACACTAAACACGCGTTTTCTGTGACAATCTTTCCTTACTATAATCTACTTTAGCCGATAACAGTAAATTTCACTAGTTTCACTTGAATATAGATTACAGGTGTCGGTTTGAGATAATTATAATTCAACAAAAATAGAAGAAAGATTACATATTCGGATAATATTTTCCTTTCTGGTAACGACTCACCCACTTTCATAAGAATACAAAATCCAGCCATACCATTTTTTGCTTTAATTTCTAGTATAGTATTTATTGGTATACATATATCATATAATTATAACTTAAAACAAATGATCTGTTTATTTTTCTTACTTTTTCATCTTTTTGTGACTAAGTTTTCTATATATGATAGCCGTTTTCCATTTACTCATTGCTTACTTTTGTATGTATATGTATGTATGTTGTGCTGATGCAGCCCATAATTTGTGGGACTCATAGCTTTGTTTGTAAATAAACTTTGAAACTTTGAAAGTTACAAATGTCCATTGTTTACATAGGTGCGAAATAACTTACAGTAAGTGTCAAATTTGAATTGGAATATTGATCCCGAGGTGCAAGAAAATGGGCGGAAGTTAATTGCTTTAAACACCTATCTTTAAAGCACAACTACACGAAAGACAATGTCCATTTGTGTTTTTGACAGTCGACATAATTATCTTTTCAATAAATCATTCATAGTTTTTATGGGATTCGAGTAGCGATTTTTTTATAACGATCACATGGATTATCCTAAACAAGATGCAATTTAAATAAGGTACTGAAAAAAAAAATTCATTAATTTTTGCTCGGACTTTAACTGATTTTGTAAAACTATCGTTGATTTACCGATTCGACATATTGTGTTTATTTACCCAATAAATATTCAAAAGCTCACCTTCTAAAGTAGTTGATGTTCCCTTTCGTGTTATAATTCCTAATGAATTTTCTTATACACTGTCTACTGCACTTAAAATAATGGTGTGACAGAAACAGTTTAAATGTCGAAGAAAGATTATGTCCTTTCCGACGATAAAATATAATTAAATTTAAGATTTTATGTGTTATTTGTCTTCCACCTGTCCTGGAAGTCATTATTGCCCGTATTGCACTGGCGAATACAAAATAATACAATGTGAAGTCAGCACTTTATTTCTTTTGCGGAGATGTACACGCTTCGCATAACAATTAAAGACTGAATAAAACATCGAATCGTATACCGTACAGGCCTATCGTGCACCGGGAATCGTGTTTCGTGTATCGTATATCGTAAATAGTATATGGTGCAAGTTGTACGATGAATGATACGATATGATACACGATATAAGATGGACAAAATACACGATGAGCGCACGAAAGTTATACGCACGTTACACGCACGATATACGCAAATTTTGACAACTGTTACGTTCCGACTACTATATATATATATTATGTCAGAGTTCCTCCTGATTTATTTACTTGTTATCTTCTTAAACGTTGCCTGTGATATTGTCTCATTAAGCAGATGTGAAAACATAAATGGATTGTGTATTACTTAAAGAATAGGTTGGATTATTTTAATACTGCTTGAGATATTTCACTAAAATGAAATGCCAAAAATGAAAATGTTACAAATACTGATGCACCATTTCTGTTTTAAACGTTTTGCCTTCACCCATATATTCCAAGTGTTCTTCCTTCACTTGAAAATCAGGGTAGAAATTAGCGATGAAAAGTCGTGATAACAAAGATACGACGGCGATACGCGAGTTCCAAATGGCCGTGTTCGATATTCGAGAAGGCGACGACCCTTACGGAACACCATTATAAAATGTATTTGTTTTCCCTGATAATAAAGTGAATACTATTATCATTAAAAGGAATACACTATCAATATTTCCAATCTGACTTGTCTAACATGATGCAAGCAGTTGTGTACACGCAAGAGCTGAAGTATGAATGTTCGAGTTGTGTTGTTATAAGATACTTACAGTTATATTGAGACGTACTCTTGCCCCGACGCAAACTTTTTTTTCTGGACTCATCTCTGAAAATAGAATGGTACAACATGTATCACTAGAGCCATTTTCCTTTGATTAAAAGATTTGTTATCATTTCGTACAGCTACAATGTATGTATATTTTATAGAAATTAAAAAATATCAGCCGTCTCTTAAAAGCTGTTATCAAACTTCTTAGTGATCACTATTATTGTGTAGAGACTCCATTCGTTTATCAAATATAAAGATTCGATCGTTACACTTAGAAATATATGATTACCTATTGAAAACATTTGTATTCGTATTGGATTTAACCTAAGGGTCAAACATACAGAACAACTAAAACATTATATTGATGATGATATAAACGCAAATATATTAATAATGCCTTACATGCAAATTGAGTATTGATAAAAACTCGCATTAAGACTTTAAGTTATCGCTTCATGAAATGTGTTTCCTTCCTCACATAAATGGATTTTTTAAAAGAGTAAATGGTGTCAAGCTTTCATAATGGATGTACATGTATAGCCTGTCGTCATGCTAATATTTAAAAAAACTAGCACAAAGAGCTGCAATAGTAATTGTAGTAAGGGAAACATTAGTAAACAAATGCGAAGGAACAACACTGACATGGTTATAATTCTGAGATGGTCATCCCTTCGCAAAACAAGCAACTATTTTACTATTCAATTGATCTTTAAGTGTTTTATTGTCTGACACTAAGACAAATCATTAAGAAAAATAAAACACACACATGTATAGCTTACAATCTTCTACAAAATAGAACATGGAGCATAAGCTATCTCACACTTATAAATTACATGTACTACGATCGTTTGGTTACTCTATTACATAATTTTAGAATAATATTCTTATAAACTTTTAGGACGCTGTCCGACTAAATACATTTTAACACAAATAGACATGTCGATGTGTGTGTTTCACTTTTGACCTTCGTGAGACGTAGCTTAAGAACTTCAACTTCAACTTCCGGTTTATAGGCTTGACAGGACGGGTACGCTGAATCTTACTCCGTAGGGAAATCGTACCAATAATCGTGTGACATCTGACACGCCCGCATTTCAGTATCTCATAAGACATGGATGAAAATGTGTTTTTTTTTATTTAATCAGACTATACTATTGTTATTCACCACATTTCAATGTAAGTATATCTTTATTTGAAATAATGTTCAACGAAAGGTTCAGGCAGGTCAGATCTTTCACCACTTGGCCGCCACCTTGCCGATTTGACTATTGTCACGTGACTATTCTGATTGGGGTTTTGTTTGTGTGTGTGCTTT
The DNA here is from genome assembly GCA_022818135.1 of Saxidomus purpurata. Taxonomy (NCBI): domain Eukaryota; kingdom Metazoa; phylum Mollusca; class Bivalvia; order Venerida; family Veneridae; genus Saxidomus; species Saxidomus purpurata. The sequence continues at coordinate 9,360,147 of JAFMSR010000019.1, forward strand.
TTGGGTCCACCATCCTCGTTCGAGACTTAAAGGGGTACGGCTCGCTTCTTATTGGGGTCACGAGGACAATAATTAATTTATAACACGACCACGTGCGTTTTGGCGCTAACACTTTCAGGGTCTGTCCTACGTCGACTATAATGTTAATTTCTTTTGGAATAAAACACACTGGTAAATGCTATTTTTATATTTATGTCCATCCTTGATATCACCTAAAGGGTAAACAAACGAATTTCCAAGCGTTGTGAACTACATGAAACGTTGTACCGGTTTGTGCGATTTCATCTTACGAAATCTCTCGATAGCAAGTATTTTAAAAGTCCGTTGTAAATGTAAAAGCAAAGATGTAGATTAACAAAATCGATGTTGTTTTATTGTCAGCTTTGGTTGTACATGCAGAACATTGTAAATGGTATAAAACGATGATTTATTTACGATATCACCAAAACGTGTACATATTTCTCAATTCAACGTACATTGGATGAAAAATTGCATGCCCTTTGTGCTCGTAAGGTATTATCATGGGGTTGATAAAAACTCATATGACGGAAAACAAATATATAGATAGTGCATGTTTATATGTGTCTTAGGACATTTTTGGAAATAAGACTATATATATGAACATTTTAACAAGACTACTGTTATATGTGTACTGATCATAATTATGTTAATCTTATTATCAGTTGCAGCAGTAGCAGCAGCAGTAGTTATTGCGTTCAGAATTTGATAAAGATGGTAGTGGCTTTTGGCAAGAGACATGAATTCCATAAGTGTTTGTCTCTCTGTTCTTCATTTCGAGTTTGATGCCATGTGACATGAACCTTGAGAGCAATTGCTTTTAGCTTTATAAAGATGTTTTACGATGAGAAAAATATATAATCGACCACCTAACTCAAAATTATAACGCCCTTCAAAATGCCAAATGATGGTCAAGAATGATGCTGAAAATGCAGCAGCTACTTTAGAACCATTTTACTATTAACTATTTTGCTTACTGATTTCTAACTGATCAAAGTTAAAAAGTATAAATAGGTATACATGTATACATAACAGATGTCGTTGATTCTCAATTTTTCACCAAAATAAGAAAACGATTTTCACAGATTTTCCGTATTTTCAATGGGAATTCAATTATTTTGGAATATATTTTTGATTTTTTTTTTGGAAATGTTTATTTTTATTGAAAAACAAAATTATATATGTATACTCCTAAAGCAAAAACTTGAGCGGTATTCAGCTAAGTTTGCATTTAAATGCACTTTTACTTACGTATCAGGTGTCAAAATGTCTAAAAGGTTATTTAATATCTACTAGCACTGCATTAAACTACTTCTGTTTATTTAAAGAAAACTGATTCTGATAAAATGATCGTTTAGACACAACGTGAACAGAAGCAACTTACATTTGTAATGTTTTATATATTGATTTAATACAGTAAATGGTCTCTGATGCAAACACATATATGTTCATAACCATTGTTTCTTGGTTACACGAGAGAAGAAGAAAAACTGAAAATATAAACTACTACCTTTGACTGCCGTCTCAGTTTCAGACTTCATGGTGTGCTCGGTTTTTGTCTCGGTCATTTTCGAAGATTGTCGGCGTGGAACTGTGGTTGGCATGATCAACGTCCCGAGCTTTTTGGCAGAAGTGATAAAACTATGCAGTTGCTCGTCACATACAAATTCAATCCGCTTCATTTTTTTCGATTTTATCTGTGTCACTGCTTGCTCAATATAAGAAAGCCTGGGTTTACACTCGATAGTGTTTATAAACAACACGTTGTCTTGATATATTTCGGTGTTCAACATATTTTTCATTTCCTCGACTTTGGACGAAAGAACTATGCAGTCTTGATCTAGCTTTGTTAATACTTCGTCATTATCTGAACTTATTTGTTTTGCCTCAGTTATGATATCTGATTCCATTTTGTCTAAGTGATTATTGACATCTGTTCTAAACTTTTTGATATCTCCAAGCACCTTTTCCAGCATAGTTTTATTAATTCTTTTGTTTTCCTGGACCGTTTGCTCATTTTGTTTGTGTTCATGTGTTAGTTTTCCAACTTTACTAACGAATGTCTTAAAGTCCTCACTTTGTTGAAAATTCTTCGATAGGTTCTTAATGGATTCAGGTGCACATTTGCCATGATCAGGTATCATACAATCACCACAACCAACAACTTCATGTTGGCGACAATAGAACCTTACTGTGTCTCCCTTATGTTTACTACATTTCACTATATCTTCTTCCTCACCTGAAGACGGCAACAGAGACAGGTCTATGTCAACCAACACGTGATGTCTGCATAATTTTCCCCTAAGATGATGTCTGAAACAAGTGTCACACATAAATTCTCCACAATCGTTACAGTAACCGCTTGCTTGTGTTGTTATATTATCACCTTGACATGGCTCACATTCTTTGTCTTGTTTTAAGTCACTTTTTCCTTCCTTTGTGTCTATCGTTTTACCAGGCACTTCCATATCGAAGCAAACATAAAATAAACCATATAAATTGCAAACACTTCCTTCTTTTAAAATCAACAAACCATAAACTAAATATTCAAGTATTATAATATCCTTGTTTATGTAGCGAACAGTATCGACCCGAATTTTAAACCTTTAGAGTTTATATTATGCACACAAGTTGATAAAAATAGAGAAATAGACAAGAACGATATCTTATTTGTAAGATTAAGTCGAGCATTTAAACCAAATGTGTCTATTCATGAAACGGTAATCTATATGATTTGTTAAGTGTTTCTATGCATTGCAGTTGCGGCTATGACATACATTTAAACTCAACGCATTTATTAAATGAACGATATAACAAAGATAAACTGGGGAAAACTAACAAATGTTATATGCTGGTATCCTTGATAAGCTATTTGTTCAATGATTACAGCTCTTTATCTCTGTTGTAATCGTCCTTGATAAATTATCTGAACCATTTTGAAACCAATTATTGCGTGTATAGTTAAATGGCAAAAAATGGTTTATTGTACAAGTTATATCATTCCAAAGTTACTTATATAGTATATTAAGTACAAAATTAGACAGTCCAAGCGAATACATTAGTATCTAATTGGTAAAGTCTACAAGCTTTTGAAAACTGCACGCACCTGTTACTACGCCACGCTACCTTAACTCAGGTAGGGGGTTTGCTTTTATAAGGTCAAATGATAAGTTAAGTCCAGCAACAATATGAGCATATTTTTAAGCTATGCAAACGATATGTTAGTTAACACTTATCTATGCCACGTTACCGCCACGTATCTCAAGTAGGGGGTTGTTTTTATAAGGTCACATGATAATTTAAGTCCAGCTAAAATATGAGCATATTTTTAAGCTATGCAAACGATATGTTAGTCAACACTTATCTATGAACGTTCATTTCAACTATATGTCAAGCTTGCAATGGAAAATCAAACGCATTATCGGGAGATTGCTGCAAGTACAAAGTGCAATGTCTTTCCAAGTGATAAGAAGTGATCATCCTCTTAACTGACACTGGGTGTGTACCAGCAACCGGAAGGTAATGTTGCAGAAGATGATAGAGACTCTAGACATACAATTATACAGATAAAAACGTTTTATTATATTGAAAAAAAGTTTGTGTAAATACGGTTTCGTACATTTTTGTGGTATTTAAAGTACAATAAATTAGTTATTAACACCCATCATTCAAATTTTAGTCTGCCAGTTTCACTGATAAATTATTTTCTTTAAGGGAGAAACAATATTTCAAAGATGACATGGGCAATAAAATAGCAACAGATAATACCGATTGAATATATTATCGTTTAGTTAACCAAGAATATCGGATACATCAATGAAATGATAATCACGAAACTATATCTGAACAAAATTTAACTGCCATTTTTTTACGTTTAATTCAAAACATAGTATTATTAATTGGAATATTGTGAATACACGTATGAAATATACGCCACTACCAGACACTGATTCAATTTGCCTCTACCAGTGAAGGTTGTTATAGGTAAATGGTTATTTTATAGGCGGAATATAGTTTACACTTTCTACACTATGCTTCTTAAAAGAAACAACCTTCCAATCAAAAGGACATTTGTAAATGTTTAGGTAAAATGGGTTAATTCGGGATAAAGATAAAGTTTCTGTAGTCTTATTCAAAAGCCACTGTGAGTTGTGTACCTAAAATCTAGAAGTACAGTAACAAATGAATATTCAGACAATGTTCATAATCAAAAATATATATCACACCTGCCATGTTTAGCCCAAACAATTAAGTTTTTTTGAAGTCACAAGCATAATCAGTCACTTTCTCCGTACAGCGAATAAAGCGCCCATTTAATCTTAAAAAAATGTTTTCCTCCTAGCAATCAACCCCGTTCTTTCAACATGACAAAATTGTTTCGCATCGCTTTAACTTTTGAAAACATTAAAGCATAGATCTATCTTAAAATATCCCGGACAGACGAAATACCTAACACGTTCAGACTGTATGACGTTTTGATTGAATCCAAGTAAATTTCTTATCTGGTTTATCTCAATAATGCTATCATTAGTGAAAGAGAGACAACAGTTCTGTTATGGCATTTCAAGGGAAATAGTTTCTCTACCAGGAATAAAACTTACATCATCAATCATCATAGACGCGATACATCTTCCGACCTTTTTGGCTTTTTTGAAACCAGGTAGTCCAGATGTGAATGAAATGACACTGCAACAATTTTACTCATTTTTCCCCATAGGATTTCGGGCTCAAAATCGTTGATGTTAAGACATAGTATGTCTTTCTACATAGCAGAAGAGAAGTTAACCACTAAGATATGGCATTGCCATTTTTCTTTATTTTTCTACCTCTAAAGAAGTACTTGGTACACTGAAAAATGTTCTACAAAGACAAAAAGAGTATATTTTAGTTTGTTGACGTTCAGTAAAACCCGCGGCCAAAATGGCGGAGTGTTTCGTAGGTTGACCCTTACATAGACGGTATTTTACTTTTGAGAGGCATTCCATCAGACACGTCCGCTTCAGTCGGATGAAACCGGTATTGGGTCCTGTAACTCGCCCAGTTCTCAGACCATTTCATTACATACGTCAGAACCATTTGAGATCTTCTTCGTGAAAGCGCTGTTTGGCTAAAAGTCAATACGTAACACTCGAAATCAATTATTAGTATAGCAAAAAACTTCATTTATTTACTGAAACAAAACATTACGGATTCTCTACTTGTCTCAAATGTCGTCAATCAGGATCGTTTAATAAAAGGAATACAAAATATTACCTAAAAAATTTGTCGTTCTTATTTTCCATCTTCTTAGCAAAGAATATTTTAAACTAAACATAAAACGACAACAGAAAGTATCGCCAACTTTGCGTGTTTTTTTTGTTGTTGTTGTTGTTGTTCGCTTTCGATATTTTAAGACAATTCACATTGATATTACTTGTAATGCTGCTGCATAGATTAAGTAAATATAAGTCAAATACCGATGGATACTTCATTCCAGTTATTCACCTACTTGTTCTATTGTTGTGATGATATTTGATGTAAATGTGATTGTATATGTTGTGATACAGAAGTGATGTAATGACAAAAATATATTGAAAAACATAATGAAAATTGTTGAAATGAAATCAGGATGTCATATCGCGTCATGTAATAAGATAAACGAAATGATTTAATATACATGAAGTTGTGATGCAATGTCACGACACAATGCTGCATTCTAAAAGAATATAATTGAATAATTGTTAAAAGATATTATTTGTACATATATGCAATGAAATAAAATAAAATAAAAATTATTAGTATTTAAATATCTAATGTATTAAATGTAACCTCTTGAAAATGATGCCTCCGGAGGACGAATTTATGTTTTAAACAAGCTGTGTTGATCTGACTGCAATGTCCTTGACTTTCTATGATGGTTTGCTGCGTTGTATGATCTAGTATTCTTAAAGTTGAATATTTAGATCTCGTAGAATACGCTTGAAGCACTACTGTATCATGGCGCTTTCAATCTGAGGTGCTATATGTAGGCTGTTTTTTTAAGTGTTTTGAATTGACCGTGTCTTAAATCAATCACATTTCCTGCTAAAAACAAATTGACGTGAAATGCAAAACACTTAATCAAGGGAAGCTTCGCTTTCACAACTCAACGTTAAAACTGTATACTACTGTTATTATCGTATAAATGTCCACATTGCCTGACTAAATAACCTAATGTAACAATCGATAAAGGTATACAAGAGAGAGTCAATAGGAAAACCTACTATATATGGTTTTAATTGCAAATCCACGGCTCAATAAAACTGTTAAACATCGGTAAGTTTTACCAATTTATGTACCATAAAAAGCTTTTCTAAATAAGCAGTAAAACAGATTTACAGTTAAACATTATTTGATTACTGGCGGTGGCTTATAACTTCGCTGATTTACAGTGACGACGCGTACGTTTTGCGGAACAAATGGTGGCCGATAGAATAGCTAAAATATAAACCCGTCAAAAAAGTACTTATACAGTCTTAGTAACGGAAAACTGTGTAATTATAAATCAAATAATTCTAGTTATTCTAGCTATTGTTTTGATAGAAAGCATTAGGAGCCGCATTTATAGAATTTGAAACTAAAAGATGAATTCCACATATCATGAAAATTGATTGTACATGAACTTCAGAAAGCTGGTTTTGTTTGATCACAATTTTTCCACTTAAAGAGCATCTAAGGACAAAGTGTGCATACACTTGTTGTACATATGCATGGAAGGTGTTTACCGAAACGGTGTGATTGTATGTCATTTAATGAGAAAATAGAGAACAAATCAATGATAATTAGTAGATCACCTAATTGATTTGGTACCTAAAATCCCTCGGCCATTTCATTTTCTATATCAGTGAACACATTTTCCTATAAACACTGAGTGTGACCTTGACATTTGAGGTAGGGACGTGGGTCTTGCACGCAACATGTTGCCTTGATGTGCTGAACATTTGGTGGCATAGAAATGTTAAAGTCATCACATTGATTTGGTAACTAAAAAGCCCTCGGCCATTTAACTTTCTAAATCAGTGAACACATTTTCCTTGAATTATATGTTTACGTCTTCAAGAGATAGAGCGTTCTGCCTCTGCGTTTGCCGTTAATAATACATTTAAGTGGCTTGTACAATTCTGAAATAAACAGCTATTGTCTTACTCGTACGTATGATTCTGGAGATGAATGAGATTACACGACTGTGAATCACATGTGACGATACATATGTTTGTGTGCGACCGTCCACACCGTAGGCTAGTACCAGTTTATAAAAATTCAGTTCAGTTTGATGGTAAGCGTCTTATGACTACCGTGCCTGAATTGAAACCAAAGCACGAACGAACAAGCAAGGAACCAAGTGAGCAAGCAAACAAGCAAACAAAAACAAAACTATAAGAATTAACAAAACAAATGAGTAGTACATGTGCTTTGCCATTATGTGACATAACGGAAAAAATGCTCCTACTTGAGACATACACGTCTTCAAAGGTGACGGCGGACAGATACAAATGTACATTTGCAGATGAAGTGTTAACACCGAAGATTTATGTATGCTCTATGATTTAAGATTGATAAAGTTAACGTAAACTTCAGGTTATAGATTTGGTTATCGGATATCTAGTGAAACGGTCCGTAATACATAATATGAAATACGAATAGCATGGTAATATAATCGGTACATGTTGCTAACTATGGACTTGTTTATTTAAGGTTTTCAAACGTAGTGAAGTAGTTAGTTTCTAAACATTCTATAACTCTTCTAAAAATGAAAGTCGCTGGGAAAATATCAGAAAGTGCTGAAAAAGGACGTTTGAGTCATAACCGTGTGCTCTGTGTACCTTGTCAAGATGATAATAGCAGAACAGATACAACAGGAGCATGTCGAGAATACACGCAACCACTTTTCTAAGTATACACCTAAAAGAAATATTGTAGTTTATTCAATTTTCAAGATATTTTGATTAATATTTCAAAATTATAAGATCAAATATTGATATATACCATTACATCAGAGTTATAAAGATAGGTGCCGAACTCAGTTGTCCGCAGCGCTGTAACCAAAAAACCCAAATATTCAAAAGACACAAAAAAGGTTAAAATTACCAGACTGTCATCAATCTGCGTGTAACACGGACGGCCATTTCTGATTCACTAAAATAACAATAGCAGTTATGTGGCAATGTTTGATCATTCAAATCCTTTAAGATGTTCTTTGGCAGATGTAAAGTGTAAAAAGGGATTTTGAGACTTTTGCCTGTTTCTTATCATCCACTTCATTTCGATCGGATGGAAAATGAGCACCCTAATGTTGTTTTTTCAACTCATTTGTGGCTTGGACGTAATCGTTTTCAAGAATTTTTATTTGGTACTTCTAATGGCTCTCTAATGGTCAGTTTGTGGTGAGAAGACGTCACTTTTGAGAAAAAACGGCAATTTATCCAATTGATGAGGTTTGTTGGATAAATGCTTGGGAAAGGAAAATCTCATAAGTTAGACAAATCAACTCCGTCAATACAGTGGCGCTCACGTTTTTGTTCCGTTTACCTCATGGTTGTTACCGCGTGGTAAACGCCCGGTAAACGCGGGCAATTTCACGCGTTTACCGCGGTTTCACGGCTCATTTCCAAATATGGAAAGAACAGCCGGTAAAAAAAGATTAAAAAAACGGGTCACTCCAAATATGGAAGCAGTACCCCGGTAAAGAGGCGTGTCCAAACCAGCAGCCAATCAGAAGATTCCCAGCCCGTTTTTTTTCACGGCTGTTGTCGTTTCACTAATCAATGAACCATATCTTTGTCAGAATAACATTGAAATGTACTTTAAGTGCCGATGTTATTGCTGACCTGCTTTATAATAATAATAAATATAAATAATAAAATAATAATCTACAGTAGAGCAGGAATTCATACGTTCCATAGACCGTTCCTGATCAATTATTGCAGAGAAACAATTTAGAGGCAATGTTTAAACTACCGGACAAATTTTATGATTAATTTATCAGTATCCCGGCCCCGGATATTTTAATTTTGATATATGTGACACTATGTCCCGTTCAAGTTTTTGTTAACTGCAGTCCAGTACATTATTTCGCAAGATGGGTTGTAGATTATAACAACAAAGTCAGTGATTAATTCGTTGCGGTATTTTGCCGGATCTCGACATGAACAACAACGACAAGAAGGTTGTGTTAGACAAATATCTTAACAAAAGTATTTACTGGTAAGCAAGGAAAAGCTGGTGAAATTTGCATGTTTTTTTGTTTAATTTAGAAATAGATGTGACAGAATACGAACGGTGACTATTTTGCAAATCTTATCCATATGGACTCCGTTTGTGCACAGGAGGTCGAACCATACCCCACCCACCTATATTGGTAATAAGGTGTGTGGCTATGGTTCGACTACCTGTGCGTTTGTGGAGATAATTTTTGAGTAAGTATCGGTTTAGCAGGACCATACAAGGGGTGCTTAGAGTGGGGGAACCTATGCTCGAGGTATTTTGAATGTACAGTTAAACTTCGTTCGCTCGAACACTACCGAATGGACCCGACCGGCGGTCCCGGCTAAAGCTCAATATAAATCATATTGTTCCACCACCAAAACCTCGAACAACGATCTCTCGAACCTGTACTGCGGTCCCTTCAGATCTATTTCATTGTAAAGTACATCCTTTGGCTCGAACAATAAAAGGTGATAATCTCAATTATCAAGCAAACAATGCATTGATAATCAGCTGTCAGACACAAGCGCTGGCGTGTGTTATTCACACTTAAATTTGCAATTAAAGGTTATGATGTACAAACAGACTGAAAGTCGCTCACGATGTTTATATAGCAATATATATATAAGTAGCAGATTGGCTTTAATTTTAAGTTTGTTTTTTTTTTCAGAAAATTGAATAAATTATTTCATGAATGACAAACGTTTCATACTTTTACATTACAACACTTCTTAATTTGTCTTTAATCAAGGGTAAGCTACAAGTTTATAATATACATGCACATTTACATGTGTGTACCATTGTATGTGCAATAACTCCCGATGTGGTCTCGATAAAAGATGTATGACGACCCCCGTGACTGACCATGCTGACAAACCTCGATTGCTCGAACTACCGATCCCTCAAACCGGAATGCCAGACCCTTCGAGTTCCAGCGAATGAAGTTTAACTGTATATCGGCTGTTGAGAAAGCAGGAAATCCTAACCATTTTGATTTGCCTCGGTGAAAACATAATGTTATCCCTGCTAAATTGAAACAACATGTTGATGTGCGTCGTCAGGTGTTTTTGGTATGTGGCATGCCCTGTTTGATTTTTGTTTTTTTGTTTTTAAATGGCTCATATAATACCAACATTGTAACTGTTCAATACAAGGGCATTCCTTTATAGTATCACCGTCAGTTCTGAAACGTCTGAATTACTGCTTTGTGGGTAACATTCGTATCGCTAAAGTTTCACAAAGTTGCACCGCTTCATATCGCTTTCAAACAGTAGGAAACCAACATTGAAAGCTCACTTTTCATTTTTTAAATGTTTTTTCTTCTTCTTTTTTCTACCTATCTAACCTGTTTTATCCTTTTTTCTTCACTTTCCTAAACTTTCAAAAACCCTTTAAGTGCATATGAAAATAAACAATACCATGATTTGCAATATACATGAACTATAATATAATTATTATTATGTTACTTATATATTATCATGAATTATATGTGCTTAATTGAAATAAAAACGGAAAACAAAAAGTTTCACAAAGTGCTTTCTGTATGATTACTAGCAAGCTCATGAACACATAGAGTACCATTGTATTCATGCCAAGTTACAAAATACACCCGACAAACATCCAGATAAAACTCACAAAAATTTGTTTCGAAATAATTTCCATCCAATTTTTAAGCATACACTGTTTATGTATTTGTTGTAAAAGTAATTCTTATTTTTTAAGAATAGTGACCTTGACCCCTGATTTATGAAATTATGTTGAACAACTGGGTAAATCGTTTCGAACAAAATAATTTAAACAGTTTTTCCTATCGAGACAAAGTTTTTAAAATTTACATATATTTAACCCCTAGGGCGGGGTCAATTCAAAGCCCAGGAACATAATTTGTACAAACTTAACAGATAACAACATGACAATGTTACACACCAGATATCAGAGCTTTGAGCCTTACGGTCTCAGGCAAGAGCATATTTGAAATTTACTCTAAATGACTAAAACAAGTGACCCCCAGGGCGAGGTTAGTATTGTCGAAAGAGACATGATTTGAACAAACTTAAAAGAGGACCACTATACAATGCTATTAGGCAAATATCTTAGTTGTGTGCCTTGCAGTTTTCGAGAATAAGTTTTCACTACATAAGTATATTTAAAACAAGTGACCACAGGGATTTGATTTGAAGAAACTTTGTAGAAGACCACTATGCATACAACATACCAACTATCTTACCTATAGGCCTATCAGTTCTTAAAAATATGTTTTACTTTTTCTCTTTTGGTTGCCATTGCAACTAGAGTCTTGCATGGAATGTGTGAAAGTATGTTAACACATTCGATAGGGGACATGCAAGGAATATTCCTGTGAAGTTTGGTTGAAGGAGATGTTGTTTCGATGAAATTGTTGACGACGAACACAAGGTGTTCAGGTGAGTTTAAATATACAATGCCAACAAAATTATTTTTATAATATAGCAAGTGCACTCTCCAGCATAATAACTGATCCTCTTAGATTTTTGCCGAAACAGGTAACTGTTCACAATTTTGTAACACTCCGGGGTTTATCAGATTTTATGACCATTAACCTGGTAAGACCCTGAAATCATTCATGGTGTGTTACTGATCTGATCCTTATCTAATTGAAACAATGTGTCAGTGGCCAGTGTTCAGGGAATTTTCATTTACCTAGAAATCTGATGAAACACAAATTGTCTGTTTTGTAATTTATTCTTAAAAATTGAAACAAATACATATCAAGACAATGAAACAGAAAAAAACAAAGCATGTGAAATGTTTTTAAATGAACTTCATTTGAGACTTACAAAAGTAAAAACAGAGACATGGATCTATGTCTCTTATAAAAAGGAGACTTATGGGAAATGCTTTTTGAATGACTTAAAACTAAAAAAAAAGAGCAATGAGTAATGAACAGTTTTCTCTCTGAAACGCATTAGAAGCCATTCGGGCTCAATACAGTGGCTTGATATCCCTCGAATTATGTTACGAGTTATTAATACTGTAATATATTATTGTAGCCTTAACTACTATCAACATTAATCATATACATATGATGGATTATTTAACTAAGTAAAATAGCAATAATTTGGTCATCCCTTGCGTCGTGTCACAGTGACTGACTGCTATTAAACTGTTACATGTATTTTGCACAATTTTAAGAACAATATTAAATGGGACTTAACAAGGATTATAAAAATCAACACATATCTTTTTCTCACGCAATACTGACACTATAGAAAATTATAGAAGTTTCATAGAGCTGTGAAGGTAATAAAATACTTTCATAACTTACACATATAACAAAATGATCTTATGCTGATGAAAACGACTCTTTGTGATATACAATACATTTGTTTCATGAATTGACAGAAACTGCTGAACTATAAATATAAACATATAGCGTAAGAAATACAAAAACCTAAAATTCCGGCTTTTTATACATGTACTACAGAAATTGATGTCGTCAAATGTAGAGATCGAAGGGAATCAATGACACGGGTGGAAATTGGGTATTTATCATCAATCAAAAGAATGGTACAAACTACATGACTCACTTAATCAGGCCTTTGAAAAGAAGATTGTTTGGATACAAAAAGCAAACATTTAATACTTACACAAATGATGATTGTTTTTATGAAACAAACTAAGATCAATTTTGTTCGAAATGGTGCAAATAGAATGCAAATTGTCGATGCACAGACTTGTAGTGAATAAAGAACAAAATCGATCATGGATTTGTTATGCCTTATTTAACAGCTATTGTGCCAGTTATCTTATATATACGATAAAAGGGGATTTTCGTAATTTTACCGATGATCCTTTAAGTTAACGTGTTACTGTGATATCATTTTATACTCCATCGTGCAGTGTATACTTGTTCTAAGTACATGTATTATTTTGCAAAACGGAGGAGTTGTTTATGTGTCAATGACTCTGTTACGGTCAGGGTATATGTAACGTAAAATCTGGCTTTATCATAACTACATGCATTATTAGGATTGGTGTATCATCGGAAAACTTCAATATGAACCTAAAGAGTGTAACAAATTGAGCTACCGAAATCAATTATTAAAAACAATATTAAAACCTTCAAAGTATCTACTGCTTTAGCAATCAAGTTAGAATAAACACTTTACTATGTATCTGTTTATAAATAAACGCGTTTGCAATTGATAATTATTTCATACAACCTCACTTCAATTTAAACATATAAATAAAACTTTGACAAAAGTGCATTAGATTTTTCTGTTGATTACAAAGTGTGTGAACATATCTTTAGATGAGTTGCACATCCCAATGTCCTGTTCCGACTGTGCGCGATGCGGCTGTATTTCCGTTATCCCACTTCACAGTGACCTTACCATCTAGATGTACAGCTGTCACAGTACCAGAAATTACTAACTGAAAATGATAACACACTCAACGTGACACACATGCGATATAAACCGTACCTTACTTTTTCCTTATAGTTAAATCGTAAGTATAACAAATTTAATATCTTCTAACAGCAGATTCGTAATGTAATTTGTTATTTTTTTGTCAAGATAACTAATCATGTAATTGGATATATTGATATAAGCCAAGTATTTTGGATGCCCTATATATATGGTATATTATACAATGTACATTAATAAAAATATAATTACGATAAACTGCCGAAAAAAACAAAACCTTTGAAGAGTGAGTTATAAAAAGTACACTTTATTATCCACATGTAATGTCTTTATTACGGTAACGTAGTTATTGGTACAGACATACTGAGAATGCTAAAAAGGCCTCTTAAGACACTTTTAAAGTTGTATGAGCGTTATTCGTTAAAATGTCAAATAATGTTCTTTTTTATCACAAATATCATAATGACAAACATAAATTTTCCGTACTGAATACAAGAAATATAAAAGAATTCAAGTTAATTTATTTATACATTGTACATGTATGAAACAATTATATTGAAATTACAGATATACACTTAACACGTGAGTGAACAAAATGTAAACAAATTCGGTTATGAAATCGGTAAGATCGGATATGATATCTAGGGACAGAAATTATTCGGGATTAAAATTGCTCTCATTTGTCTGTCTGCGTGTCTGAGAGGTTAGAGTTGCTGATCTTTGTATATAAGGACATAATCATACGTCATGTTTGGATTGATGTTTTCCAGTGAATTATAGAGTTTTCTCAGTGAAATAAAAGTGATAATCCACAGTTTTGAAATTGTTGAATATATTTTTTATTATATAAGTATACTGGATTCAGCTTGTATGTACGTCTGTCCGTCCGTCTGTAGACGGAATCTTGTGGACACTAGATCTCAAATTTCCCTGGTCAGAATTTTATGATACTTCACCAAAGTATTAAGTACAATGTCTAGTTGTGCATGGTCTTTATTTCGGGCCTCTTGGTCAAAGGTCAAGGTCACAGGGGCTAGAGATAGTACAATCTAGTGGACGCGAAATCTAAAAAAAAAGGTCAGAATTTAAAGATACTTCATAGAAGTGATAAGCACCATGCCTAGTTGTTCGGGTCACTAGATCAAAGATCACAGGGGCTTGAGATATTAAAATAGTTTGCGCTTTTAATTTCAAAACCGCTGGTCAGAATTTAATTATACTTTATAGAAGCCTTAAATTGTATAGGCCCAATAATCAAAGAATCATATATTACATGAATTTAAAATACTGTGTCAGTGGGGTGTTCGGGGGGGTGGGGTATTCACTGCTTTTACACTCTTTAACCCGGAATAACGTCATAACGTATACCGGATGTAATTAATGCTTGAGGTCATGCGACAATGACGTGATTGTGCTATGTATTAATATAATGTTTTCAGCGATTTCGATATTTTATAGAAACAAACTCAACAACAGAATAGTTTTAACCAAAAAATAAAGAGAGACATTTTAGTTATTTAAACTCGTGCCTTTTAGTGCCCACTTAGTGCACCTATATCATGATATTACACACAAACCAACACGTATTCGCTATGTATTTGTTTGTTTTGTTTGGCATACAAGGTATAGTATTCAATGACAATGAATATGTCTATCATTAGATAATTATATATTCTACGTGTAATATCATAATTGACATTCATAATATGTTAATTGTTTTATATTAAATGATAAGAATAATTAAATTATCTATTGCAGAGGATGATCAATACCGCAATTGTTTATTGATGTGGTGAAGTGGAGAATTAAAAGTTTGAGACACAATACATATAAAACACTATCACGTGCCATTTTATCTTCTAAAAGCAATTCTTAGTGAGCGATTTCTCGAAAGCTTTCTACACAGTAGCACACATACACTCAACAACTTTTCTAAGTATACACCTCAATTATGTGTCATATATAAATCATTTTGAGAGATACGATCATGAAAATTTGTCTACAAATTATTGGATTCATTCTCTCAATACATGCTCATAAAGTTTATGAGCATAAATGGTGATTTCAGTGTCTCAGATAGTTTACATCACCATACCTCTAAATGTGAAATTCGCAAAACTGTAAATTATGGTAATTCTAAATTTCTGCTAAATTATCTAGAACAGTAAAGTTTTTGTTAAAAAGGCGGTTTCTGGTACAACTTTCAGATATCCCGCTTTGATAAAATATCATCTCAACGTTAGATTTATTGACGAAGTTGGTCTGTCTAGCCTTAAAAGAATTTTCTTTCCCATGGTTGTATCCAAACCTCGTCAATTGGATCAACTGGTTGAAGACAGTGCTGTATTTTCTCCAAAGTGACGTTTTAATACCACAAACTGACCATTAGAGATTCATTAGAAGTACCAAATACCAATTATTGAAGACGATTACGTCCAATCCACAAATGAGTTGAACAATCATTAGGGTGTTCATTTTCCATCAAATCTTCATCCGATCGAAATGGAGTGGAGGATTAGAGTCAGGCGAATGTCTCAAATTTCCTTTTTTGCACTTTACATCTGACTAAGAACATCTTCTTAAAGGATTTGAATGATCAAACATTACAACATGTCTGCTAATTTTATTTTAGTGAATCATAAATGGTCGTCTGTGTTACACGCAGATTGATCACAGTCTCGTAATTTTAATGTTTTTGTGACTTTTGAATAGTGGGGTTATTGTGTTTACAGCGCTACGGACCAATGAATTTGGTACCTATCTTTATAGCTCTGATAGAAAGTTCAATAACAGTCTTTGATCTTATGACTTTGAAATGCTCATCAAGATATCTCGAAAATTGAATAAACTACAAAATTTATTTTAGGTGTATACTTAGAAAAGTGGTTGAGTGTATGTAGTATAAAAATAGTGTAAAGTCAAATGCTTTATTGATTTTATTTCTATGTAAATCTATACTAAAAACGGTTACTCATATATGTTCTGATAGTTTGTGAATATGAGATAAGAATTAACATGTACACTATATGTGAGGGAAATCAATCGTTTATGATCAATTCTGCAATTGTTTATTGATGTCATTAAATGTTGAATAAAACGTATGTGAGAAAATGCATACTAGAAACTTATCATTCTATTTTGGAAATATTCTATTTTGCGAGATAGCAGTTGTTTTATTGCATGATTGTGTATTTTATTAACAATTTTTATTTATCACAAATATCATACAAAGGAACTGATTTTTAAAGGATATCGTTATTAAAGCCATGCCATGATATACATAAGTATGTATCATGACTCCACATACATGTAGCTCGTACATATATCTGATTTCATACAGCTGTATATTTTAAAATAATGTTATTTGATCAGTTATACAATATACATGTACAACTAGAACTACTGTAAGGGACTTTTCTGAAATATCCCATTTATGTTAACTCAGATAAATAAATGTTTTGAAACTGTATAAGTCTGATGTTGTTTTTTTTTTAAGATCTGATACATAAGAAGACGGCAAAAGTGCGATGCATATATTTCTATAAATTTAAATGTGAGAGGTATCAAAATAATCGAGCTAATCTGGAATTTTATTTGTCATAATAATGTGTATTTCCCTTTATTACATCCCTGCCTTGTTTTAACATTGTATTGTTCTGAATACTTGCTTCTAGATATTACCGATACTGAACCTGAACATCATGGTTTTTTGTTGCTTTGTCGGTCATCTCGGTTAAATAAGTAATTAAGATTTTGAATGCATTATATTAGTCATTGATATGTCAATAAATATATGTTTGCGGGGGTATTCAGTAATTATTCTGGAATCATGCTTGTCTTAGATGTATTGCAAGCAACTGATCGTGTTCAAGAAGAATATGCGACTCATGGAATCGCGCCTTCAAGGTATCCGTGTTTTGTTTTTTTATAATGTCGTGATTAGGTACAATGTACCACATTTAACATAAAGCTCAATATAATCAAAATATTTGTTTTGTCCATCAGTTTTAAACATTAAAATGTCAGTACAAATCTTTGCTAAATAACAAAAAACGTACTTAAATAGTTCAACTAGTTCCATGTTTTCTTCTGCAAAATATTTGACTGAGACATTAAAGAGTTTTATTCTTTTTCTTGTTTTTTTATAAAATAATTTCAATATGGAAATCGGTTCCCGCTTAACTCAAAACGCTAAAATTGGTCCGTCAAAGACATTGGTCATGAAATATTTTACATATGATAACTCGAAAATGACTGACAAAATCATATTGAAGGCAGACAGCAATAATTTAACATATAATTCTTGCAAACATAAATATTGCAATGAAAGATGTGTTAGCATAGACAATTCTGCACATTACAGAAATATTCAATACTTCAGTCATTGTTGTTGCCTATCTAGTAATTAAATTATTGTTTTACTTTCTGACTGAAAACATGGATCTGGTAAATAAAAAAATACTTGTGTTAGCTGCTATCAAACACAACTAACATGTAAACCGCATTGATTTGTAGCAGATCGTTTTAATTTTATCACATTAAAATATTCATATTAAGATTACTTTATTTTATATTTAAACCAATTGAAAGTAAGTATTAGAATAAGGTCTTCAGTTAGCTCAATATTCACAGTAGTATTCACAATACTAATTATTCCGACGATTATGCAAAGAACCACCGTCGTCCTACATCTTCGTAACTTCGCGGATCGCAAATGGAGATCGCGTATCGCAATTATCTTTACTTCGGCGTCACGTGTTGCAATCCTCACTTCGCGCATCTCCTACTTTATGAAAGATCCGTAAGACAATCATACTTAATACAAATTCAAGTATGGATGGACGTGGACCGGGAAAAAGTACAAAGGGATATTTACAAAGGAATACAAGTATTAGAACATTTATGATTGAGTTACGATCTGTCTTGTTTTATTAACTTAAATACAGTTTGAAACCTACTTTCGTTTTCAAAAATAAAAAAAAAAACGATTTATTAATTATTCTGTAAAACTTAAATGTTCAACACAGTATGGTCAAATTTGATGCGTATATGTCATATTCTCCTTCTGAGAAGACGCCTGATACAATTTAGGATTACAACAATTATCAATTTGGTCTGAGCAATGGACCTGTGAGTATATTTTAGATTATCTAGAATGTGGCTGAGAAAATGCCTAAAATGAAAATAATAAAACTATTGATGCAACATTTTTTGTTATCAACGTGCTGCCTTTATCCATATTATCTTGGTGGTCGTCTTTTATGAAGGCGACACGTGATGCTTGAAAACACAATACGGTACACTAAATGGCGATAGAAATATCAGATGCACTGTGACAAAGCCGACAATACAATTGCCATATGCGAATCACGAAGGTGATGTTCGATACACGAAGTCATGATGTCAGTTTGCGAAGTCAAGATTGTCATAGGCGATGTTTTTCCATCATAACTTCGCGCATCGCGAACGAGATTTCGCGAATATTATTTGTAGTTCCTTATACATGAATTACTATCGTTGCTTCGAACATTAGCATCGTTATGCTGATGTACGAACTTCCGACTTGTATTT
The DNA here is from genome assembly GCA_022818135.1 of Saxidomus purpurata. Classification (NCBI taxonomy): domain Eukaryota; kingdom Metazoa; phylum Mollusca; class Bivalvia; order Venerida; family Veneridae; genus Saxidomus; species Saxidomus purpurata. Next base: position 9,379,364 of record JAFMSR010000019.1, read on the forward strand.
AAATGAAGTTCTTACTTTACGCCAGTTGCCCTGTACTCTTGCCCCTGCACCAACTTTCTTTGCTGGAATCACCCCTGAAAAGGTAACAGTGCAAACATATATCGTTTTAGACATTAAGCCTTTCATTGAGACTTTTGCTATATTTTCGTGTAGCTACAGCCTATGTTTATTTTGTTAAAAACAGGAAACTTTGTGCATCCGTTTCTTAAGACTTATTATCAAATTTCACTTTTGCGATAATAATTCAAAACAGTTTCACTACCCCGATGAATAAATTATTCTATAGTGCATATATTGCATCTACTTTGATTGTGGATGTATAACCTGGTACTGGTTGTGACATCATCAGAATAACCATGCTAAAAATAAATCTGTAAGGAGTACACGTTGTACTATATATAAACCAATGCAAACGAACAGCACTGAAATGTTTAGAAGTTGCAATGGTTACCTCTTTCCAAACACGCAATTATTTTACTAGATTAATGATCTTTAAAGTGCTATATTATGGTACATTTGTACTTAAGGGTTAAACGACAACGGCATTCATAATCAATGCAAAGGCAGCAATTGATATTCATACAAATTAGAATATACCAAAATGGAATAAGTAATGGCTTGCAAGAATATTTACACAATGAAAATGGTATACATTATCTCAATATCGACCTTATTGTCGTTGGTTTGAGAACATGAAATTTTGATATGAACGACACAACTGTATGTAAAACTGATTGTAAATATCTTTACACTGGTACAAGAAGTTCCACTTGATGTATGTTAGATAAAATATATCGACACTTACTCTCATCTGCATACGACATAATGTTGACCGTAATAAGTCCCGTTGCCGAAGTGAATACAAGCATGTAATCTGAAATCAGTCAATATAATGAAAATTCAATAATACACTACTACAAAATATAGATTTATTCATCACATCGTTCTTGACCCGATGTGACCAATTTTTCAAGTTGACCCAGAAAACAGTAAGACCAACATTATTTCAAATTTTCATGATGATTTGTAGATAAGTGTGGCCTCTGGAGTGTTAAAAAGCTTCCCTTTCTCTGACCGCGTAACCAAGTTTTTTTTATCCTATGTAACCCATATTCGCATTTCGTCTTAAAATCATTGAGGCAAACATGTTCACTTAATTAATGTGGTCTTTTCATTGACTTGACCGTGTGTATTAGTTTTGAACCCCAAGTGACAAATCAATGTGAACATACATTTGTCCGTTCAGTCTTTTTAGTATGTCTGCGATTCTCCAAATAGCCTCGGAACACTTTTGTATCGCAGTCAAAATGTAACGTTTTTATCAATTTGGAGATTTCGCTGATGTGACTTTTCCGTACGTTTATATGCAGATACAGAACTGACGCCAATGCGAATCCGTTTTAATTTGCAGGCTTCTAAACTCTAGCTTATAAATATAGTTTTTTTTCATATTATGTCCATTTTGCGTTGTTCGATGTTTATAATACTTCATGTGCCGTGTCCACGGTAGGAGAATATTTTGTGTCAATAACTCCCATCTTTTTATTATGGTCCAATCGATAGGCATATGGCAACTTTAGTAAAACATCTAAATGTAATTAAATAAATGCAAATTTAGTCTATTCTTATCTAATGAAAAGGTCACGCCAGAGCCAAAATTACAATATTACACTTTGGCGCCTCCAATGTTATAAATGGCGTTCTTGTCTCTCCTCATTTTGTACGATGTAATTTCACGGTGGTCATAATTATAGGCCGGCCACTTAGAGCCATGATTATATGAAATAATCATCCAAAAATCTATGATTATTTGAAGAAGGTTTGACATTTTTAACTGAATTCAATAAGAATAATTATACATGATACAACATTATCATCACTCATGTTTGAAAAAATGATATTTTAAGGCATAAGCTTCAATCAATTATACACTTCAAAGATAGATCTATGCTAATACAATGTACATAGACACCAACTATAAAACTCATTTAAAACAACATTTACCACTGTGATATAAGGAAAAGGAGAATACGTTTTCAACAAATTGCGCTTTCTAAGTTTGTCTGCAGTTATCTTAACAAGTTGCTTTTTTGAAATAAGAGAAGGTCATTTAATAGCTGATAGGATTTGTACACTATAATTGGTGAGTTACATTAATTTCAAGTAAATTTACTATTTAAACTGGCAACATTCACACTCGAGGTATCGATATCCAGTTATAAAATTTACCTGTCAGTTAAACAGTGCGATTCATAATTTGACTTAAAATGTTGTACGGTGACTAATTTATTGTTAAATATTAATATTAGGTATTACCTCTTTTATTGTATTCAATTTGTTTATTTGAAGACGAAATACATTATAGGTTGCAAATATCTAAGCACTTACAAACAGATGCCATAATGGGATCGACAAAAGTGTAGATTATGGCACACGCTGCTACTGCCCAAGCCAAAATGATAAAGTTGTTACCTGAAAGGTAAAAATAACACTTTTTCTTAAACTTTACCTATCTTCATTTGTTTGTATCATTTACTTTAAAACATTAAATAAGTGACTCGATTTATACAAAAGGTATTGGCCAATGAAACAATGATAATTAATATTAATAAATGGAAGAGCAGACAGAGAGTACAGCCTGGTCATTTCAGAACTTATCTCTGAGTACTGGTAAATGACAGCATCAAAATCGACGAGTTTCTAAACACCTGAATTTAGCAAGCGAATATTTGAAAGACTAGCGTAGAACTGATTTCTTAACTCAATACCCCGGGTATTTATCCTCCATCGAAAGTATCGCTCACCAATATAATCTTCGTGCACAAAACGAATGGGTGATTTTGTGATACTCTGTATCATGACAATAACTCTCCGCTATACAACGTATAGAATGTACAGGTGTAGCTTGGGATTGCATTTTGGGTCCCTAGGAACAAGGTCCAGGTAGCTGTTTCTTAAAACAGTTAAAACGGTTTCTGGCAAATTACTCTAGGAAGGAATGTGTTGCAATGAAATGGTACATGTATGCATATAGCTAATATAAAAATGCAACTCGTTATTGCATTTAGGGTCATTTGGGTCAAGACCAAGTTCAAAGTTACTCAAATAAAAAAATGGTTTCCAGTTAATCATTCGTTTTAGGACTAAGCCATTGTCCCAAAAATTGTTTCATAGGTAGCTTATATATAGATGTACATGTACCTTAATTAAAATGCAAACGGAAAATAGGCTGTCATAAAAAATATAGTATTTATGTTATAATATTCACTAACTGCTTGCTCTATATTCAAATAGATACCCCCCCCCCCAAAAAAAACAGACAAAGAAACGAACAAGTCTTGAACCTGATGTCTGTCTGTGTTGGTACTTAACGGTTAAATGACAACGGCATTCATAATCAATACAGAGGCAATGACGACACAACTTGTCTTGACGTAAAGCACTTTACGGATTGTACATATCTGTACAAAGATACAAGTAGTTTCACTTGATGTGTGTTACATGTAGATAACATATATTGGCACTTACTCTCATTTGAACGCGACATAATGTTGACCGTAATTAGCGCATGTGCCGCCATGAAAACAATATTGTAACCTGAAATAAATTGATAGAATGAAAGAATATTAATACACTACAGTTAAATGAAAACTTGTCATTTGATTTATTCATAACATACACCGTGGATGCGATAAAACTACCAAAATAATATTTTCTATTCAATCATCAATCGGATAATTTTAACAAATGGGCGAAGAGGTTCTTATATTGATAGAATGAGCACATGACTTAGTTTTTGACACTATGTGGCCCAATAGAAAACAGATAGACAAAACCTTTTGACAAACTGTCGTACATTTAATGATTTGTTAATAAATGTGACTTCTAGAATTTGAACAAGGTTTTACTTTAAGTTGGCCCAATATGACCATATTTCACGCCTTTCATAGAAAAATCATAAAAAATACACATTATTACCCATTTACATGATGATTAGGAAATAAATGTGGCCTCTAGAGTATCAACAATAGTTTGTTTAATTTGAAAAAGGAGCCAAGTTTTTAACTTAATATGAGATTACAGATTAAAATTTGACCCATGAAAAATTGAGACAAACATTTTGACTAGTGTTCATGATAATTGGATAGTAACTATGACCATTAGAATGTTTACATGGTTTTTCTAAAATTTGACCGAGTGATCTAGTTTTTGAACCAACTTGACCAATATTCCAAGTTGACCTAGAAATCATAAAGACTTCCATTCTGACAAATTTTCATGATGAGTAATAAAAAGTTTGACCTAGTTTTTTATCCCAAGTAACCCAGATTCGAATTTCGTCTTAAAATCATTGAGGCAAACATTCTCACTAATTACTGTGATAATAGGTTAATTAATATGGCCTTTCGAGTGTTACATTGTAACAAGGTCACATTGACTTCACCGTGTGATTTAGTTTTGAACCCCAAGTGACAAATCAATGGGGACATCCATCTGTCTGTTCAGTCCATCTTCAGTATGTCTGCGATTCATCTCCAAATCGCCTCAGAGAACTTTTGTATCGCAGTCAAAATGTAACGTTTTTATCAATTTGAAGATTACGCTGATGTGACTTTTCCGTACAAACATACATGCATATACAGAACGGACGACAATGCGAATCCATTTTAATTTGCAGACTTCTAAACTTTAGTTTATAAAATGAGTTTCTTGATATAATGTCCATTTTGCGTTGTTCGGTATTTATAATAATTAATGTGCCATGTCCACGGTATGTCATTGACAGGGATGGAGAGTATGTTTTGTCTACATTTCGGATCTAGTTTTATAATGGTTTAATTGGTAGGCATAAGACAACATTAATATACCCGAATTATTGCAATGGAAACGTAACATTTTGATCAATGCTGCAATTACGCTAATGCATGTGTAAAATCAGGTGGTCCTATGTTGTTTTATCAAACGCATTTAAAATTTTCATTTCATTTACATCTATTCCTTTTTCTATTTATTCCATCTAAATGTAGTTACATAAATGCAGATTTAGTCAATCTATTCTAACTTATGGAAAAAAAGATCACGCCAGAGCCAAAATTACAATTTGACGCCTCCGATGTTACAACCGACGGCGTTCTTGTCTCTCTTCATTTTGTACTATGTTAGTTCTCACGATTTCACGGTGGACATATTTGTAGACGGTCAACATAGAGCTATGATCATATAAAATAATCATCCAACAATCTATGATTAATTGAAAAAGTTTTGACATTTTCAACTTAATTTGATATGATTTGTTCATGCTACTACATGATCATCACTTATGTTTGATAAAAATGACATTTACCACTGTGGAATAAGAAATAGGAGGAAACATTTTCAACATTTTGCGTTTCTAAGTTAGTCTGCAGGTATCTAATCATGTTGCATTTTTGAAATAAGAGATACAAGAAAAGGTCATTTAATAGCTGATAGGTATTGTACACTACTATCGGTGAGTTACAGTAATAGTAAGCCAATTTACTATATAAACTGACATCATTCACAACCGAAGTATCGAGATCCTGATATCAAAATTACCTATCAGTTAAACAGTGCGATCAATAATTTGACTTAAAATTGTGTACGGTGACTAGATTATTGGTAAATATTAATATTACGTATAACCTTTTTCATGGTATTTAATTAATTTGTTTTTTAAGAAGAAACACATTGTTTTTGCAAATATCTAAGCACTTACAAACAGTTGCCATAAGAGAATCGCAGAAATCTCTAATTTCAAGAATGTAGATCATTGCACATGCTGCCAATGCCCAACCCACAGTGACAGAGTTGATATCTGAAAGGGAAAAATTAACACTTAAAACTTAAGCTTTTTCTTAAACTTTACCTTTCTTCATTAATTTTTAGCATTTACTTTAAAGCATTTAATACATGTAAGTGACTCGTTTTTCAAAAAAAGTATCGGTAAATGACACAATGATATAAATTATTGGAAGAGCAGACAAAGAGTATAACCTGGTTATTTCAGAACTTATCTCTGAGTACAGGTAAAGGACAGCATCCAGCTCGACGTATTTCGTGAATCAGTAAAATGCAGTCATTTCAGCTTAAAGACTAAACTTTTATTTGCGTACAGGTAGAATTAGGAAATTCGAACTTTTGCGTTGGCGGTGACGCCGACAATGCTTAAAAAACAAGGAAGGAAACTTTAACTCCTTTAATAAAGAGTAGAAACTATTTAAAAGATAACTATGCCGTGCAAACGGCCGTCTAAATGCCGAATATCTTAGCTAGTTAAAGGTGGCTTGAAGACAATGTTTTGTTTGAGGAATACATAACAAACATGTGAATTTATATAAGTAGAAGAAAGACACGGAATAACTTATAATTTATTAAAATAAATAATATTAATATTATAAAAACATGAAATGAGAAATTAAAAGTGTGTCATTTTAAAAGGATAGTATAAATATTTGTTTTTCGATGTTATACAGTGAAAATTCATTTGTTCATGAAAAGCACATCATCATTATAACTATTTGAAAATCAAACAACTTATATTTTTAGACCAAAACAACGCATCATATGAATGATGTTTGCTTGAAATACTTTTACAATACCTTTGTTTAATGAAAATATGTTGCTATTAAATCTGCTAGATTTATCGACTTTATATTTGTTCATTATAAAAGCTGTATTAATCTTTTTTAGAATGCTGCCCCCATGTGATACCAACATATAATGTTAATCATCAAAGATTGCTCTCTGTTTATTTGCATTTTGGTGAGCTCTCTCTTCTCATAACATTGAGTAAGATGAATTTGTCAGTAGAATATATGTTTCACTTACAAAATAATGTATATGCTGGCTTTAGATTTCCGTCAGCCATAACTAGGAAAAAACAGGTTCACAGGTTCACAGTACTGGAACAACAGACCCAGGACCCTCGCCAACGCGGTGACTGTTTGTATAGGTATCGGCTCTTTATGCTCATTCAACGTAGCTGAAAATATTTTACACAGAACAGTGGCACATGCCATCTGGCTGGTCAATACTTATGAACTTGGTTATTAATATGATTTTAAGCTGAAAAATAGGAGAAAGCCTTTAGAACCGGAGGTATATACTAGTTAAATAGAATCAAATTGGTTTTATTATAATTGTAAGATTGGGTTTTTGCTGATCGTGCATGTTTAAATACATAAATAGTTAAATGCTGCATGCAATACATATACGTTGGAATAAAACAATCATACTAAAATTAATCGATCATGCAAAAAATATTTAGAGCAATAAATGTGTGTATGGTTACATGTATTAATAGACTTGAAAATAATATATGTTTATTAAACGCCGAACAGCGACAAATAAACATGAAACGCAAAAGGTTTCAAAGCAACATCGTCTTTTTTAATTTTACCTATCAATTTTCTTATATAGAGTTAATATTCATATTGCTTTCCCGCATGTTACAAGCATCGCGTGATCCTTGTTGTATCATTTTTATTTAATTGTTAAAATAATTTGATTGGATATTGACTTGTATTGCGCATTTGTACATTGAAACTATCACATCAATTTGATAAATTCACTGCTTGTTGCAAATCTATTTGTTACACTGTTGTCTGCTCTTGAAACATATGCAATGCTAACACGAAGAAGATGGTCATGATCTGCTTCGCTTTCATGTATTTGTTTTGTAAGTACAATGTAAATAATTATTAGATAAATACGCTTTTTACCTATTCCGTAATATATAATTTAGATACATGAACCCACTGTGTCAATGTGATCCATGTTTATAAACTAGAGTTGGAGGTATATTACCATGATAAGTGCCCAAATTAAAAGACTGTGTCGTCTTTTCCTTTTGAACGAATTTCGATTTGTACGTTTTGAAGTATGCTCTGAATAGCAAAAAAAAATGTAAAAAAGAAGATATAAAAACAAACAAATTAGAGCTATGGTTCGTAGGCACTGCACTTACTTTTGATGGTATCTCTCATTGTTTCACTTGAACGCATTTCCTATAGTACCAATTTACTTAAAGAAGTATGCTTCGGACAAGAAATAGTAAGGGGATAGTTTAAAGGAATGAGAGGAAAAGTTATGGTTCTTGTTCATCGAAGTGCATCTCGTCGTGCTCTATCATATAGGAAGTGATTCCTATTAATACTTTTGCAGTTATGCATCAGAAAAGAAATTTTAACAGAAAAGACATTTTGACAAGAGGGCAATTATGGCCCTATAGCGCTCACTTGAGAAAGGCCTTCCAAGGAACTATGTGAGAAATTAATCACAGTCGGTCCAGTCATTTAGGACAAGTCGTTTAAAACGTTATTATTTGAGCTCTGATTGCCATTTTGTACAACGGAGCGGAACGGTTCGAAAAAATATGAAAAGGGTTCACATGCGGAACATTGGTGTAAGATAGTTTCAAAATCCGTTTAAGAAGAGATATCTTTTTCTAATTTTCTATTTACATTCCTGGAACATAATTGAATGGTCTGGGCAATTGCAGTAGAAGGTCACACGAGGATTATTTCTGTGATATAATTTCAAAATTTGACTAGCCGTCCATGAGAAGATGTCGTTAATTTGTCAAGTTTGGTTTTAGCTGCCACTTTGTACATTGGAACGGGATAAATTGAGTATTTTAGAACAGGACCATAACAGGACCATTCCGGTGAAGTTTAGTTACAATTGGCCTGATAGTTAATAAGGATTTGTTAAGCAATTATTTTTCAGGATGACGGACGACGATGGATACAGCCGGATCCTAACTTGAGAATTGCACTCCCCCTTATTGTCAACTCTCATCGTATGCAATTTAAACGAATGTCCGGTCAAGAAATGTATCATATCGGATTATTACAAAATAGGCAAAGTAGAGCTATGGGACCTACACACTACAATTCCTCTTCTTTTTCTATTAACGTATTTTGTTTCAAGAACAATGTAATCAATTTAAATACTTTTTGAGATATGCTCCGGACAAAAATGTTGACAGACGAACATACGAGTCTGGGGGGGGAGGGGGGGGGGGGCGGTTATAATAATGATTTTAGCGTTACGGTTCTAGTGCCCTGCATAATACCTGATTGCCTACTGTCATTATATTTAGAATAAACTGATTCCCTGATATTTTGAGGTAAAACACCTTACAACAAAAAACATTTAAGGCAGTAAGTCCACAATCAATGAAGCTAAGTTATGATTACTGTGTACTTAATTCTGCCTGATTGCCCTCTATCAATTTATGAAGTAATAATTCAAGCTCCTATATGGTTATTCTACAGTGCACTTCGTCTACATGTAATTTTCTTCCATCAAAACAAAAAGTTTAAATCAAATTAATTAATTTAAATATTAATTGACTCCATTTAATACCTTAAGATTTATGCTCCGCACTAGAAAAAGTAAAAAAGTGCTGACGGACGTACAAGGCAACACAAAAGACACTGAATTGAAATGGTAAGCGTATTGATGAGTTAAATACCTGAAAGAAAAGCGGTATCATATTTATTTTTTCTTCAAGGCACACATTTTACAGAAAATCAAGAAAAAATATTTATTTATGGAACTATGTTACATGTTACAACAATTTACAAAACATGCATAGTGACGATGCTGGCAACTTCTTGGTTTTGGACCTGACGATCAATACTAAAAGATTCAAACTTGTCAATTGATATTGTTAATCTGCTTCAATATTTCATTTACTGACATGTCAACGTGTATAATGAGGAATCGTCAGCATACATATCAACATGGGTGTGTTTCAGTTGCAATGGCAAATCATTGATATAAATGAGAAAGAGTAGAGGACCTAATATGGACCCTTCAGGAACCCCTGTTACAATTGTCGCAAATCCTGATGCAAGTTTTTCTGCCATTACCAATTACTTTCTATTCGTTAAATATGAGTTAAATCAATTAAGACAGTTTTCAGAAAAATAATACAACTTCAGCTTTTCCATTAAAATTGAATGGTTAACCAGGTTAAAAGCCTTACGTAGGTCAAATAGCAAAGTGCCTACACAATTTTCCTTTTCTATTTTTTTAGTCCGTTGATCAATCAGGCGAATGAGTGCAGTTTGACATGAATGCTGCTGTCGAAAACCAGACTGTAATTCATGCAATAAACCATTATCCTTAAAGTACCAGTGTAGTTCATTTGACTTAATGCTTTTAAATTATTTTTGATAAAGTTGGTAAGACTGAATTAGGACGATAATTGTTCGGATCATTTGATGGTCTGTTTTTGTATAGTGGAATTACTTTGGCCAGTTTTAAGTCATCGGGAAATATACCAGTTAATACAGTTGTAATACTTATAAATGCAAGTATAACATCAATACAAATTTTAAAAATCCTAGGCCCTATTCCCTCAAGTTCAAGTGATTGCTTAGTGCTAATATGTTCAACAATTTCTTCACATCGTTTTGCGTAATTATATTCATTGTAAAGATAGTTATTTAGTAAGTATTTTATCAGTGTGACGTTTCAATTTATTGAAGTAATCAAATCGTTGTGATATACTACATGTAGTTGTATTTATATTGAACAGCACCGTGAATAAAATGACTGTTCAATTTATTTAAGATTTGAAGTTTTCCATCGTTTGTTTGGTCATCAAATTTCATACGATCAGGATTTTTGTTCTTTTATTCTTCGTATTATCGGTAGATAATTATTTTATATTACGCCACAGGCATGACCTATCTTTATTATCTAGAACAGGTTTATTGAAAAAAAAAATTAAAATCGTTTTATCATATTGTTCGTTTTGTTTCTCCAACTTTTATATTCATCGAATGAGTTAGACTTTTACTAGACCTATCACTAAATGTAATTCATACCCCCGAAAGACTGCTTTATAAACTGAGGATGTAATTGATATTGGATCATCATTATTATATACATGTTGATATTTTAACTACTGAATGCATGACGGACTAATTAATACGTATATTGTACAATGTATTACAGCAATTGCTCTAATAATTAAAGGATGTAATTTGAAGGTGTTATAAATGATTAAATTATTTATGATATAAATTGATAAAGTTAGAGTTATATAAGAAGCTATCCCACACAAGTGACAAATGCCCCCGGAAGAGTTGTCTCACAGTCTCTGCCCCTCCATGTGCTCAACAATTGTGCTATGTAATTTTAAAATCCTTCCATGCATGACAAATTTGCCATGCGTACAGGATTCCATTACTTTTAAATTGTTAGTCTGACCTTGATCTTTGAGGTAGGGACGTGGGTCGTTGGTCTTGCACGCGACACGTCGGCTTGATGTGTTAAACAGTTGTGCCAAGTTATTTTAAAATCAATCAATGCGTGTGACCTTGACATTTGAGGTAGGGACGTTGGTCTTGCATGCGACACGTCGTCTTGATGTGTTGAACAATTGAGCCACGTTATTTTAAAATCCTTCAATGCATGACAAATTTACAGTCCGGACATGAATGTGTGCATATACAATATAAACATGATTCCATTATCTTCAAACTCTTAGTGTGTCCTTAACTATTAAGATAGGAACGTTGGTCTTGCACGCGACATGTTGTCTTGATATGCTGAGCATTTGGTCCAAGTAACTCCAAATCCTTTAATGCATGACAAAGTTACAGTCCGGACACAAATGTGTGCATATATAAAGGATTACATTACCTTTAATCTCTAAGTGTGACCTTGACCTTTGGAGGTAAGGTCGTGGGTCTTGCACGCGACACGTCTTCATGATGATCTAAACTTTTGTGACAAGTTATTTCAAGATCCTCCAATGCATGACAAAGTTACAGCCCGGACACGGAAAAATGTAAGGGCGGACGCACAGACGGACGGACAGACTTTGTGAGGTTATCCCTTTGATCTTTCTTTGATCTTTTTTACCCCAATATATAACTATTTAACCCAACAATACCATTTTTAACCCCATAATGACGGAATGAACTCAAAGAACCTCACAATGCTAAGTTGTACTCAAACCCTAACCCCGTAATGTCTACTGGGCATGTACGGACATACGGACGGACGGACGGACGGACGGACGGTGCGATGTTAATATGCCACCATTCGGGGGCATAAAAATGAATCTCATTCAAATACAGAAGAAAATGTAGAAATCTTTAATAACCCTTAAATAACACCATCAGCAAAAATGCAACTGAAATCTGCAACTGGGTGTAGTTACATATAAACTTTATAAGATATGGATAGTGAATAGCCAATAACCCAAGTTAAAAGGAAAGAATTTTCTTACGAAGAAAATAAGTGGAAAATCATGTATAGTAGTCCTTTTAAAGTCACTTAAGATAGTAATATACAGTGGTTGCAGCTCCGAATTTCACACCGTATTCTACCCGTTATTAATTACCTTAAAACTTTAAATCTGAAACAATCTGACCATTTTGTTTCTGAAAAACAGAATCTGAGACGATATAACATTTTCTTTGGGATTGCATGATAACTGTTTGAAATATTATAAGATATGGAGAAGGATGATTCCCCGACCCTCACATATCCATGTACGAGGAAAATTCATATGTGTTGTTGCATTTATTATCGTATGATGGTGAGTTATTATTTGAAAATCACACTTAATACCCTTAAAAAACGGTTAATTGTAAAACATGATGTCATATATTGTTCACATATGTGCTGTTGTCAGAACGTAACAGTTGTCAAAATTTGCATATATCGTGCGTGTAACGTGCGTATAACGTGCGTGCGCTCATCATGTAATTTGTCAATCATATATCGTGTATCATATCGTATCATTTATCGTACAGCGTGCAATATACTAGATATATGATACACGAAATACGATTTATGGTGCACAACAGGCCTATACGGTATACGATTCGTTGTTTTATTCACTCGTGGATTGTTTCACTAAGGGTGTATATATCAGCAAAAAGAAATAAAATGCTGACTTCAGGTTGTAATGTTTTTCATTCGTCAGTACAATACGGGCAATAATGACTTCCGGGACAGGTGGAGGACAGTTTACACCTGAACTCCGAAATTTAGATATATTCTATCGACGAAGAGGGCATACTTTTACATCAAAATCTAAACTGTTGGCATTATTTAAAGTATTAAGTGAAGACGACAAGGTATAAGGAAATTCATTAGGAATTCTAACAGGACATGAAACATCAAATATTTTAGAAGATCAACTATTGAATATTTCCTTTTAAACAATCCTCAAAGTAATAATAAATGTAACTTTTTTCTGCTTAAACAAATCTTTAATACAAGTTTTCGGCAATACTGCCTTTCTCAAGAAATGTGTCTGAACTTTACCAATTCACATTTCTAAGCTTGTCATAACAATAGTCAACATGTTAATTGAAAAAGTGCAGACAAATTTCTTGAAAAAGTCAGTATTGCCGAAAATTTAAATTAAAGAGTTGTTTTAAACAGAAAAAAAACAGTTACATTGAATAGTTATTGGTTAGATAAAATAATATCACGAATAGACGAATCAACTGTAGTTTTACAAAAATAGTTACGGTCCAAGCATAAAAATAATAAAATAATTGCACAGTACCTTATTAAGAGTATATCTTGTGTAGGGTTATTCTCGTAATCGTTATAAGAATAATCGCCACACAAATTTACTTAAAATCTATGATTTATTGCAAAAGATAATTATGTTGACTGTCAGAAAGACAGATGACCAGTGCCGGTCCTGTAATGGCTCTTTAAAGATACATGTTGACAACAAATAACTTCCGCCCACTTTCTCGCACTTCAGGATCAATATTGAAATTCACATTTGAAACCTACAGAAGTTTTGTTTTCTTTTGTGTAGGTGCGAAGCCTGAAATAAATCGGTCGTATTGTTTTGGTCTCATTAAACAGTATAACTACAACATTTTTTTGAAGAAATGTGAAACAAAATAAACAGATTTGGTGAAAAAACACAATCAAAATTGAAGAAAATGTAAAAAATCTAAAGTAATCGTATAACGTGCACTCCGTCTATCGTGCAGCGTGCGTTTTGTATATTGTTCATATCGTGTTTGTTCTGAATCGTGTCGCGTGTTTTCATCGTACGTGAAACGTACGTGTATCGTGCGTACAACATGCGTGTATCGTGCGCTTCGTTTTACATCTGTTACGTCGCAGGATAGGATCACTAGACAAGGAAACTAAATGCTTTAGACAATGCAATTGTAGAGGGGATAGATTTTCAGAAAGAAGATGGAGGCTAGATAGCGAATGCAAAATTATATACTTCTTCAACCGTCGCTTTTCAAATTTTCATTAGATGGTCATATCTATTTAAGTCTAAGCTGCATGTGATTATTGATAAGGTCAAATAAAATCTCAAACACTGTGTCGATGAATCCTGTCATTTTGGAAAGTATTTTAATTTTTTGAAAGTTCTGCGTTGAATTTTTAATTGTTAACTACGAAAACACATCAATGTGTCCGATAAGAGATGCTTTCATATTTGTAATTGTTCAAAATCGTCTGTGAAAATGATTCGTGAAACACGAATTGGAACCTTTTCGCTGTATCGTCAATTGGACCCTGAATCGTTGTATTTTAAAATGGGCAAGTTTTGCCAATAAAAAATAGCAGATCGGCAAATTGTTGGAATATGCTTACGACATTTGACCCAAAGTTACATGTCAATGCATATCTTTTATGCTAAACACATTAACTTCGTTGATTTTGAGCAAAATCCATGCATTTTAGGTCTTGTTTGCACTTTTAACCGTTGAACTCTCTGTATTCAACTTGCATTACTTTCACACGCATCGATGTCTGAAACAGCCGACTAGCTACGGTCATTCAGGACAGAAGTGAACATTCCGTAAGAGTATTCGTTTCTTCAGAAGTTGCGATTTACCATGTAAAATACACGAACCTGTTATACTGACTTGGGTTTTGTTTACTAAAACAGCCATTTTTTATTGGAGCCTTGTCGTTACGTTAGTTGGAGCAGTATCGTTAAATTGGAGCCAATGCGTTTTGCCGATACAGTGTAATATTAGATATCTAAGGTATACGCTTCGCAGCGATCCCGTGGAATGTGGATGGGCAAAATCCTGTGATCATGTTTTAGGCAAAAGATGTTCAAAGTAAAATACGTATTAAAATATATGAACAGTTTTTAGGATATAAACTACAAGTATCCTGTTTTTTTTTCAAACGCATTCAAAACTTTTAACAATAATTAATGAAGATTTATGTTTACATAAAGACTGCAGCTTATGTTTCAGGTATGTGCTTTTCGGATTGCAAAACAATATCTTAAATTTCGAATGCTTTGTGCTCAAATTAGAACGTTTAAATAAAGATGTTATTATGCCAACAAATGTCGCAATTAACAAATAATATATGGCATTAAATACCGTGTCATACTTACATAAAGATAGTTTTTAATTCCACATTTTTATATATATATTATCATATAAACACCTTAACGAGCAGCCATCTCGGTTTCTGTAGTTTATACTTTACCTGAACATGCATAATTAGATCAGGGTAACTGTACCCTCAAACCTATATGAAACAAAAGGTAGTCTAAAAATGTTCTTGCATCTTACAAATGTCTTTAAAAGGTTGATTTAACCATACCCGGATGTTTTATTTGTCTCTTTATACTTAAACTAGGCTAGACACACTTCCCTCATTAAAACTAATCTATAAAATGGACAAATAATTTGCGATGAAGGGGATACATTTTGGCACGGTAACAATCCAAATTAACGTCATTTTTAATTTCAACAACACATACAAAGAAATATACTGAATATGAATATTGTTGATAATTGGTGTTGGTTCACATCGATAATCAAAAGAAGGTGTTTAACTATGTATTACGACCTGTACAAGTAAAAAAGAAAGTACATACCTAAGGGTTATTCCATTTAAATAACAGCTTCAAAGCTCCATGCCTTATTTGAAATATACTGCTTCTAAATGAATTTTTTGATTCCAACACTTACTAGTCCAAGGTTAAACTAAAACTGTAAAACATATCAAATGTTTCATTGCGTCGTCTAGCAAAGGACACGTAATTCGTTTAGGTTCTAACAACTACGTTAACTGTAACTTGATATTTGAAACGTTTGTGTAAACATAGTTTGTTATTACACTCATCAGTGCACACAACTGAAAAGCTTTATCATGATAAAATATTAATGGGAACATTGCATGTCCAAAATAAAAGGTTTTCTAAAATAACTGTTTTACAGATCAATATCAAATACCCTGTCAGTAAAAATAAGGATATAATATTCTCATTTCAAGGACAAAAAGATAAAGCAAAATACTACCGAAATGTCTGCTTATAAATAATGTTTAGCTCTGGCGTACCAAAATATATCATATTTCTGCTAATTCAGCAAATATCCTTCTAAAGTTTAATTTAAATCGCTTATAAATTTTTTATTTACACGTACGCATTTTAAATGGATGAAACATAAACAAAAGATGCATAGTTTACATAAAGATATTATGTATATTTATAACAAATGCTATAAAACTGGAATAATCCTGATTGCATACATGTACGAAAGCTTTAATTCTTATAGAAACACCATCGTGAGTGAAACTTTTCATTTAAGTCTACGTGAGTTCGCAATATGAAAACAAAGGCTACGAAGAGGGAAGTCGTACTTCAATTTTCTCGAAAGACATTTCGATAGCAATTGCTAAGTTATGCTGTTACACTTTTGCCATAGATACATTTTGTAGTGGCAATATTGCCATGACAACCAACTTGCCTCGGTTTTTTGCCAAGCAAACGTTTGGCTCGGCAATTTTGATATGACAGACGTTTGTCATTACTTGATATTTGAAACATCATAAGTATATATTCCATTATGTAGGTAAAATAAGCAATACTAGGAATGTATTTTCAGAAGGTTGAAAACTATTGCCCATTGCCAAATCAGAAAGCAAAATATCAGGTTGCCTTGGAAAAATTGGGTTTCGTCTTATAAAGGTGGACTTTTCGCGATCCTTTATAAGACATCTATAAAGAATTCAGTAATCGGCTGAAATTTTTACCATTGTTTGACGAGGAGACCACTGACGAGGAGACCACTGATTTAGGAAAACTTAGAAGTCATGTCAGTGCATTTATCAAGTCAGTCAGAATGCATCACAAAAAACGGCGGGCATATTATTGCTCTTGAGAAAATATTATTGTCTAACAAGTAAACTATTGTTTCATAAAATAGTTGATGGCCATAAAGATGAAAATCAAGTTAAAAACAACGCCTTTTCAGAAGATTGGTTTATAAACAATTTAAGCGTAAACAAAGCGGTATCCTACTTTATGATTTTTAAATGCATTTATATTATTCCATATTATTATTGTATTATTTTCAAAGTACTCAATTGAATTGCTTTTAAAAGACCTACAGGTAACCAATGTCAGTAGATGTATCAATTATCAGCTTTATGAATTACAAGTGTGCTGATTTACGTGATTCTTGCTATATTTCTTAGGTCAATCGGATGTCGAACATAGGGACTACAAGAATCAAGGATAAATACTTTCCTCAGGGTGTTTATACATTAAGCTAATGAGGAAGAAAACAGCTGTTTATTTTTAATTAATATGAAAACGTTATGTGTTATCATTGAATCTCCCAATACGTATTGCTAACACTACTAAATTGCCGTCGTTATTTGAGTTCGGCAGCATTTTATGTTTTAGGCTACCGTTGTTGTTACTACTACTTCTACAGTTACTTTAACTGATGCTATTCCTGATCTGCAGCTGATCTTGCTGCAACTACTTCTGTTGCATCTGATCTGGTAGTACTATCGCTTCTGCTAATATTGATGTTGCTGCTGCTGGTGAGCACTGCGCTTACTTTTACTACTACTATTGCCATTCCTACTGATTCTGCTACTCCAACTGACTACTTTTACTAATAC
This sequence comes from Saxidomus purpurata, assembly GCA_022818135.1. Taxonomy (NCBI): domain Eukaryota; kingdom Metazoa; phylum Mollusca; class Bivalvia; order Venerida; family Veneridae; genus Saxidomus; species Saxidomus purpurata. The sequence continues at coordinate 9,397,289 of JAFMSR010000019.1, forward strand.
TACTTCTGTTGTTGCTGCTGCTACAACAGAAGCAGCAACAAAAGTGGTAGTATTAGTTAAAGTTGGATTAGTAGCAGTAGCAATAGAAACAACGGAAGCAGCATCATAAGTAGCAAAAGCAGTAGCAGAAGTAGAAATGGTAGTAGTAGTAGCAGTTGTAGTTATATAAGCAAAACTATACTCATAGAAAACGGCATCGAAGGGGAGGGGAGCATCAACTACAACAACAACCGTGAATAATACAAAACGATCTAAGACAATTGTTTCTGTATTATGATTCCATTACTACCATTGAAGTTATCATGATTATAATATGCAGAATATTCATTTTAAATAATAGGATCATGAAGATCATATATAAGTAACTTGAACCCAAATGCACTTACAGTAGTAAATCACACATGAATAAAGGCAGTCAGAAGTGGTAAAATACGTCACTGATTGCTAAAGAAGTCACTTGTTTCTTCCAGTTACCAAGTCATTAGTAGCTAGGGGAACTCATTTGTTGCAATGGGACTACGTTATGGCTAAGGAAGTCAATGGTTGCTACGGGCAGTCACTTATTGCTAAGGATGACTTTGGTTGCTTAAGCAGTCAAGCAACTGGGTAAGTAACAGGTTGTTAATGAAGTCACAATTCTTAATTTGATTGTTGTTGGGGAATTCACTGGTTGGTAGGTAAGCCGTTTATAGCTTTAGGAACTATCTGGAAGCTAGGAGACCTAATTTTTGCTAAGGAAATCACTTCTGTTGCTGAGAGAAGTCAATAACTTTGTTGAGGACGGCTATGCATGCTACATACCAAATCATAAAACATTTTTTGTCAATCTTGGTAGAAACCTACTACGCGATTCTCCATACCAAAAAAGAAGCTCTAGTCGTTATGGTATAAGACAAGAACATTTTTTTTATTTCTCCTGATAAAGTCTTTGTAAAGTTAATAACCCCCGTGGCGGGGCCTCATTTGATCCCAGGGATATAATTTGAATAAACTTGGTAAAGGACCACAATTGCAATATGATGCTACACACCAAATATATAAGCTATTTGCATTGCAGCTGCACATGAGAATATTAAAAGAAAAATTATTTCCGTTGCCATAGCAACCATAGTTCTAAATATAATGCATTTCTTTTTACAGCTTTGGTATAGACCAACCGAAGATAATTTCCTTTGACGTTTGATGACAAATGGCCATGTCGTTTGGGAGAATCATGTGAAGCAAAATGGTGACGGACACACACGCGAACGGATGCCAAACGCACGATGACGGATGCTTAGTTTTAGATTTCTTTGCAAAATCAGAATTTGTTTCACAGTCATTATAACAATTAAAGATGTGAAATATTCGTCACGCGACGACTAGATGAAATAGTATGAAAAGAGGTGTCATGTGAAACAGTATTGTTGCAAAGAGATATCACATGAACAAGTATTGTTGATTCAGTTTGAACAATTTTCGTTTCTTGTGTTGCATAAACAAGAAACACGATCATGTATTTTATACCTAATTTAGCATATAGTATGTCAGTTTTGCAACTTATTGTTCAACGCAAAGGGGATCTTCATCAAAAAGGTAATTGTACCGATGAACATTCAAGTTGATATGTTTATCTGTGATATCAGTTTATACTCCGTCGTTCAGTGTAATTATACCTGTTCTATATACATGTATTAATTTTCGAAACGGAAGAGTTAAATTATTTAAGGTGATGGGCTTTATGTGTCAATGACTCTGTAACAGTCAGGGAATATGTATTATAAGATCTAGCCTTACCGTGACCATTAGTATAGTTAATGTATCATTGTACAACTTAAATAGAAACCTAAAACGTGTAATCAAACTGCGCTACCGTTTTCAAATAATTGTTAAAAACAACAAATAAACTCCTCGTAGTATATATTTCTTAGCCTTTCAAGTTTGACACAACACTGTACTATGCATCTGAAAGCGAATTCTTTGGGCCGACTCATGTGGTGTGTGTAGCGCACATACTGTACTACATACATGTATGTAAGGGGGATTATTAAGACAACAATGAATGTAATTGGTTTACACAGTTATCCTTCCTATAGATTAAAAGCACAGATTCATTACAAAGCGGGCTGCCTAAACAAGATTTAACAAATCAACAAAAACAGACTCTACGAGCCTGATTAAATAAATCTTTATGAAAGAAGTTTGCATGTGTACTTTTACTTAACTATAATTCCATTTACTAATGTGAAAATCCCAAAGTATTTTCCGACTGTGCGCGAAATTGCTATATTTCAATCATCCCTAGATATATGCTGATACTTACATGTACGAGTAGCAGCCTTGCTACCAGGATAGTTGATAATGCAATTTAACTATAACGGACGTATTTCCGGACATTTTTCCTTACAGTGACCGATCAACTTCCATTTTTGACGGAAAAGGAATGGCAGTTTGTAAGAAATAAGTGGGTAAATAATCACAAATAAGAAGAATGGAAGAATGCTAACACAATAGAAAACGCATTACATAAATATGCTGTCACTCGTAACTGAAAAAAAAAATATCGATAAACAATTATGTCCATCAGAAAACAATCCAGAACAACTTTGACTAATGTTTCTGTCTATTACAAAATGTGAGAATATGTGTTTAGATGAGTGTAAAATCAATTTTCCTGTCTCAACTCTGCTCGATACGTTATAATGTCTACCATCCAACTTCACGTGGACCGTACCATCTGGGTGTACAGCTGTCACAGTACCATTCCAACGCTGAAAATGACAACATGCTCAACGTGACCACATGTGATGTAAAACGTACTTTGATTCTTTCCTACAGTGACAAATATAAATATAACAAATATTTTCAAATAACAGATTCGTAAAGGTATTGTTAATTTATTTGTTAAGATAAATAACCATGTATTTGAGATACTGATAGAAACGAAGTATATTGAATGCAATGATCGCTACAGTACATAATACATAATCAGTCAAATAAAGTTAAACTCTTGACGATAGAATTATAAAAAGTAGACTTCTTTCTCCACATGTAATGCTTTTCGGTAAAGTAATGTATTGGTATATATGGGCACAGTCATGGAAAAACCTGTCTTAATGACAAAATGTTTGATTTTGAGTTTTTTATATTTTCATCAAGTTCAATACTTCAGAAACAAAAAATCGAAAACATTATCGCAAAATAGTTATAATTGACGGAAATATGACGTTTTGAATCACATAGGTATTGATGTAGAACTAACGTTATTTTGACGTCATGGTAATTTTGACTTCGTAACGGTCGTTTTGAATCCATGTTTTTAAAAATGAACCATATCGACTATTTTTAAATTCAAAAGCCAAGCAATGTTGAACATGGATATAGAGAAAGATATTTAACAGGCTTTGCGTCCATGATGGGTGAGCTTGGTTGCCTAGCAACGGGAGCATTCCATAACTTTCTTATCTATTGCTAATAGACCCTGACACGAAAACTTGTATCATTGAAAACATGCTTTAATTTTATTTTTTATTAGATTTTTATGAAGATGCATTCTTTTCAAAAATATTCTACAGGATTTGCGTCTATAGTGGTTAAGTTTGGTTGCCAAGCAACTGAAACATTCCATAACTATCTGGTGTATTGCTTATAGACACTGAAATTATCATCTGCATTAATGAAAACATGTTTTTATCTTGCTTTTTTGTAAAGATACATCCTTTTAAATGACAAAAATGAAAATCATCGCGAAATAGTAAATACCAACTAACAGAGCTATGACGTTTTTATCACATAGGCACTAATTAGAAACAAATGTTAATTTGACATCGTAGTAATGTTTACGTCTAGTCGCAACCGTAATTAGAATCAATGCTTTTGTAAATCAAGCATATTTATTTTTTACGGAAACAAAAACACAGCAATGGTGAACATGAATATAGTAGAATATATTCAACAAGATTCGCGTCCCTGATGGGTGAACTCGGTTGCCTAGCAACAACAGCATCCGATAACTATCTTGCGTATTGCTTAAAGCTACCGGCACTTAACCATGTATCAATAAAACCTGTTTTGATATTGTTTTTATTATAGTTTTATGAAGATACGTCATTTATGGAAACAAACAAGAAAAACAATCGGAAAATAATAATGATGAAAAGAGCTATGAAGCTTTATATGACATAGATACTTAATAAGAAACTAAAAAAAATTGACATCGTAGTAATTTTACGTCGCAACATTCACTGGAATCAATGTTTTTGAAAACGAAGCATCCTAACTTAAAGTTAAAGGTAACTGTTCCCGAATATTAAAGTGACATTATGCACACTTTTTAAAAGTAAAATTTCAGCTGAAGTAGCTGTCTGTGGAAAGGATAGAAGAAATAATATTTTTTAACCCAATACAACAAACTTTTCCTGCTACCAGTATGAAATAATAACTTTCCAAATATTACTTTTCCTATTTTGACCGGGAGAGTCAATTTAAGAATTAAACAAGTGCTTGCGGAGTTGCTTCCATTCCATTGCTGAACAATACAAATAACACAAGGGAGATCACTGCAAAGGAAGGAATTATTATTTCATTAGTCCATTTTTATAATTTCTAAAGCACCAACTTCAAATATTAATGCGGCATTATCATTAGTTTAACACATTTAAATGCACAGCAACCGAAAATTACTTTTATAAAACTGTCACCAAAAATATATTATGTGCATTAAGATGAGCATAATGTCACTTTAAAATAGGGTAAATAAATATAAGATTGACTAAAGAGAAAATAGTAATAAGCATTTAAGTCAATGGTGAGTGAACAGTGTTGCCTAGAAACTGAAACACAGCGTTGCTCCATCACTATCACGTGTGCTGCATTAGTATAGACATTATCAACGGAGGAGATTTTGAAAAAAGGAATGTACTGAAACTTTCATAGCATCTATTTAACACATAGTTGTTGATAGAACACAAAGAAACCAGTATGAAGATTGATGTATATTTTCAGAAGTATGTCATTCGACTTCGAAAATGCATTACATGCACCATGGAATGTATACGTCCGTACATGTACTGCCTTCATTCCCAACACAATGACGTCAATAAAACATGTACGTCCTAGTGTATTATATTTAACACGTTCCAAGCCATATTATGGCCTCTCTGGTGCAAGAAAGAGTTCATTTTGACATGCAGGACGGACGTCAGGCCTCAAAGATATGTATATAATATTTCTGCCGCTAATTCAGCCCTTGAGGTGGTACAGGTGCCCGTCGTTCGATATTAGGAAAACGGAAGGTTGGGTCTATCAGGATTCACACACCCTCCTCGTCTCCATGACAACTTTCCTCCACAGTGACAACACTATGCTCATCTGCTGAAAACTGGAAATACTGATTTTTCCTTGAAATAGAAAAATAAAATGAGTGAATAATAAACATTGAATAATTTTAAATGTTTAACATCTACATATCTTACATTACTTTTAAGATTGAAAAATAACTAAAGTACAATTAGATCTTTTTACATACTCGAAGAATACGGTCAGTTGTTATAATTGGTAACATTAGAGATTCATCTAGCAGGGATTACTTTTATTTACACTGTCCTGTGACCTTGGAACATGGTGGGGGTAAGAGTGAGGTTGGGTGCGCACCATAAACCGGTTTAAGCTCCCCAGTGGTGTTTTTGCCACTGACCGTTCCAAGGCGGTACCGCACTATGTTCCTTTAATTGTTCGTTTTGTCCTCGTGTGTTTGCTTTGTATGCTAGTGTGTGTTGGTAGTGTATGTTTGTGTGTGTACATGATTGTGTGTGTGTGTGTGTGTGTGTGTGTGTGTGTGTGTGTGTGTGTGTGTGTGTGTGTGTGTGTGTGTGTGTGTGTGTGTGTGTGTGTGTGTGTGTGTGTGTGTGTGTGTGTGTGTGTGTGTTGGTGGTGTGCACTTCTGGGTGCTGTGGGGCTCGTTTTGGGGAGGCTACGTTTTTGGTACGTGGCATTCCCTGTTTAATATTATTTTTGTTTTTTTACATTATACGTATAATTTTGCACAATTTCAAGTTTCATAATGGTGTTGTCCTTAAATGACATCAAAATTCAACAGTACTGCCATGCAATAAAAAGCAATGGCCATGGTGATGCATGATGACACCAACTCTTTTATGACAATCTTTATGTCTTGATTTGTAAAGATATAAATGCACTCAATACATCGCAAATTGGGTAACAGACTAACAGTACCTTATTCCAATAAGCGACGTATTAATGCATTGAAATAAATATCTCAAATAATGAAGGTTTTTCGTATGAATCAAAATAGCTTTATTTGTTGAAAATCAGCTTGTAAATACGGTGTAACCTCCACTAACGGTCACCTCCCACCAACAGCCACTTCCTTACAACAGTCAATTTGAATTCCCTCGTTGGTTTTTCTATATGTTTTACCTCCCACCAACAGCCACCTCCAAACTCCGGCCAACGGCCACTATTTTTCATCCCGAATTGACAGAAAACCTCTCAAACGGTCAATGAACACACTAATCGGCTTTTTAATTTTGACCGGAAAAGCTTTCCATAAAACAATTTTCGGAAAATATCGAGTTATATTTTGGAATGAAATTGGGTCGTGGTCTGACGCGAGAATCGCCCACAAAATTTCTGTATACGTACACAACAGTCGCCCATTTCTTGTTTCCTGAGATGCACTAGGACATCCATGAGTATTAACTGTTCAATGTCCCAAGTTTAAACACACTAGGAGGCCAGAAATGGTTCACCGTCGTATACGACAGTCCCCTAATATTAGATTCTGATATTTATGTACACCAATATCCCAAAATTGGTTCATTGTCGCAAAAGATGTTACCAGCGCCCATTTCTGGTTTCCTGAGATGTACTACGACATCCATATTTTGGTATATTGTCATATAACGAAGAACAATTACTGCATGGTGAATTAAAAGGTTTGAGTAATTGTCCCCAAAGCAAAATTATCATGACAGTATTAAAACCTATGCAAATTTAAACATTAATATATATTTTGAGCATGCTCGTTCGGTCTGTAACGATGCACAAAGTCTTGCTGCGTGACTGCTTCTTGACAAAGCTGTTGTGTGTATCTGTTACAGTTGATAGTTTAAATGTTCATTTTCCTGTGTCATGAGACAGAAACAAGAATATCAAAATACATAAGCCTCTATATTCCCTACTTACGATACAACAGATGTTGGATGTATCTTTTCAAACTGAATGATAGATGATACCAAAACAGGCGTTTATAAACTTATACAATGCTTTATACATTTTACGCACGCATTCGGCTTGGTAGAGGATACGCGATAGCATTGAAATACTTCAAATCATGATGCTCGTATTGCATGTTTTAACAATACATTGGATTACTTCTTTTTGTAGATATACGATATATTTACATATCTTAAATCGACAAATTTATAAGAAGTTAGAGTTCCAATAAGCCCCAATGACCCTTAAATATAATGAAATGAAATGTTATTTTCACAACTTTCTGTAATGACTCAAACAATTTTCAGAAAATGACAGATATTCAGTGTAAACCGTATTTAAAGATTTCAGGCTGAGTAAAAATACATAAATGTATCTTGGAGGATATCTGAAACGTTAACAGTATCTTTTATATGAGATTTTGTATTAGATTTGAGTAATTTAGTGATGGACCTTGTATATATCACCCTTGTATAAAAAAATTATGTTGTGAAATGGTATTGTCGACTGAAAAATGTGGGTTCCTTATTCATGGTGCATATTTAATTTATGTATATGAGTCAATATATTTTTTTTGCAACAAAACACCGTCAAGGGGATACTTTTTTTAATTTGCTTAATCACAAGGAATATTTCATATTTTCTGGTTAGACTATCTGTAGCTATGTGTGTTTCATGAAAAAAATCTGATCACAAGAGGCCAAAACGGTTTTAAAAATAGTTTTAAGTGTCTAAATTTCTTTGATGTTACTGTCCCTCAGAAAAGAAATATGTAAATTTCTTTCTTTATCTAAAAAACAGTGCAAATTATTTAATATTTGTTATCACTTGATTTAAATTTAGTCTTATTTGTCGATATATCAAATGCCAAATTAGTAAGTATGTGCAGACTGAATACTTTAATTGATGAGCAAACTTTGTCCCTAAAGATCTTTCAGTGATTCACCAATTCTCTAAATACACTAAATATATGGCTCTCACACTTTCTAAGAAAGTACATGCTACCTCCATTTTGAAGAGCACCTTTCAAAACAAAGATGGCAGACAACCCTATGTGCGTGTGATCAGGAGGAGATATTTTCTTGAAACATTTCTATATCCAGGTAAGTGAGTATTTTTCAAACCATTCCTTGATGTTACATGTGTTTACAAACATAGCTTTTATGCACATTGCACCAGATTTGAATTGTTGATATGTAAACATTTCCCGGCAAAGTTGAAGCCATATGCATATTCTACCTCATTTAAAGATTACATCACTTGAAATAAGTCCTTGATGTTACAATCCTTGATATTACATAAGAAAATGTTACGCCAAGGAGGGATGTTGATACATAAAGGAAAATAACGAATAATAACGGGCCACATGTCATTTGCTTTTAAATTTATTGTCTATTTGATACGGGAATTTGATAAGTATTTCCACAACCCAATTATATTGCCGGTTTCATAATAATATGTGTAAAAGCATTGAATACAACTCTGAATTATTAGATAAATGTTATATCAAGGAGTCCATATTGTTATTCCAAGGAAATAAAATAATAAAATTACCGAAAAATGTCCTGTATGCATAGATGAGTTGAGAGTTTTATGATTCTCATTTGATCTGATATAGGTCATTCGTTTTTAAGCAAAAGTAATCTATTTGCATGCCATCATTTACACAAAAAAATGTGTTACAAAATTTGTTACACCAAGGAGTAAATGTTGTTATGCCAAGGAAAAACATAAAAAAAATACTGAAAAAAATGTAGTGTATGCATAGCTGAGTTAAAGGTTGTATAATTACCATTTGTTCTGACATTGGTCATTCATATTAAAGCAAAAATAAGCTAGTTGCATGCCAAAATGTACAAAATAACATGTTATATATATAAGTCTGCTATCTTGAAATACAGCATCATGTCAAATCTTTATGAAATCTTAAATATTGGTCAATGTCAATACTTTATATACTTCTTATTACAGTTATATTACTGCTATTGTAGTTCACCAGTTCAACCTGACCGAGGGTGCGGTTCACTATGTACGTACCAGACCCCAGGGATGTATCAGACCCCAAAAATGTACAATCCACGAGGAATGTACTAGACCCTAATGATTGACCACACCCCAAGGATGTACCATTCCCCCAATGATGGACCACACCCCAAGGATGTACCACATCCTGAGGATGCACCATCCCCAAATGATGGACCATACCCCAAGGATGTACCACACCCCAAGGATGTACCATCCCCCAATGATGTACCACACCCCAAGGATGTACTTCACCCCAAGGATGGACCAGACCCGAAGGATGTACCACACCCCAAGGATGTACCACCCCCCAATCATGGACCAGACCTAAAGGATGTACCATCCCCGAGAGATTATGATACACCAGACCCCAAGGATGTATCATCACCCAGGGATGTACCAGACCCCAAGGTTGTACCTTCCCCTAGGGATTATGATGGACCAGGCCCCAAGGTTGTACCATCCCTCAGGAATTATGATGGACCAGACCCCAAAGATGTACCCACCTGAGGGACTATGATGGACCAGACCCCAAGGATGTACCATCCCCGAGGGATGTACCAGACCCAAAGGATGGACCTTACCCCATTGATGTACCAGACCCCAGGTGTGTACCATCCCCGAGGGATGTTCCAGACCCCAAGTTGTACCATCCCCAGGGGTGTACCAGACCCCAAGGTTTATGATGTTCCATCCTCAAAGGATTGACCAGACCCCAGTGATGGGCCAGACCCCAAGTGTGTACCTGACCCAAAGGATGTACCAGACTCCAGTGATGAAACATACCATGGTTAACAAGACCCCAGTGATGTTCCTTACCCAAGTGATCGGCCAGACCATGGTGTTCAAGAGGCCATCTAGTTGAGGTGGGTTTATAAGTACAAGTATGTACAATCTTAATCCCGTATCTTTTGTATCCAAGTGTATGCCTCGCTTGTATCACAGTGTGCTTTACTTAATTATCAGATTATATGTTTTGCTTAGTATCACAGTGTGCACTTTGCTTAAATATCAAAATAAAGGTTTTACATAGTATCGCGATATATGATTAGATGAACATGCACTGCAAAACTTACAGGATTATCAGAAAACTTGATCTAGTCCATTTTAAATACTAATTTTTACTTATTATTTTGAATGTTCATATATTACTTTTTCAGACATCAGCCTGACGATTATGTTGGGGTTTGTTTAGAGTCTAGGAAGAAACAATTCTTTTAAGTATCAAAGGTTTGTATAGTGTATATTTACTTTCATATATAAAAATGGTTGAAACAAGAACTCCTGGTACAATATAGTAAAATGGTTAGTTTTTAGTTAGATCATTATATTTATTCAAACACCAATACTTATTATAACAAGGTTTCATAATTATCAAAGTGATTGTATAATGATACTTTAACCAACATCTTCAAATATTTGTAAAAAAAACTGTTTTTATACCCCCACAAAACGAAGTTTTTTTTTTTTTTTTTTGGGGGGTCGGTCGGTTTGTTTGTTTTCATGGTTTCCGGATGATAACTCACGAACGACTTTACCCTTTTGAATAATTTTTGGTACACACGTGCAACTTCATGAAATACAGGTCAAGTTCAACTTTGGGGTCACTAGGGTCAAGGTCAAGGTCACTGATACTAAAAATAGAAAAATGGTTTCCGCTCAATAACACAAGTTAGGAGTGACCAATTACAATGAAACTTGGTGTGTGAGTAGCTTGCGTGAAGAGAAAGCTCGGAATTGCATTTGGGGTCACTAGGGTCAAGGTCACTGTTACTAGAAATAGAAAAATGGTTTCTGTTCAATAATTCAAGTTAGGAGTGACTAATTGCTATCAAACTCTGTGTGTAGGTAGCTTTTGTAGAGAGGAAGCTTAGGATTGTAATTGGGGTCACTAGGTTCAAGGTCAAGGGCACTGTTACTAAAAATAGAAAAATGGTTTTGCTCAATAACTTTAGTTAGGAGTGACCAATTGTAATGAAACTTGGTGTGTAGGTAGCTTGGGTGGAGAGGAAGCTTTGGGTCACTAGGGTCAAGGTCACTAATGTCAAGGTCAAGGTCACTGTTACTAAAAATAGATTTTCATTTATTTTTAGTTTTTAGATTATTTTAAGCAGAAACAAAATTTTCGGGGTCAAGGTCACTGGGGTCAAGGTCAAGGTCACTGTTACTAGAAATAGATTTTTGTCTATTTTTAGTTTTTAGATTGATTTAAGCAAAAAAATAATTTTCGGGGTCAAGGTCACTAGGGTCAAGGTAAAGGTCACTGTTACTAATAAAAGATTTTTATTTATTTTTGGTTTTTAGATTGTTTTCAGCAAAAAAAAACAATTTGGGGGTCAAGGTCACTAGGGTCAAGGTCAAGCTCACTGTTACTAAACATATAAAGAAAATGTTTTTAAATTGTAGCAAAACAAAAGTGGGGGTCAAGGTCATAAGGGTCAAGGTCAACCATGAACATTTTGTATGCTATTAAAACAATACATTTACACAAGTTATTGTATAATAACTCAACTCTATGTCCTTGTGGCCATTCCTTTCTTATGGTTGCCATACTTCTGTGACAAAGCTGTATTGTGGGGGTATAATTCGTCACTCTTGTGACAGTTCTAGTTTAAAATCCTTTACACTGTTTGTTATTTTATTTCCAGGTCTTGAAGATAGATGGTGACATACAGCTGACATTCTTAAAGACCGTTGGTACCAACGTCTACACCTGGCCAGATGAAAAATGTTTCCTGGCAGTCCCCTAGCGACATATTGACTTAACTGTCACTGCAGTCACTTCTTCCTGGTTGTTGCTTAAAATTGAAATTTGTTGCACGGGAAATTAAAGCAGCTGAACAAATGTTAAAAAAGACTGTTGGAAATTTAAACAAAAAGTTATTATACAGTCATAGTTTCATTGACTGTTTAAAGGAGTGTAAGAAATTAACTATTAATCTTCTGTAACACTTTAGAGGAGTTGTGTTCGAAATCAAAGTTTGAAACCGTACTATTGTAGCTAGTAACATGTACTGTCAAATATTATCTATATTTTAAACCTTGTTGCAGTATTAAACAGTTACTTCCTGTCACTTTATGTGCAGTATTGAACAGTTTCTAGGCATTTTTATGCAGCATTAAACAGTTACTTGTAGTCACTTTTTTAGCAGTATTAAACAGTTTCTATGCATTTTTTGTGCAGTATTAAACAGTTTCTAGTCACTTTTTGGTGCAGTATCAAACAGTTTCTAGTCACCTTTTTGTGCAAATGTTATAATCTGTTGAATAGTTCTGGTTAATCAAACATATGTTTGTAATTCATTTAGTTCAGTTACATAATGTTCTAGTTCTAAAATTGTCTTATTCAATTATAAATACAGGAATGGCTTGTGTTATGGTGCTACTGGTTAGTCAATCGGCAATTTGATTTCTCATTTAGTAATGGTATCCCATAACTATGGTAGCAATGGGATAAGATAAAAGAGAATTACTCAGCTCAAGATATCATCTTTGTGTTTGAATAGTAATTGTTGTATCTAGGTACTTACTATATTAGTCAACGAAGCTGAAATCAATCACAAAGCGAGGCACATGTTTGTAAGCTTACCTCTGCACACAAACAATAGTTATCTTTATCTTAATATGTTTTTTTCTGGATACGTTGAAATCCTTTGTTCCTTGCTATAACATTTTTAATTCAGTGATGGAACACATTTACAAGAAGTGACAAAAACTATCTTTGAAACCTTATTTGATAACATAAGGCTTGAGTGCCTGGTGTATTTCAGCTTAGTTACACCTCAAATTTAAGTATTATTTGTTATCTTTGCCAAATTCATGTTCTGTATTGCCCTCATATCCTTGCTGTAACAACAGTTCCCTTCATGTAACAGCTATAATTTATCGATGTCAATACTTAGTAACATTAAATATATTTTGAAGTTAATTCTCAGTTGTTATTATATTTCAAATATAACTGAAGGTTTTTGTATAGTTATGCTTATCTTTTAAACTTTCAGTAAGTTATATTAAAACATATTTATGTTGTTGATATTCCTTACAGTAACAAAAATACTTCCTTGCTGTAACATCGGTTTCCTTGACATAACATGCCTTTTGTTTTAAAGTCATTATGTTTTTGTGTGATAATCAGCAACTTTTGTTGTACTATTTAGTAGACAACTGTGCAACAATGATGCAGATGGAAATGCCAAGACACTCTAGTACTTTGAAAGCATCAGACACACAATTTAACATTTACTTTTTTCCAAGTATACAGGTCCAATGTAATGTTTTCAAACAAAAAAAAGCAATTTTGCAAAACTTCTGACACACATTTATGTGTCAAATGGCTCGAATCATATACTAACCTTGTTTTTATAATATAGATTGTAATTAACTATCTATTACATCAAGGAAATGAAAAATACTCGGTAACCGTTCAAACTATTTATTGCCCAAAATAATGTGAATTAAGGGTCATCTATCTACATTTCACTCAGAAGAGACCTATATCTAGCTTTTGATATAAACTATTGGTCTGTTTTAGGGGCACAATTTTTCAAAACCAACTTTTGTTGTATTGTTGCGAAAAAATATATTGACTCATATATTGTACTTGTTTCGTAATAACGTAAATAAAAAAAATACTTTTTTTAATCCATTTTATTTAACGATTTCCTTCTAATTACGATAACGTCCGGTGTCAGTGAACTATTCTAGATAATATCTGATGCGTTTACTCGAAGATGCGGTCGGTCGAAATTATATTACAGTCCCTTAAATTGGCACTTCGAGTGACCGCAAATTGACTGTACAATAATACATTCGACATAACTGTAATCAACAATCGCCTTATTCTGGTTCAACAGGTGCCCGCATAATGTTTGTGAAAGTATTCAACTGAACAACGATTCTGGGCAGCTGTCGTATCCACTCATGACCCAAAGTTTGTCAAAGTATTCAACTTAACACAAGTTCTCGGCAGCTGTCGTATCCGCTTATTACCAAAGATAGGCTATTCTCGCGTCCGCTCAAAACCAAAAGTTAGGCTATTCTCGCGTCCGCCCACGACCCAAATATATAAAATTTCGGTAAGGAAGCGCGTGATCCGATCTGTTACTGTTTTCACAAGCGACTATTTAATAAAATGGCCCAAAATGAAGGAGATAAAATGCAAAACGATAATTTCTTAAAAGCAAACAAAATCATTTTTATGAGTTTTTAAGCTATAATTTTCGAAAGAAATTATCACATTGTAGTCAATGTCTTGAGCATTTGTTTTATAAAAAATTAGCTGAAAATATCAGAGAAAATGAAAATCTTACATGCCCGAAATAAATGGTTATTTGGTTAACCTGTGTTACTTTGTATCTATTGACTTGAACTTTTGATTTATCTACCAACAAAATTTGATTGAATTCGGCGAATAATTTCAGTGAAAAACCCTCTCATTTATGTATGTGTCCTAGGACCCAGTTTAGGCCTATGTTATGCGCCAACATTCAATATAATTTTATTAAAAAGGTTTACGGCCTACATCGTAGCAGATTGTGCCACGGAGGCCGAGCCACGAGTACAATGAATTACAAATTATCTACGATACATAAATTAACAGGGTAACCCGCAATTCGAACATATTTTTTATTTGTTTAAAGTTAAAAAAATGTTTCAATGTTTACCAAGTGAATAGAAACAATCATACACTACAGAACTTCTTGTTCGATCTTTGACGATTGAAGGTCATGTCACATTGACATTGTCTGCTGTATATAGTGGCGAGTGGGGTAAATTTAGCCTTATTTACTTTCAATGCAGAGTTTGCGTAAATAAGTTATGATATCATTAATATTCTTGAATCAGCTAAAAGTGAATTAGCAATCGTCTCCTTTTGAGAGATGTGGCGATTAAATGACATAAAGGTTCAAACTCGTAAACATCCCTGACCCGAATTGACCGAGTATACCACACCGATGCATTTTACATAGATCTCTACTTTATACACGATGTATTCACGGCAGAAGTATTATTTAATAGAAAAACAGTTAAACACCTACTTCTACTTCCCAATCCATCGTTTGATGTACACAGCATTCAAATTATGACCGTTATCACTGCAAAATGTAAACACGTGTAAATTTCCGCCTCCTGGTTTTTTTTCCAAAAATCGTGACGCCATTTCATAGCGGTTTTCCCGATAACGTCATCGATGTCATTAAGACAGGTTATTCCATGACGGTGTCCATATATATTGAGAATGCTAAAAAAGCCTTTTGATACACTTCTAAAGCTGTATGGACGTTATTCGTTAAAAAGGAAGCTAATGCTCTTTTTTATCAGATGGATAACAACAAACACCTATGCGCTGAATAGGTCAAATAAATATATAAAGAAACCTCAGTTTTTCTTTATAAAAGGAACGAGTGTATTAAAATTGCAAATATACACTTAATACGTGAGTGAACCAAATGTAAACATAATCTGTCATGACATTAAGAAGATCAGATATGATAAATTGGGACAGAAATTGTTCGAGAATAAATTTCTCTATTGTCTGCCTCCGTTATCGAGTGGTTAGAGTTGCTGACTTTAAACCACTGTACTTTCTCATTGATTGAAGGTCATTGGTTCGAGTAACGCTACCGACCATGTCTCTTTATATGAAAATGGTGGCAGTTTCTCAACGATAATAGGGTTCTAGTACTGGTCCTTCCAAGAAACGATAGGTACTGCCCTAAACTAGTTACTAGTCTGATAAAATTTATGTTTTTACAATATACTATATTTCATGCACTATTTCCAGTTTATTTTGTATGATTTTGCTTTGTACACTGGGGCAGTTTCATCACCTGAAAAGTGGCGCTGGATAGTAGACTGGCTCTAGAACAAAACAGTGTTCTGAATGTTGTTTTAGGAGAGTCAACTCACACTCAATAATCTAATAGCCCTATTTAGTATTTGTTTCTAATAAAGATTTGTACTTGATAGTGGAAAACATTGACATGTGCAACACATTAATTTTTAACGACTCTTGCTTTATTTATCCTATTAATGTTATATTCTTTAAAATGACTCTTTTACATATATAACCCCGTTGAAGTATGGTACTCCATTAAGGCATTTGCCTTGTCTCTAATTGTTCGATGGACGATATCACGAAGTAACGATGACGATTACGATTAGTTTACGTTTGCGATGCGCGAGGTTACGATGGCGATGGTTATGATGAAAGAACATTGCGTATCGTCACATCGCTTATCGCCAACCTGACTTCGTGTATCACACATCGCCACCTTGACTTCGCGCATCGCCATTACAGCTGCACGTATCGTCATCGTTTCTTTGCGTATAGCCTATTGCAATCGTCACTTTGCGTATCCTCATCGTGACCTCGTGCAGACAATCGAGACGTATCGCTTCACTTAGAAATGCTTAAACAGTTTCTGTTAATATCAATTGTTGGTGCCAGAACATTATTATTGAGAATATGATGTGAGCAAACAAACATTTCAATAGATAATCACGGTAGAGATTAACGATGAAAAGTCGCGATAGCGAAGATACGATGGCGATACGCGAATTCACTATGGCGGTGTTCGATATTCGAAAAGGCGATGGCCCTTACGGAACACCGTTATACACTGAATTTGTTTTCCCTGATAATAAAGGGAAAACTATTATTATTAAAAGGAATAAACCATCACAATTTCCTTTCTGACTTGACTATATGATGCAAGCAGTAGTGTACATGCAAAAGCTGAGGTATGAATTTTCGAGTTGTGTTGGAATAAATTACTTACAGGAGGATCGTTGAGACGTACTCTTGTCCCATCACAAACTATTTTTTCTGGACTCATGTCTGAAAATAGAATGGTACATGTATCATTAGGGCCATTTTCCTTTGATTAAAGGTTTTGCTATAATTACGTACAGCGGCAATGCTAAAGAAAAGGAAAATTCCAAGTGTTGTGAACTACATGAAAATTCTTACTGGTTCGTGCGATTTCATTTTACGAAATATGTCGATAACAAGTATTAAGAAGGTCCGTTGTAAATGTAAACGCAATGATGTAGATTTAAAGAATCGATGCTTTTATTGTCAACTTTGATAAATGGTATGAAACGATGACTGATTCAAAATCTCACCAAAACATGTACATATTTCCCTATTCAACGTACATTGGATGACAAATTACATGCCTAGTTATACTTGTAAGGTATCGATATGGGGCTGATAAAAACGCACATGACGGAAAGCAAATACATAAATAGTGCATGTTTATATGTGTCTTAGGGCCTCATTGGAAATAAGACTATATATTAAGACCTTGATAAGACTACTGTTATATGTGTACTGATAATAAATTATGTAAAACTATCTGTATGACTATGGAAGTTAAATTCATTGTCAAATGTACCGCTAGTATAACACTTTATATCGATAATGTTATCATTATTTATTATCATAAAAAATAATGAGGGAACATATTGATGAGAGCCATACATGAACATAAAGTTTACAATTAAATTATACTTGTTCAATATTTTCGCTTCTTAAAAGAATTCAACACAGATTCACTCCTCACATGTAGAAACTATTTTATAGTGCATGTATTGCATCTATTTTATATTACGGATGTTTAACTTTGTACAATGTACGTGTACATTTGTATCATGATAATATTTCGGACATTAGCAGAATAACCACTCTACAAAAATGAGCTACATAGATTATGTTAAATAAACTACTGCAAACGCACGGCACTGACATATTTAGAAGTATGAAACGGTTATTTCGTCCAACATCAAGCTGTTTGATAGGATCAATGGTCAGTAGAGTGCTACATTGTCTTGCACCAACATATTTAATGTATATCATTTGTCTATAAGAAAATAAAAAAAATAGCCTACGATCGTCTACAAAAAAATAACAACAAAGCTTAAAATATCTCAAACTAATTATTTAAAACTATCATTTGGTAACTCTAGTGTGTAAGTTTAGAATGATATTGCTGTTAACATATTTTTCATTTTCTCGACTTTGGAAGAAAGAACTTTGCAGTCTTGCTCGAGCTTGGTTAAAACTGCGTCATTGTCTGAAATGATTTGTTTTGCCTCAGATATTATATCTCCTTCCATTTTGTCTAAATAATTATTGACATCTGTTTTAAACTTTTTGATATCTCCAAGCACCTTTTCCAGCATAGTTTTATTAATTCTATTGTTTTCCCGGACCGTTTGCTCATCTTTTTTTGTGTTCATGTGTTAGTTTTACAACTTTACTAACGAACGTCTTAAAATCCTCGCTTTGTTGAAGATTCTTCGTTAGGTTCCTTATGGATTCAGGAGCGCAGGCACCATGGTCAGGAATCATACAATCACCACAACCAACAACTTCATGTTTGCAACAATAGAACCTTATTGTGTCCCCCTTGTGTTTACTACACTTTACTGTATCCTCTTCATATCCAGAAGACGGTAACGAACACAGGTCTACGTCAACCAATACGTGATGTCTACATAGTTTCAGCCTTAGATGATGTTTAAAACATGTCTCACACATAAGCTCTCCGCATTCTTTACAGAAACCACTTGCGCTTGTTGTTATTTTGTCTCCCTGACATGGCTCACAGACTGTATCTGGTTTTAAATCACCTGTATCTGTGTCTATTGTTTTACCAGGCACTTCCATATCGACGCGAGCATAAAAATAATTCGAACATATACGTTGCAAACACTCCCTTTGTGACAAATCAACAAACCTTGAACGGTTCATGTAAAACGATACCCCTGTTTGTATAACAAAAATTATCGACCGTACTTGTTAATACCATGCGTATAAATTGATAAACATAAGGGCTAAAAGGAGAACGATATCTTATTTGAAAGATTCGTTTACGTCAAGCTTTAAACCTAAATATGTATATTCATATTTAAATAACCAATATTTATAATTTGTTGAGTATTCATTTAAAATATGTGCATCGTAATTTTGCAAAGACTGTCTTTTTGGCTATGCTATAAATAGAAGCTCAATGGATTCATTACATGCATAAATTAAAGATGAGCTCGAGAAGACTAAAAACAGACAGGATACCTTTATCGGGATGTATACTTGACATACAATGTGGACGTTGATTTCAACGCCTATATTTCTGTGTGTAGCATTTTATAAAATAAACACTTGATATTCAAGACGTTTTTTTCATTAATTACCTGAAATCATTTGAACACTGGAAAAAAATATATCTTGTATGAGACAGAATTTGATATTGTCATTTTTTCAGCCATAGGCCGGTATTGATTTCACCTTTACTTTATCTCGTTACCTGCACTATTACTTTATCAGTCGGGCTGAGTACCAGAGAGTGAAGATCGTGCTGATAGGAATGTTACACTTCATTTGATTGGTTGTTTGTTTTCAATTATGGCAAGCCAATTTACTATTTAAAGTAGCAACATTCACTGCGAGACAGCGATATCCTGATATTAAAATATCTGCTAAATGTAGTTATACAGTGCAATTCTAAATTTAACGTGCAGTGAGTGAGTTGTAAATATACATGCATGTCTTAAATAGTGTTTAGTGCGGTCTGTTTTATTACGCATTTACTGTCTTAAGTCTTGGTCTGTTTGCAGAAAGCAAAACACATAAAAATGTGTAAGTTACATCACCTAAGAACACATTGGCTGTTATGGTCGTGTATGTTTTGAAAAATACTTATTTTGCTTCTTATATCTGTTCCTCTATCAACGTGTTAATTCGAAACCAGATTGATAACAAGAAATCGGATTGACAGTTTTTCTCAGAACTGATAACTACAATGTAGGTGTGTATTTAGCGTATTTTTTACCAGATCAATACAGTTGTGCTACCAACAATAGGCATTGTAAATTAGTTGCAGAAGAGGACAGATAATCTTGAAATACAATTATCCAGAGAAAAAAGTGCTATTAATTTGAAAAAGAAAATCTATGTAAATGGGATTTTGTGCATGTTGTTGTACTTGGCCAGATATAAATCGTTCCTTTATCACCATAAATAATTATAATGAAATCATTATAAACATCCATCATTTATATGTAAGTCTTCAAATTTTAACCTCCATTTGATTCAATTGAGATACAGTGTTTCTTGATGACATGGTTATCGGTAATAGCTGTAAAAATGATTGAACATGAAATTATTAAGTTAACCCAGCATACCGAATACGTCAATTAAATTTAACATCGAATAGATATTTTAAAGAAATTTTAATGCCAATAATCTTTGGTGATAAAATCAAAACATAGTATAATTATGTATATAATATTGTGAGTACACATATGAAATTGACGATGTGTGATGGTGTTTTTTGGCAAATATGCACAGCTCATACCTGTATGATGCCTTATATGTTAACACATGTCAGTTATTGTTTATATCGAGGAGATAAATCTTTGTGATTTTCTACATTTGTTCCATGTTTTCCCTTTTTCTACGTTCAGATTATTCGGGGCCGTCCATTAACTAGCAGGCAGATTGTTAAAGCAATTTTCGTAATTTTGATAATTAGACCATGTATGTCGTTCGTTGTTGATGGGTAAGATGTATTTACATCTTTTATAAATCTACGGAACTGCATTAGTGACAAAACTTTTTACAGTGCCCTTGTAGTGTTAAAATTTAAACTTCCTTGCACTGCATGTTAGCTTAAGTTTGAATGTACACATTTCATTTATATATGAATGTCACATCGATGTTAAACTGATCATCATGTGTTGAAGGGTGATCTTTCAATTCTATTTTATGAAAAGATAGGAAATCACAGGTGTTTGCTGGTGGTCCCTTAGGTCTGTATCATCGCTGTACTTCTTCTTACACGGCAGCCATATATAAATACACCGTTCCTGTGTCTAGTCAATGTGTAGCGCTGCCCGTTCCTGTAGCTAGCCACTGTGTAACGCCGCTTGGTCCTATGTCAAGCCACTTTTTAGTGCTGCATGGGTAAAATGTGTTAATAATAGTCCTTGAGTTCGGTGCACGGACATATATTATTGTGCGTCACTTTATGATCATTCTGGGCTATAGAAATTTAACTTTCATGGTTAAGGTGATGTGTAACATATAGGACACATAGCGTGAGGTGTATTCGTCCAAGAAAGAGGGCGTAAAAGGTATACAGACGTTCCTCGTTTTCTTTTGCTCCGTAGTATACCTGCACCCATAACATTTCCAGCGTTTTGAATATTGTGTTCACAGACCTGTGTCCAGTGGTAGTATAATACCTCAAATCGCTACAATGTTGTTGTTGTGATCACAATAGCATCACACTTGGAACATGACGGATCTTAGTGATAATGAAGAATTACGTATTTTCCATGGCAGTTGCCCAACAGCAACAGCAACCGCCGGTTTCAATGCCATGTGTTCATGAATATTCCTGGAGAAAACTTCAATCCCCTTATTTGTACTTGTTACATAAAACATTTGACATTTAGATTCCAAAAATTATTTCCCCTCCCGCCAAGTACATGTATTCCCTTTTGGACACCTAGTTTCATACTGTTTCTACCGTTGCTGTATATTGATTAAGTTGTGGTACTATTATCAACCTCGGTTATAACGGGCTATGGAGGCCTTCACTAAATGAGATTTTACGGTAGTAAAGAGGCAGTCAGAAATGAGGTCACTAGCGTTCATTATCAGAGAGGAATATACATTACAATGACATAAATTCAAAATTGAATGATATCTCCTATACGCAAAACAGTGAAAAGGGATGAATAATCGCATTCCGTTAGTACACACGGCACATTTTCCTAGTGACTACTCACATCAAAACCACGCCGATGAGAGTCATAAATTACATGAAATACACACTGTGTAAAATAACACGCAAAGAAAAAATATTTACTGAAATGTTTTATGGCGTAAATTTAACATAAACTGTCTAGGATTATGAGTGAATTAAAAAAGTAGTTGTGTGCTATATTCACCCATTTACTATATTTTTCATTCAGTCGCCGCTTGGAATTTGTGATTACGATTTTTTTGGTCTTACATTTCATGGAAATACTTACAATTTTCAAGTAGGATTTATACCTCGGACACCAGAAAATACCGTTTTAAATAGGAACAAAGAATCCCGTGTTTGTACAATTTCTCATTAGAGATATCGATAGAGAAATAGAAGTCTGGGCGTTTCCTTAATGGACAACCATAATAACGCCTTGTAACATTATAAAGATTCATAACGCCGTTTTGTTTTTAAATCAAGTATTTTTTTGACGGAGGACATTCAGCCAGATGTTTACAGTATCTTACACAATCCAGGTAATCAGACATACTTTACTTCCTGTTCCGTTTTAGAAAAAGTGCGCATTGTAATCTTTCGATAAGGCTTCAGAAGGAATTATGACATGACACATTGACAGAGGTATTTCGATGAAGTGTTAGCACTGAAAATTTATGTATGGTCTATGATTTAAGATTGATAAAGTTAACGTAATCTTTAGGTTATAAATTTGGTTATCGGATCTCTAGTTAAACATTCCGTAATACATTGTATAAAATACAAATAGCATTGTTATATAATCGGTACATGTTGGTAACTATGTACTTGTATATTTATGGATTTCAAACGTAGTCAAGTGGATAGTTTATGAATATTTTTAAACTTTTTCTAAAAATGAAAGTCGCTGGGGAAATGCAAGAAACTGCCGAAGAAGGACATTCGAGTCACGATCATGTAGCCTGTGTACCTTGTCAAGATGATAATAGCAGAACTGATGCAACCGGGGCATGCCGAGAATGTGAGGAGTATATGTGTGACACGTGCTTCAGGCATCACTTAAAAGCGAAATTATGTAGAAACCATGTGCTGGTTGATGTAGGTGCGTGTAAA
Organism: Saxidomus purpurata; assembly: GCA_022818135.1. Classification (NCBI taxonomy): domain Eukaryota; kingdom Metazoa; phylum Mollusca; class Bivalvia; order Venerida; family Veneridae; genus Saxidomus; species Saxidomus purpurata. The sequence goes on from JAFMSR010000019.1 coordinate 9,420,394, forward strand.
TGCAGTGAAGACGATATAGAAAAATGCAGGAAGCATAACAACGAGGCTATTAAATTCTACTGTCGTACGCACGAAGTAGTCGGATGCGGAGATTGTATGGTATTAGAACATACAGCTTGTAGGCCAGAATACATTCAGAATCTGGCAAAGACATTTAGGAAAGACGAAAAGTTCAAACAACTGTTTCAAAAAGTTGACTTGATGGAATCTTTCGGAAAAGAAATTAAGGTAAAGGTAGAAAAGAGAAAGGAAGAAATTGATTTTCTAAATGAGAAAGTTTTGAAAGGAATTAGGGAATTTAGGTCAGAAATGAACGTGTACCTTGACAAGGCAGAGGCAGAAATTATGTTGGAAGTAAAGACAGTAATATCTGAAAATAACGAGCAGTGTAGAAAGTTGGAGCAGGACGTCAGGGAGTTTATAGCAGATATTGAAGATATCAAAAAGAAGTTGGACAAGCAGCATCACTCCGGAAATGTCGATTTCATTTACGCAGTCAAGTGTCAATCAGAGATTGAAACAATTGAGAATACGTATGAACATGTAAATCAAAAACATTGTTTGAAAAGACTTGTGTTCATTCGCGGTCAGAAAATCTCTGAGATTGTACGGTCAGTGCATGGATTTGGAAGGATACAAACTGAGTCCTGCAAGGTGAATGAAGGTGAGCAGCGTATATCATTTAAAGACAGAAATAGGCATGTATTATACCAAATAATTACTCAAAGGATCTACAAAATGACATATTTCCTTGTATTTCCTGTTTTGTGTTTCATCTTATGAAGGCTATGAATAAGAATAAAAATCGAAACGCGTTGAAAAACTTGAATTTGTCTTTTTTTATTTAAAACAATGATATTGTGTGCCCTGAAATTGATGTAACGCATGAAAAGTGGTTATCTTGTTTTTCAAAAATATAATAACATTTGCGTCTTTTCGAAGTTTTCCGATTTTAGCATTCATACGTTATAATATCAACTATGGGAACTATACTTTTTGACAATAGTCTTACTCTGAACCCTTAGCCCGACGTGTGGATTACTTAAACTCGTAACATAAGTCCTCTATTTTTATATAACATGTTTATAATGTCTGTAAGAATTATGGGTATGTTTAACAATCATGTTACTGTACTGCTTTGTCCACTACAGTTGGTGTTTCCTTTCAGCAGAGTTTCGTTCTTGTTCCGCCGAAATACAATCAGTGGGTTTTATCATTGTCAGTATACACATATTTTGTATCTTTTTTACAGAAATGAAATCTAGAGAATTGAAATCAAGTGACTTTGTTGTTGGTTCACGTGTACGGAGAGGTAGTAACTGGGATTATGGAAATGAGGTGAACTAACTTTCGAAATAGCAAAATAGGGAAAATGCGGACAGTTTCGTTATGACAGTGTGCATAACAGAACTGATCCTCTGTTTTAACCATTTACGTGCATTCCGTCACTTATCAATGCATTACATGCTGCCATTGAAAATTACATAACCCTTATCATGTATTACTGCAGTTCATTTGATAGCATACTCAACATAACTGATATAGAATACACATAGAAATACATTTCAATAATGTCCGTTTACCTTTTGTGGTAGTAATTGAGAAATGTAATAATAGTGCGTATGTTTTTTCACGATGACGTAAGCGCATTTGGTACAAATGAAAAATATCCGTAAACATGTGCTAACTATCATTATACAGTGCATAATTATGCAGTTTTGGAGATAGAAACCAGTAAGCCGACAACCATATCATGAGGTTATCAAGAAAAATGTAAGAGCTCTGTCACGGTAATATTGCGCGTCTTTATTAACACGAATAAGTGCATATTTTTCTATACAAAATTAAGAACCATTTTATTACAGACGACAACTCCATAGAATTTTGTTAAGTTAAACAAGCACTATTTTCGAAACAACGTCATTAACATGTTGGATATACCATACAGATAAAAGATGAAAAAGAAAGTACGCATGTATTATATATTGCTGCCAGAGTTACGCCTGAGCTATATTGTTTTCTAATACATCGTTATGCGTCCAATATGAAAATGCTACACGTCAACTATGGCAAGTTATTGACGTATCTTTATAAATATGTGTTCTGTTCTCAAGATAAATATATCATAACTTCATGAAAATTTATATGGAAGTGAAAGAAGCACATGCTAAAACACATACATACATGTGTCAAAACCTTTACAGATGTGACTGAATTCTACAATAAACACTAAAGGTGTTTCAAGAACGCGTAAGATAAAGGAAACACACCAAACGTTAAAAGGTGATGTAGAGGTTAAGGTGTCGGCCGCTCACCCCGGATATTGCGGGTTCGAGCCCCACTGGGGTCACGACCGTACCTCCTCATATGACACCAGTACTGGTCCTTCCAGGAAGCGGACTCGAGTGTAACTCGATAAGCTGCAAGCTTTCTTCACAATCGAGCTAAAATGAATTAGTATGAACTAAACCTTAAAAAAACGTGTGCCTTTCTGAAACTTTACACAGATGACCCACAAAGCGTTGTAGCGTGTTTATGATATAAAGTGTGTTTCAAAACATTTGTACTTTCAGGATGGCGATGGACAAGGAACTGTGATTGGTTTTGGTTCCAATGGTTGGGCACATGTGGAATGGGATGCAGGAGGAGGTGATACATACAGAATAGGCCAGGGAAACACCTTCGAACTGAGTATGATATAACTGCAGTTCAACATACAAGAGAAATGATAATGCGACCATAATGAGTTTATTGAGAGGAAATGTAATGCACAATAAACATAACTGTTGCTTTATCATTTGTGTAGTTACTGCTCTAACCTACCTTTTCTTAATCTACATTATGTAACTGGAATAGTATATGAGTAAATCAATTAATACCTCATTAATAGGTATAGGACAATGAGAAGAATTGCATTACACAACGAAGTAATGACTGTAGGTCATCGTTTTCATAGTTTCTGCCCTGCCATAGTTTCGGTTAGAAGATACATCTACAATGTTTGAAATTACATAAGAACAAAGGGTAATCATGGTTGTTGGTTACACATCTAAATAAATGCTGATATTTTCCATCAAAGCAATACTGACAGCCTTTGTTTACAAAAAGTAACCATCGCTGCATTCTCAACCAAAGGAGACCAACTATTGAATGTGTTTCATGATTTCCTAATATTGTAAAAAAAGTGAAACGATTATTTGGGCATTGCATAATCTGTTCAACATGTACCTATCTATCCAGGCTATTTACAGAGATATACTCAGATGCGTTTTGTATATTGATAAGATTCGGTACCTTGTTAAATTTACATTTTCTTCTTTCAACGGCCTTGAACAAATGCACTTTATATCATGAAGGCAGCATAAATAACGAAGTTCTTCTCACATTTAGAAAACCTAAAGTAGGAGTTTCATTGCCTATATATAATTTATATTTCAGAACCCGAAGTAAATTTGTCATTTTAGATCATAAATAAAAACTTTTTTTTTTGCGTCTAAAATCTTTTAAACAGCTTCATAAAATTAAAGCGTATTCATACATTTATTTAATGCTACTTCAAAGTGATTGAAAATTTACGCTGTCACTTACATTGTTATAAACGTTGATACTAAAACAAGATATAACAAGAGTAGGATCTACATTGTATATTGTGTACCTCGGTGTTTCAAGTGGGAAAATAAGTTGAATACGTGCAATGGCAGATAATGTCGTGTAGGAAATCGAAGGCAAACGGTTTATTGAAGATGTATGTTGGTTTTATTATGATAAGGTCATAACCATCCATATAATTATTAGCTGATCGCAGGTGGTTTTGTTTAGAACAAGAACTTGCAAATTGAAATGCTATTGAAGGAAGGCCCTCCCCTTACTGTGAGAGATATTTGGAGTTTCTAGCCAGCTTATATATAGTTTAACATCTAATTAAAAATAAAACCATCTATCTTTAGCTGACATATATGTATCAGTACTGCACTGTATGTATAATACTGTCACTTTTTTTTCAAAACTTTCTAGCCAATATCCGCCATTACACACAAACTACATGTTTTTTTCCCATTTAAAATTACCAAGCTACAGTATATGAATTTGTCCCTCCTTTCCCCCTCAATAAACTTTAATATAATTTAGCAGTATATTTCAAATATTGAATTAGCACAATGCCAGGACAATCTTTTCAATCTGTTGATTACCACAGTTCTAAATCATATATCATTGTAATACAACGTAATAAGAAAACAATATATCAAGATTTTCATCCAGTTTACGACATACTTTATCGACGAATGCATTATATACTATTTTGATATGCACTATAAAAGGGAATAGATCTTAAAAAACTTCCTCGATGCGAAATTAAACTTAATCCATATTAACCGCTTTAAATAATTTCAAAGATATTAGATACATTTGTAGAGTAGTTTTGAAATTTTTGACAATATTGATATCGTCTGACGAACCAAGTAACAAAAGCAAACAGTTACATTTATATTTTTTATTGCAATTCAAATGTGAAGTAAACGTTCAAATAAATTCGACAAAGTATTATGTTCATTTTGGACTGTTTGCAATGTTACGGGGTATATCAAAAGTCCCTGACATTGCACGTTTACATTTCCGCAAGCGTGAGGTAGGGTGTAAGTTCTGATTTACTATCTTTACAAAATACTTGCAAACAGTAACATATGCGAAAACTGTCGAAGTTAACACAATTTGTTTAATTGTTGATGAATTTGAAGCTTTCAGTGAAACGGAGAAGTTGGTGGAGAAAATAGTGATTAAGTATCTGCACATAATAGAAATGTCACTTCACTGAATAAACGGACACTAAAATTACACTTTCTGATGACTGTCATATTCAACCGCAAAAAAGTTAAACTGCTGATTCCAAGCGTTGATGACCATCACTACAGATAATCTACGGTCATGGTCGTTCTAACGATGTCATTACCGAAATTCAGGTTGATGCTGTACATTCTATGGTAATGAATAACAGAATAGAGTGCTCATTCAGCATATTGCTTACTCTTTCGGAATGTTGAGGTTCCGCTTAATTAATTTTGTTTAATGTCCTTCACATAAATAAACTTTCGGCAAAACGGTTTCCGAGGATATGAACAGCAAACCAAAAATTGAAAAAGCTGAATACTTGCAGAGAAATTTTGACATGTTTTCAGCGAAACATAGAACACATCCCTCGAGATTTAATCAAAATTTAAAGGTTGAAAGCAAACAGTGGCACTATCAAAATTGACAACCACCGAAGAAATTCAGGCAGATGACATCAGAAGGCAAAGCGCCATCAGTAATCTGGGAGTGTAAGGGTGTCTGTACAGCGGTCAAATAATCACTGGGCAGTATTACATGCAGTAGCCGCAGGTTCCTGGTGTAGCTTTGAACTCCTTCCACATTCCCCGTATTCCCCGTATTCACCTGGTTTTACAACTTTCCAAATTTCCCTAATTGACACATTGTTTTGTAATGTGTTTGCTCATGCTGTATATTTGGGCAATTGTTGTACTATAATCTACTGTCATTGCTTTATTTTGATTTTATTATCAGATAAAAGTAAAATAAACTACATTGATATACATGTATATGAAACAACTGAAAAATTAATGTTTGGCCACTGTAAGCAAAAAAGTGATTAAGAGTACGGATGAAGTATCACATTCGTGGTCCGTTAGAACGCGCGGCACTATCCCCTTGTGACTACTCACATTAAAATCGCGCCGACAAATAGCATAAATTAATACACACTTCGTAAATTTACAAATAATTTGCTGAATGAATTAGACGTAAATCTTTTTTCTTTTTGGAACCGACAAATGACAGCCCGTTTATTTTTCAATTACACAACAAACAGTATCACAGTAAAAAAAAGGAAGAAAAGAATTAATTAACAAACCACATACTATATGTTCACAACAAATATATGCTTTTCCTATTCAATTCACCAATAATTCATTTAAGTTTTTTAAGGAATTTCTCAAGAAACTTGCAGGGAATTCTGTGTTTTTCATAGTATTCAAATAAGAAATTTAGCTCATCTATTAATATATTAAGAGTATTATATGGCTTTGATCTTCTTTCACTACAACGGTAACCTTTATATATTGAAAAACCAATGTATGCGAGCAGTATGTTTATGTACATATATTTAACAAAGTCAATTTTGTACCCTAGAACTATAAATTCTAGTTTGTTTAAGGGTCTACAGAATGCTTTAATGTGTTTAAGATGCATTTCCAAAATTATTTTAAGAATTTACAACCAATAAAGAAATGTTCTCAATTCTCTGCGTTTCCACAGCAATGACAAATAGGGGAGTTTAATATTTGTATGTATATAAATTTTCATTTGTGACTATTATTTTATGTAATAGTTTATATTTGTATTGTTTTATTCTGTTATCTATTATAAACTTATTGAGTAGTAAATAAAACTTTTCCCAGTCAGTTTTAACATAAAAGAGATTATTCCAGTACTTATGTAGGTATGGTTTAACAAATTTCCGTTTTACTAGATACGAGTACACGTATCTATTCGATAGATCTTGTAAAAAAGGTTGTTAATGTGTGCATATAGAGTTGTTCTTACATTAGTTTCTACTGATGCTTCAGACTTGAGAATTTGTATCCACGTTTTAGGGATTGCTGCTTTTATTTTTTGTATCTCACTAATCCAGTTACGTGTATCTGTTAATTTTTCAAATATGTATTTATGAAATAACATCCGTTCCAGCGGTGTTAGTCGTTTAATAAACAATGATTTGGAGTACTGATACGCAGTAATTAGCCACGAAGGCCGAATGCCTGAGTGGTTTATAACTGCGCATCAGTACGACAAATTATTGTTTATTAGACGATAACAACGCTGAAAAGGATGTTATTTCGATTCTAACATGACCAGATATTACATGTACAAAAGGTGAATAAATGCAAAGCTTTATTTTCTACGCGAACGCCCATTTAACGTCATGCGGCGCAATATGACGTCATGTTTACAGCATATCGGTTCCCGCGTTGTCTATGGTTTAATATAACATATTTTTTCTACTCTTTGTATATAGAGACAAAATCGTGAGTCATGTTAGAATTATCATTAATGTTTCCAGTTTCATCTAATATATCATTTACGAAAATTAATCCAGAATCGATCCAGGAATGGAAAATAAAGCTTCTGGATTGTGTTTGATATGATAGTTGCCCCATCAAATTTGTTTTCTTATTTCGAAAAAGGAGGAAGGTTTTGCTTCTGATTTTACATTTTTAAGGTAAATCCAAGTTTCAATTAGGGACTTATAGAAGAAAGGTAAAGGATTCTTTGTTTTTGGCAGTGATTTAAAGGCATCAATGTTCATTTCAAATATGAGAAGTTTACGTCCGTATTGGTTCCGGAAGTAGTTTGGTATTAATTTCCAGTTAGCAAATTGATTATCTAAAGAGCTTTTATTTTAACTGTTTTTCTAGCGTTTGTAAATTATTATTTCTTTCTCTTGCTTTCTGCTTGGAAATTTTATCGAGTTTTCTTTTATTTCACATTTACAAAATTCCCATTTTGATTGGTAGCTTTTAATAATTATTCAGAGTTTTACATTTATCAATGACTCGTGAAATCTGTTCATAGTAGGACTGGTCTTCAAGATAAAAATTATTTAGTTTCGAGAACCTTGGACCTCTCTGAAAAGATTATTTTAGTTTAAGTGATATTGCTTGGTGGTCTGTAGTTTGAATTAGAGCATGGCGTATATCTGTTGAAAGGACTAATAGTATGATGTTTGCATCTATAAGCCAGAAATCGATCTTACTTTTTTCAGAACTATTTTTACGGCACCATGTAAACTGGTGTTTATTGTCATTTAGTTTATACCATATATCAATAAATTTAAGATGTTTTATTATACCAGTCAGGCTTTTAGAAATGTGTATGCTACTTATCATGGAACGTGTTATCATGTCAGATGTATTAAGAACTTCATTAAAATCTCCGCCTAAGACAACCATACCTTCTGCGTAAGCTTTCTTTCGCTTTTTCTTATCATTAAAAGTATATATATATATATATATATATATATATATATATATATATATATATATATATATATATATATATTCAATAATGTATAGGTGTTATTGTGAAATTCAATGTTAATTAAGACGTATCTTCCATTACAGTCACTGTAATGGTTTAAAACGGTGCTATTCAAAGATTTGTGTATAAGGATAGAGCATCCTTTGCTATTCGTTTCGCCATACGAGTTGTAGAAATCCCAGTCATTTAATTGATATTTTACAGAGTTAATAATATCCACAGTGAAGTTTCTTGCAAAAAGGCTATATTTGGTTTTTGATTAATTAAATATTGCTGAGTCTGTCTTGTTTTTGTTTATTTCGTAAGCCCTGACAATTTAAGGACAATACATGTGTTATGTCTATATCTGATGACGACATGATTGAAAGTAATGATTTATCACTATGATATTTGATTTAAATACATCAAAGTTATTTGGTACAGTATACAGGTATAACAACATGATCCAAAGTAGTACTATGGAGTTTGATTTAGTTTGTCAATGTATTTAGTAGAATAAACAGCTAACTTCCCACGTTTGTAATGGTGACATCTTGTTTTGTAGGCTTGAGCTTTCATGTTAAAAAGGCTTAATTTGTGAATAGATTATTATAATTATGCAGAAGCGTACGAATTTATAAAAGGATGTCCCCTTTACAAGAAGGTAATAATCATTATTATCTATTATTTTATTGAACTTTAACAGTTTCTGTATAACTTTCGTTGATTCGTCTTATTATTTTCACTTAGCTTTAAACAACTTGGTAACATCATACCCCGCTCCCCCGCGATATACTGTTTCGGTGCAGACACAAAACAACAGCAGTTTCGGATTAGGCCTAAAACCGTGCATTGGGAATCGTATAGCGTGTATAAAATACACGATGAGCGCACGGATGTTATACGCACATTACACGCACGATGTACGCACATTTTGACGACTGTTACGTTTCGACTACTGTAGTTGCTGCGTCTTCACAAGCAATTGTGTTTATTGAGTTAATTATTAGGTTTTTTATATACGAGTTCGTCATTTTGAAAACATTGCAGCATGTGATTTGTCAAAATAAGGTCATTTATCAGGATATTTAGTCTGTTAGCAGGGTTATTATATATAGGAATTGATGATTCATGTCTATTTAATCCCTCAGTATTCAATCATTCTCCGTGGTTCAGTGGTTAATCTTTTTCTCTAATTTTTCAGGTGAGGTCAACATCTTTTTATTTTGCTTTTTTTACTTTTTCAGTTTTAAATATCAACATTTTAGGCTCGACATTGGCGGCTAAAATCAAAATAAAAGTCTTATATTTAAACTGTCCGAAATATGGTACACTTACTTACATGCATATGTTTTGATTCAAGCGAGTGTAGACTTAGCAAGGCCCACATCATGAGATACACTGGCTCTACGTTAAAGTCCAAGGATCACATTGACAAGTAGCTCTTATTTTTACAACAAAAGATGTCTTACCGGCGGAAATGATATTTATTTGTACCAAAAACATTCATATGATATTGCAAATAAAAATAACAAAGGCTTCCTGGCAAATCCTTTTAGTGGAAAAACGACTTGAATACAAACTAAATGCATATGTCAACATCGTTTTGGAGTGAATAGAACACGGTTCTATCATTATCCTCTCATTATTTATTTTACAATATCAGTAAATTCAAAAAGATCCTGGGATTTTAAAGGAAACTCGAAATCAGTGTAGTTTTGAGTTTACTGAGTTAAATGCTATTTTGTCTTTTTTTAGAAAAAATAAATATTCATTTTCAAGGTATCTCTATATTCTATAAAAAACGTATACAACATACACAATGTACAGAGTTATCGGTATAGATTGTATTAAAATTTACAGGCATATGCTTTGGATCGGAAGTCATAAGGTTTTGAGCGGATATTCATTATTTATCGAGTGCTGTAATTTACCTGTCAATGAAAACCCTGCCCTTGACTTTAATCCAAAAATAGACACCAATCAGCTAAAAATAGTTATTATTCACATGAAAACATATTTCAATCCACTTATAATAGATGTGAACTAGCAGACTTCTGCAGGTTTTGTACAATAGTCCCATTTCTTAGAATTACCCGTTGTGTAACACCAGAGGTAAACTTCGCCAAGGGCTCGACAATAGTTTTCTGCAGCAGAGGCGCTACCATCCGGGAATAGATGATCATCCCCATTGCCGTGTCCTTGAGGAGTTTGTTTGTCCCATCTCTGGCAGGTAAACCCACCTGCAGTGTAGCTTAAGCTTCCTGTGAACTCGCCCGGCTGTACTGAACAATCTAAGTTTAAAACGGAAACGTTGTAACAAAAATATATGTTTGCCATTTCAGTTCAAACTGAATGAAACTGAACTGACGATGATTTGTAAAACAAAGCATTCGCTATGATTACATAATTATCCGTTATAACGATTATTACATGTACGTTATCATTCAAATGTTCAGGTATCAAATATATAAAGCATCTGAAACAATATTTTATTGAATATAGCTTATGTTCAAACTTCGCAGAAATATTCCTTTAGTTTAGTTTATACTAATTTATTTTAGCTCGATTGTGAAGATAGCTTGTATTTTATCGAGTCACTCTCGAGTCAGCTTCCTGGAAAAACAAGTACTGGTGTCATATGAGGAGGGAAAGGTCGACCCGTTTTCGTGGTAATCTTCTAATGTTGCATGAAACCTTTGCGAGTTGAAAAGTATGGACCAAAAGAATAATTTTCGTATCTTTTGTTTAGTAAAAAATCAGGAAATACCGTTTAGACAACGCCATTTTTTCTCTCTCTCTCATCGAGGTTGATATATTCCGGAGTGAGTCTCAAGAGCGATTCATATAAAATGTAAAAACTTGCTTCGCGATCGTGATTAAATAAATTAGTATAAATATGTCAGATTAATATGGTCCTGTTAAAACCGATAAAGAAAAATAGATAATGTATCGGACCAAACGAATGTTACACTTAAAGGTTGAAATTTGATTAGATGTTTAAAGGATTAGGTTCACAAAAGAAAATTGTAAACGTTCTTAAAACTTTAGACGTTACCTTCTTGTTACGCAGTTTTACACTTGGTAAACAATAATAATGATAATAGCTGTACATGCGCACAGACGTGATTTTCTTAATGCGGTGAAATGCGTTCCTTCCAGTAGCCCTCGACGTTTTTAACTGAAAATGAAACTATTCCCTTGACATTCTTTAACTCCAGTCTTTGCAATCGTTCATGAATTGAGTGTAACTCTTTGCTGATTCGAGACGTCCAGAATGTAACCCACAATTTTACAAATGTATGAACAAACGAAGATTTTCAGTCATTTTGCATTTTCTCTTACATGTACATGCAATACATTTTCTTTTAATATTTTTTCTTATTTATACTAATTTATTTATTCTTGATTGCGAAACTAGGTATTACAACTTGGATTAATCGCTCTCGAGACTCATTCCGGATGGAATCAACCTCGAAGAGAGAGAGGCAATGTGGAATTATTTGTGTCTTGCCTAAGGTCACTACCGACATTAAATGTTCATTGCACATACCACACCATTACTTGCTAGCGAATCTTATGTAACAGCAGCTATGCTCTGAGACAACAATACGCCAATTAATAAATTTTCACTCAATAAATCATATGTAAAATGACAAATAAGTAAATAAGAAATTTATGACTTGTTAATTTATCATGCAAATTAATTCCCCATCCGGCTCCCCAGGTTAACAATGAAAACCACTGGTTATCGGTTTAGTATTCAAGTTCTGTCCTTTTCATTTTCTGTTATTGATACATATTGATACATATTGATAGTTACATTTATTATTATTGATGTTAATACATGTATATTCAGCTTTGTATAATTCATTAGATCGAAATCAAATGTGTGTGTTTACTAGTTCTATCATAGCCACATAATCACATTGAACTTTCCAGGATATAATTATTTTTTAATGAAAAATGCAAACATCGATATCAATTTATTCTAAATGTTTTTCAAGCATACCTGTCTTTTAAATTCATATCGTTTTTTATTAAAAAAAAACTTTCCAGGATATAATTATTTTTTAATGAAAAATGCAAACATCGATATCAATTTATTCTAAATGTTTTTCAAGCATACCTGTCTTTTAAATTCATATCGTTTTTTATTAAAAAAAAGTGGTGCGCTCCATTTTTTTTCTTTTTTTCAATATTACAAAATTGAAATAAAATAAAAATACGATACATTTTAAGCATGTACTGATGATTTTTAAAAGATACGTAAGGACTGTTATGTAAATTATATTGAAGTTTGTCCGTAAGAAATCTTTCTTGCTAACGTAAATGACCATTTTAACATCTATAGTAATAATGGGAATTTGAAGTCATTGTTGACACGCACATGCAACAGTTAATATTGAATGATTATGAGTTAATGTGTATACAGGTGACTAACAAGTTACCTGGCAAACAAATAGCCTCTTCCCATGTTCCAGTTATGGTGCATTTAAGACCCATGAGATCTGAAAACAAAGAACTATATTTCAGTACCGAACATAGCATATTAATTAGCTGATTTGGGTATTGTTTTACTCGCAAATGAGGAAACATGATGTTTTGATATCGCAAAAAAAGGGAGACAGTATCATCAGAGTTTTCCCTGTAAATATAATAAATCAAGTACATGTGTAAAAACAAAAAGTACCCTTAATGACATACATTTTGAAAGTTTAAAATGGAAGAACTGTATCTGCTTTATAGTTATTATCAAACGCAAAATGTTACTCCTAATCAGCTTTTACTTTTCAATAAATCTTGTAAAATCTTCAAACAGGTCAAAATGTGATTATAGATTAAATCAGTCATAACACTTCGGATTTGTTAAATTGTGAAGAACGTGTGACAAACGCCGTAATTGTTTTAAACAGTTAAAATTGTTTATTTTCAAACATTTAGGAAGCAAGGAGACATACAAAAAAAAAACAAAACAATCTAGATACAGATGTAGTTTTGCAATACGTAACAAACATGTAATAAATATAAAAAAAATATCTCAGTTGTAATTACTAAGGATGGGAACGAATATAATTAGTAATTATATCTATGTAAATGTCAAACGAATCTTTTTCTATTAAAGGCGATATGATTTGCTGTCCGAAAAGCTTTTGCAAACTAATAAGGAAGCATAAAGATATTCACTATTGTGATAAAATGTCAAATTGAAATAAAGTGGAAAGAAGTTATGTAACTCACTTAAATAACATAATAAAGAATGTTAGATTATGATTCTGTTACCTTTTGATGAGATTTCTCCTATATATTTTTTAATTAATAGGCATAAATTAACCGGTAACGCTTCAACGATAAACAAGGTAATATTACCCTTTTGGATACTTTCAACATAAACGGTTTTGCCGGTAAGCCAATGAAAATAACGAGATTTTGGGGGTTGGCACGATTTTAGATTTAGAAAGCGGATTGATTTTTTTCTTTAACATTTTATAATAAACATGTTTTAATTGTAGTTGCATGTAACATTGTTTACCAAAAATAACCTCTACATTCTTTTAGCATCGCTGTGATATTTTATTTCATTAAAGTAAGTTTGGGCTGTTATAAAACAGAACCATAAACACACTGAATAGAATAAAAACCAAGCACTCGTATGTCATAAATGCTAGACTATTAAATATTATTTTTTAATCTTTTTACACAATCAGTATAGATTTTCAACGAAGTTGGTGCTACAAATTTGAAAATTTCCAATTGCTTGAGCGATAGTGATAACAAAGACATATTTTAGCATTCAAGAATGATTGTTAATGTCATGTCCGCTTTCCGATATTAAGAATAAGTTGACAAACATTTAAAAAGGTTTACACCAAAATTACAAAATTCCCCTAGATAAATGAGCATGTCCCCCCCCCCCCCAAAAAAAAACAACGTGGGTACACATCAAATCAAGTTCTTTAGAAAGCAGTATACAGAAGATAGTTCGATGATCTTACCTTCGTGCACACAAGTTGATGTCTCCAGTTTCTCTGGTGCCTGGCAAATGATCTCGGTCTGATTTGAAACATATCCACTATTACATACCACAGACGCCTTATCAAGGAGAAAGGATTTTTCCGATTCCATCAGCTCTATAACACCATTTTTGATAGGGTGTTGACTGTCACATTCTTGAAATTAACATGTGTGCAAAATAAATAAGTTGATAAGTCTTTGCCACATGTGTTTAAATGAAGTTGTTTTGTAATAACGTGGTTAAACACTTTATCACCATTACCTTGCAATTACAGTATGTTATAATGTTTTAATATGTTAAAAACGTTGCTGATAACAGGCTTAAGTTGATAACTCGATATGTGGAGTTCTTTCCTTCTCTAGATGTAGCGTCAAAGGAATGAATTGTAACAGACGAGGTTGATTTCATCAACGACCTCTTGATTGGTTCGAAGTTCATTATTGCTCTTTTCTTTGATCAAAGCGATATTTAAGTACACAATGTGTATGACTTTACTATTCAAATCTCTTCGATAATATAAGCGAAGCTAATCAAGCAATTGCTTTTAAAATCTGTATTTACAGGCCGTTTTCACATTTGCGAGATAAATATCGCCTGAAGTTGCTCCACTTTATATTTTGATGAACTGATACGCAGGTACCTAAAATTATTCCTCGCCAAAATATCCAGCGATATGGATTCAGAAACACTTACTTAATATGTGAATGCGCTGGGAAATATTTCCTTGGAGATATAATCGACTAAGCAGAAATCAAAGTTACTTACTGATATCTATGCACTGGTGTGGTTCTGTTGCAACACACAATTGTTGCGGGGAACATGGTCTGATACCGCAGCTACCTGCCATCTCCTTATAAACAAATACGATGAATAAATCTTTAAAGTCTTGTTTGCTATCAAGTTTTCTCTCATTAATAAGATTTTTGATTACTTCAGATTTGAGATGTTCTGTCTGTTTGCTATTTATGGTTTGTGAAATTGCCTGACTTTAGTTGAACATACTCAGCTATTCTCTGTAAAAGTAAGTATGTCCATGGATTATTACAGAGTTTACCAAATGATGCTCATTTTTTGTGAGTTTTTTTTTTTGAAAGGCGTATTTGAAATAAATAAATATATATCGAAAAAAGAAAGAAACAAATTTAATAAACAAAACGAATTAATAGTACATACGCTTGGCCACCCAAGGACATCGTTGAAAATTGCTCCAGCTTGAGTCTCGAACTCTGACTCCTGGACGGATAAGCTGTCAACATCATTCAATTCACACAACTGTGACGGCATGTCATAATCCACAGACTTACAGACGGACAGATACATACAGTACCTAATGCAATCATGGAGATTGATTCTTGTTGCAAAAAAGCTGTGACCTATAAGCCTTTTGTTTAAACATTCTTGCTTTAGATCAAATTTTGTACATTCTCCTAAATTATTACTAGAAACTACACTAAACTGCAAAAGCAACATAATACAACTATTTCTTCCAAACATTTTTGACGAACTAAATTCGTTAACAAATCTGATTTTACGATTTTCCCTCATTTACGCTCTAACAAGAAAATAGTTTAAAATATTTATACAGCTATTTATTTTCTTTTTATTGGCTAGATAGCCTAGCAAGATGTGAATTGATTTAATTAGTCATGGAATAACCTATGTACTATGGCATGACATTTATATCTCTGGGGTGAATTGGCTTAAACCAAATTGTTCTTAAACATTTTTCAAGCAAGCTTTCTCTGTTGGTATTTAACGCGAGTGTGACAAAACAAATCGCAGTTGAAAAGAAAGGACTGCAATAATGGTTTATTAGTTTTTCTAAATTTGTAACCAAAACATTTTTGCACTTTTCATTACAACATCACTTTATAATTTTTGTTGGCCGATGCGCTTGTGAAGCGTTTTGTCTTGGCAAAGATATACCCATAATTCAATAGCCTTTGATGTATTCATCCTGCGCAATTGTCGGAACGTTACCCGGAGTTTGACTTAATTTTATGGAAGGTTTTGTATCTGGTCGTACAATGGCGGACTTTCTCAATATTTGCATGTGCATTGTTAAAAAAATTAACAGAAAATTAATTTTGTTTTTCAACACTTTGCAACATTAAACCATTTGACAACTGAATTATTTGATCAGAATGTGCAAATCTAAGACATCTAGAGCACCGGTAACATCAACAATGCGTAAAACTGCGAATCTGGGACGCACGACAACATTTGTATGCATTCGATTAGTTTTGATACGCCCACAAAATGGTATTAGTCATCAGCCATAAGCATCCTTGTAACGGAAGCAAAAAAAAGAAACAACAACAAATGGAACAGATAAATGCAAAATTGTAAAAGCCATAAGTTTCTAACATTTTTTCTGAAGACAAATATGTTTTGTCTTTTATTTGCATACTACGTGTATTACAGTATGGAAAAATCTGTTTTAAATCTAAAGGAATAATAAATATCATCTTTATTTAAGTATACAAATTTGCAGGCGATCTTATTCAACTCAAATCAATCTTGAAGTTCCTAAAACGCTTTTGTTGTAAATAATCTTAGTAAGTATTTTTTACATTAAAGGAACATAGCTGCACGGATACGAAATTTCAGCACAAACACAGCTATGGAAAACTGTTGTCCATGTTCAGGAAAGCTCCTCTCCAACCAGAAGCTATAGACACTGAGCACACAATGAAATGTATTCATTGAGAGGTTGTCATTCCTGCCTTAACAGGTTATTGTGAATTAATTGTCAGTCTTTGCGAGTTCGAGGCAGTCTAAATTAAAGCAAAATATTAATCCTCTTTCAATGTTATTCAATATGTGGGCAAATGCGTAACCATTGTCAGTTTTACGTAATAACAGGTTCATATTGATAACTTTACTCCTTCCTCAAGGTCTAAACTAAGGAATATGCAATTCAGGAGTTATAATTTGTCATTTTAACAAGTAGATTTATGTTTCCCGAGCAAACAATACAAAACACACTGCAAACTAGCATCATTTCAAAAAAAATTCTTTATTTCATATTCCAGTTGATTATATATGAATGTATTAATGGACAGCAATAATAACGCTCTGTAAACAATCTTTATTAGAATCTTCGCAGCTCTGTTAAATATTTATTGCGCCGTTTTCCTAATCAAGTATTTTTACTGGAGGCATTTCTCAAACTATAACTGTTCAAGGAAATAGAGCTTGTAGTCATTGATAAAATCCATATTAGGTTAGTGGCATTCTTTGGTAATTAAGTATGATAACTAAAACTTTTGTCGAATACAGTGTTACAGTAATGAATTCTTAAAAATCGTATGACGTTTTTACTGTCTGTTGAGTCGTTTCCTCACCAAAATATATTGTCATGAAGCGTTTTTGATTGTTTGCAACATAATTGAAATAAAATACCGCGTTATTTTATGATGTCATAGTGTAATTGTTTTATATAAAAAAGAAACGCCATGAAACACGTCCAGTGCCGTTTATAATATGTGAACAATGACGAATACCGCTCTGAAAAAAGCAGATTTTCTCTCAATTTTACGGATTGTTCCAAAGACGAACAAGTTTACTATTTTGTGAATGACATATCAGCAACGGCAAGCTGGTCAATTGACATGAAAGCTAGTCCAGTGTCATAACACGTGTATTTGTCATCTCCAGCTTTTATGTTTATTTTGTCGATAGGCTTTCTTAACAATACTTCTGGTGAACTACATGAACCAAGCTCGGTGTCCTTGATACAAATTATACCAAACAAATGATCTTTTGTAAGATATGTACTTAGCTCAGGGTTCTTTTGGAATATGCACTCGTCAATGGAATATGCTCTAGACAGTTCATAGATCCGCAAATTGTACTCTATTCTTCACTTCACAGAAAAGATAATTAAATTGCTTGTCTTTCTTCATGTTACTTGTTGCAGAATCCGTCGCTACAATTTCTCTTACAACTTCTTCATATAATCCGTTGCCTCCACGTTTTTCTTCCTATAGTCTGCTACTGTTTCCTCGAGTTCTTTTTCAAACTTATCTAGAATGTCTATGATTTCTTGTTTCGTTTTCTTCACGGCAGATAAAATACCTGAACAGGTCCTTTTGATACTTGAAATACCTGCTTCTATTTTACTTATGTTCAGTGCACATCTTTCTTTTAAGTTATATATTGAATTTTTGAAAGTCAAATATTCCTCACTTTTTAAAAACCTATCTGAAACTTCAGGAATGTAATCAATTTCACACTGATTATGTGATAACGTCATGCAAAAGACACATCCCAACGTACTAGACAACAAATTTCGTAATTCCTTATGTCCTGATTCTTCCATATTGAAGCGTCAACAATGCAAATTGAATCACATCAGTAAAGTCTTCCCAAAATGATCGATCATTGTCGTAATGTACTGTAAAGGTTAGTAAAATTGTTCAATAAATATATGTAAGCATTTCCCTGTTAAAGCGATTGCACTCCAGATGGACAAGTTACGCTAAAAAAAGAAAATTTTCAATTTCAAGAAAACAATTGTCATTACTGTATCAGGGGCATTGTATTATGATAACGTGACAAATTTTCTAAGAAAAGAAACAATTAAAATGTGTTGTTTTGCTTACTTTTATTGTAGAATGTATCACCCCATGACTAACGGGGTGGGCTCTTTGGTATATCAATATTTTTAACTCGCATCAGATCAGCTGAATTCGTAGTGTAGTAGGTTAAGCCAATGTATTTTTTGTAAGCGCAAAGATCCGAGTTCAAAACCTGGCTCGGGTAAATATTTATGTTCTACCTTTATTTTTAGCTCTTACACAAAGAAAAATAATCTTGATGCTGACAAATTGAATATATATTGATTTTACCAAAAAATTAAAATTTACTAAGAATTTGGAGTGCAGTCGCTTTAAATGTTAAATCTTGACATGCCAGTTGTTATGTGCCACAAATTCAGCATTGCACTTTTAAGCATTTGTCAATAATACATAAATATACATGCAATACTGCTGTTTCACAAGCGTACCTACGGCACAATTTATTGAAAAATATAAAAATAACATTCCATATTTCACCTTAAAACATTTATCAATATCGACGAATAGATAAACATACTTCTACCATATATGCGACACACTTTTGAATACTGGAGCACACAGACGTTTATACATTGTACATTGTATACCGATATACGGAATGTACGTGACTGTTGACAAGTGTAAAAATATTTCGAAATTCCTAATATAATACACACCTTGTTGCAAACATTTAGAAACTGATGGAAATACAGCATAATCATACGTGATCACATTATTAAGGCCCTACCGGAGATTTTGAAACAGTAACGATATAAGCTTGTTTTAGGATTAATTTACATTCTAATATTTTGTAGGGTAAACGCACATGTTTTTTTCGTGTTATAACGTCTGCAGAATCCCGAGGGTGAGGGCACCACCATATCCCGAGGGTTTCTGCAGATTCTAGTATAACGAATCATAAAAATAAGAAACGCTTTTACTGGTACGACGTTCAACAATGCGCAAGACAACGTCCGTGTGGTTTACGTCATATTTATGACGTCACCAGCAGTTTAACTGTTGACGCCTTACTTGATGAAATACGTTAGAGACAGGTCCATTGTTTACAATGGCCTTGTAATGCGCATAAATAAAAACAGGTTATATATAACGGCGCGTTAATCTCCCCGTTAACACACGTTTTTCCTCCTGTTAAAACACCGGCAAAATAGACAAAAACAGCACGTTTTATGCTAGAATAATGATCAACGTTATTATTACATTTCCTTCTGTTACATTGTCAGCGTTTTGGATAGATAAAAACACAAACGTTTCATAGGCTCTTCGCGGTCTTTATCGAGGGGTACTACTTAGGTGGAAAGACGTACACATTTATATTCTGGTTATTTTTCTTAAAATGCCAGTGTATTAAAATCTTAAATGTACTTATACTTTATTTCTTTGACTGGCTGATACTTACTTGTCAACGTAAGTTTGCTTAACTGTTATTAACAGTCCTCTAATTGTCCTCTCTGCTGTTATACTTATTATATGTAAAAATTGTTTTTGTGTTATGAAGTTATATGAACAGTTACGTTGTTCCACATTAAGTCCATTCCTTTCATGGAAGAAGTGACAGTCATACTTTATTTGAACGAAAAAGCAAGCATTAAACCTTGTTAGATTTCTTAATACACATACAACTGCATGGAGCAATAAAGATATCCATTAGTCTGTATCATGTGGTGCCTGTGCATTTTTAGCCTACCCCGAAACGTTCTTAAGTCATTCGTTAGATTCTTACTTTTCTTCGTCAAAATATCCGAAAAAGTTTTACGATCCTGACTGGCAATGTATCGGATAATGTAATAGACCGTCGAGTTAAATGTCAATTGTTAAAGGTAAATAAGCCGCTCAATTAAGTGCGTGAATGATTTCTTGTTGCTTGTAAGTAAAACAAATAAGGCAGTAAGCAGGTGAAAGGTTTATTACTGTGACATGTGCATAGTTTCACAAAAGTTCAACTGACAATAATTGCAAAAAGTATCCGACCCAATGTACCTAACAGTCAGAATTATAAAGTCACATTCTAAAAGTAAACGTGAGTCTTTTGTTTTCTAATAATCTGTGTTTTGTTATATTGTCATTAAGGTGTGAATACTTACAGTTGACCTGAGTATTTTGAAAATAATACACGGTCAATGTATGTCACTGTATACCTTAGCAATGTCGATAGTGAAAATTGAATTAATATATTTGCATCCCTATATAAAGTGTACATATACTATTTAGGTCTCATAAGAAATCACAAACCATTGTACATAAATTTGAAATAACTCCCATAAATGACGTTTTATGTCAGTGACATTTCTACTTTTCAGGTCACGTAGTAGCCACGGTTCGTTTCGATACTATTTCGCTTTTGTCTGTTGTCTAAGCACGTCAGAGCAATAAAAATAATTTTAACACTTAAAGACGTTCATGCATATTTCACTTTTGAAAAAGAAAATTTAATGCGCGCTTTATTTCTTTGGAAGTTGATGCGCCATTCATTCATTCATTCATTCATTCATTCATTCATTCATGCATTCATTCATTCATTCATTCATTCAATTATTTCTTTATTCATTTATTCTTGGTTAACCTCTTCCACCCATCTACGTTATTTTACAAGTTACGCCATGAAGTGTACACAAGTTGAAGTGCCTAAAAGCTCTTATCAAGATGCCAAATATGGACTAATTTGTAGCATATTACTGGTTTTTATCCACACACATAGCTAAGTTACTAGGAAAAGTGCAAATCAATACATTTATCGTACAGAATGATGAATAAAAACCGAAAAGCATTGATTGAAGATATTGAAGTTGTAACAAGACCTCTAGCCTTCTATTAGCATATACTGAGACAAAAATTATACCAACATTCACCGTTTACGGTCACTAGTAAAGCACTAATACATGTAATTCTGAAATGATTAATAAGCCACCTTCGAAGCAATACGTTTATTGTATGTACCTTTGTTTTCATTAAATGTATTTGATCTTAAAAGAAAATTTAATGACATTTGCATTGTATAAAAACGCGTTGCAAAGTAAATTACTTTAAATATTGTTTCCTTCTTGGCCGGATCTTTTTCTATGAAATATACTATGCACAATTTTATAAGTAATTACATACACGTACAAGTAATACAGACACATCAATAAAATAATAAAATGCTTGTGTCAAAACTGCACTAGAATGACGCGTATTCTCAAGTACGAATCATAAAAAGAGGTGCAAGTCAACTATTTCAAATACCGGCATAAGCCGAATACAGCTTGAATAAACTTCAGGAGTCATAAAGTATTAACCGTCACTTTCAGATTACAATTATCTATACCTGGATAAACCAGCCACCTTGCTGATCGGCATGTTTAAAATAGTTTTCAATTGTTACTTTAAGATATGTATCCATAGTCTTTTATATCCATGAGAAATTCGTAGTTAAAACCAATCGTTTACTATTAATTACTATGTCTTCAATTATCACATTAGCATCTTCCAGAAAAGGAATGATAAACATTTCAAACCCGCAGTTAAGAGAGAATACAGCTGAAGCCTTAAAAATGTTAACTTCTTTTTCTCGCCTCGGTACAATGTTTGTATAAAGGGAGATATACTATAGACAACTGTTGAAACAATTCTGTTTCAGTTGCCGAACATCGTTATGATCCTTTATTAACTTCTAGCTACAAATAAATTTATAACCATTTGCAATCGGAAATAGTTGATATATATGTTTAAAAGACACTTTGGCGTTATACTGTAAATTTGGTAATTTTCGCGCCAGGACAATTTCGCGATGTGTGTGCAAACATACCTATTCGCAGATTTTAAATTCGCAAAAGGAAAATTGTCTATCAGTACATCTATATGAGTTGAACATTTCGCAAGATTTTAAAATTAGTGAAGTGGACAACTTGGGAAAACAACACAAATTACATCAACGCGAATAAAACCAAATTTACAGTATGTTACATGTAAACTTACACCTGAGTTCAAAACGATTTTGATAGCCATCTGAAAACTAGATTTCAATTTTTAAGCGAGCGTATATGTCATGCTAAAAACCTGAAGCAACACTTTTTTCACTTATTAACAACGCTTTAAAGGTGTACATGTATACTATATATATAATAAGCTAATGGATGGAATAGCAGAAATATAATTGAGCTGGAGATGAGGAAACAATCCGATAGTCAGGGAAGTATAATACATAGACGTTCTAAAAGACAGGGTCGACAACATATAACACTGCAATAAACCATTTAACTAGTAAATGTATTAAAATTAATGAATAGTTTTTCTCTAAAACGCGTTTGAAGACAATAAGGCTTAATAAATTGTCTTGATACCCCAGTATTATTTTATAATTGAGATATACTGGGTCTTAATATTGAGTATTGTGTCTTTCACTACTACTTATCTTAATCACATTAATATGATGAAACTGTTCAACTAAGTATGAAAGCAATACTCTTGTCATCCATTGTCACGTGTCACAGGAACAGATCACTACATTTTGTATTAAACTGTTGAATGCATTGTGTCCGATTTTCGGACACTTAAAAATGTTTATACAAATAAACAGATATACCTTTCTAACAACATACTTACAATATTGAACAAAGATTTACAAAGCTGTGAAAAAAATCTGTCATATAATAAAGTTTACGCCTCTTTGTTTATAATCTATACTAATTACAAAATAACTGTAAGCAAAGTAAAATAGGTCACTGAATTTAAAATCGAATAATAATAAGCGGTAGTTAATTCATACAATTATTATTGCTTAACCTTACAATTTGTGCGCAATGCTGTACTATGCACATGTAAGCAATGTCTGTGGGACGAAGCTTCACTACTCATGTGTTATGTGTAGCGCACATACTTCTACGAACGCACTTCACTAGTACAATTCAAATTGCTGAGTAAGGGGAATGATTAAAATAGCATTGCGTGTGATTGATTTAAACAGTTATCCTTCCTGTAAATTTAAAACACAGCTACTCAACAATCGGGACGCCTAACATACACACGTAAGATTTTAAAAATCTAAAAATACAGATATCCCAAATCAAACGAGCAGATTGAATGTGTACTTTTGATAAACTATGATTCACTTTACTTTTTGTACGTATCAAGTGGAATATTTATTGATAATCATATTCCAAGTACATTGTGTATTAAGACAGTTTCTCTAACTTTTCTAGTCATAACGTTTACCATATTACATGTACAGATAAACACGTCTGTTATTGCTGGTTCATGTATGCAACCTCATCTCTATCTAAACACAACAAAATAAAACTTTGTCAAAAGTGCATTTTTTTCTTTATTACAAAATGTGTGTAAAATATGTTTAAACATATATTTAGATGAGTTTCACTTCAAACATTCCTGTTCCGACTGTGCTTGATAATCCTTTAAATCCATAATCCCAATTCACTTTGACTGTACCATCTGGATTTACAGCTGTCACAGTTCCTTTCCACCACTGAAAATGACAACATACAAAACGTGACACACATGTTATGTAAACCGTACATTGCTTCTTCCTTACATGTAAGTTACACACATAAGTATAACAATTATCTTTATACAGTAGATTCGTAGTGAAATTGTTTATTTATTTGTTTAGATAACTAATCATGTAATTTGCAATATTGATATAAACGAAGTATTTTGGATGCCATAATCGCTACAGTATACATACATTAAGAACAATATACCTTTGACTAAGAATTATTAGAAGTAGACATCCTTGATATAATTTCCAAAAATGTAATGCGTTCATTTCGGTAAAGTAGTTAATTGGTATAACTATATTATGAATGCTAAAACGCCTCTTGAGACACTTTTAAAAGCTGTATGAACTTTATTCGTTATAAATGTCAAATTATGTTCTTTTTTTATCGGATAAATAATGACAAACATAAATTTCCGAACTGAATAGAATAAATAATATAACTATAGGTGCTATCCTTCCTATACCTATCAACGGGATAACCAAATACCTTAATTAATTTGAAACTGTTATCATAATAAGTAATACAATACATTTACTACAGTCTAACCAAAAAACAACACGAATCATAAAACAAATTTCCGTATAATAGTACGATGGCCTCCATTAATCAACGCTACATATCGTGGTCAGTAGACGATTTTTTAATAACGCGCAGCAACGATTAGCTTTCCTTACAATGGGGGAGCTGCGCAAATTCAGCGTTGCAGTGATTACCTGGTTGTTGAAGAATGAAAAAAGGGGGACAAATAATTATTTTGGAAATGTTTTAGTCATTACAACCGGGAGTCGAAATCCAAAATGGCTCCTGTAACTGAGAACCTAAATTCAACTTGGACGTATATTGAAATCATTATAAATTCATTTGACATTAAAATCATAATTAACGTTTAATTAACGTGTAACCTAAAGACGGTTTTTCCGTATAAAGAAACCTCAGTTTATGTACAGTGGCGCTCACGTTTTTGTTCCGTTTACCTCATGGTTGTTACCGCGTGGTAAACGCCCGGTAAACGCGGGCAATTTCACGCGTTTACCGCGGTTTCACGGCTCATTTCCAAATATGGAAAGAACAGCCGGTAAAAAAGATTAAAAAACGGGTCACTCCAAATATGGAAGCAGTACCCCGGTAAAGAGGCGTGTCCAAACCAGCAGCCAATCAGAAGATTCCCAGCCCGTTTTTTTCACGGCTGTTGTCGTTTCACTAATCAATGAACCATATCTTTGTCAGAATAACATTGAAATGTACTTTAAGTGCCGATGTTATTGCTGACCTGCTTTATAATAATAATAAATATAAATAATAAAATAATAATCTACAGTAGAGCAGGAATTCATACGTTGCGTAGACCGTTCCTGATCAATTATTGCAGAGTAACAATTTAGAGGTTTAAACTACCGGACAGATTTTATGATTAATTTATCAGTATCCCGGCCCCAGATATTTTAATTTTGATATATGTGACACTATGTCCCGTTCAAGTTTTTGTTAACTGCAGTCCAGTACATTATTTCGCAAGATGGGTTGTAGATTATAACAACAAAGTCAGTGATTAATTCGTTGCGGTATTTTGCCGGATCTCGACATGAACAACAACGACAAGAAGGTTGTGTTAGACAAATATCTTAACAAAAGTATTTACTGGTAAGCAAGGAAAAGCTGGTGAAATTTGCATGTCTTTTTGTTTAATTTAGAAATAGATGGGACAGAATACGGACGGTAACTATTTTGCAAATCTTATCCATATGGACTCCGGTCGAACCATACCCCACCCACCTATATAGGTAATAAGGTGTGTGGCTATGGTTCGACTACCTGTGCGTTTGTGGAGATAATTTTTGAGTAAGTATCGGTTTAGCAGGACCATACAAGGGGTGCTTAGAGTGGGGGAACCTATGCTCGAGGTATTTTGAATGTACAGTTAAACTTCGTTCGCTCGAACACTACCGAATGGACCCGACCGACGGTCGCGGCTAAAGCTCAATATAAATCATATTGTTCCACCACCAAAACCTCGAACATCGATCTCTCGAACCTGTACCGCGGTCCCTTCAGATCTATTTCATTGTAAAGTACATCCTTTGGCTCGAACAATAAAAGGTGATAATCTCAATTATCAAGCAAACAATGCATTGATAATCAGC